>RJVU01031169.1:3484727-3527322 GCA_003731715.1 Anabarilius grahami
TAAATGTTTGCCCAACCTGCTGGGTAGTTTTATTTAACCCAACAATTGTTTACAAATGACTATATGTCTGGCTTAAAATGAACCCAAACTAGGTTGGAGATTAAAAATCAGACTCATAATTACTAGAGGCAACAATAATAATCAAAAAGATGAGCATTTATTAATAAGCAATTTAATAAATGTTTATTGTTTAAATATTATTCAAAAAAGTATTAATAAATGTTTGTTTATTAAACATATTAATAAATGTTAATTTCCAACATATTTTGGGTTAATTTTAAGCAAGAAATACAGTAATTTTTAAACAATATTTGGGTTAAATAAAAACTACCCAGCAGGTTGGGCAAACATTTAACCCAGCCGCTGGGTTAAAACAACCCAATCGCTGGGTTTGTCCATTTTCAACCCAACTTGGGTTGTTTTTAACCCAGCATTTTTTAGAGTGTACTCTTAAATCATGTAATATATTGATCATTCATATATAGGGAAATATATTTTCTTTCCATAAGGGTATGCAATACAGAAAGTGTTTCCTCTAACAAGCTGTAGAAGTCCAGTGACGGCATGGACCAATGGGAACCAGCCAACAGCATATTCAGAAACATGGAACAGCTCAGCCTGGAGGAATGCAGAGCGCTGCCAAGAGATCCAGCCCTGCAGACGAGCTGAACACCTCCTGCTGACAAATGAAGCTGGTGCCATTCTGCTGGTACATTTAATGTGTGGAATTGTAATCTGTTCCAGCTTTGTTTCACGAAGACAGCTGTGGTGTAACTGCAAGGGATCATTGGATTGTTCTCAAGGAAACGGTCCAGATTATGTCATCCAGCTGCGTCATTTTGTTGCCCTCTTGGGTAGCACTGAACAATAAAACTCATGTTCGTTTTTTTGTGTTTGTTGGAATGTACCGAGGGTTATATGCATCTGGCTTGTTGACTGACATAACCACACAGCTGAAAGCCACTAAACCAGCTCAGTAAAAGATGGACTGCAGGAAAGTATTACACTAACCAGACGCAATGCAACAAGATTCAAGCGATGAGCAATCACACTGAACACAGTGAAACTGCTGTGCAACACGGCACCATAACTGACAATATATATTTGTTCCTTTATATACAGCTATGTGGAAAGTGATTTGGACCAAATAAACTGAACTGTCAGCAGGACTAACCAGTGATATCTTTCACAGATATTGAAACCAAGTGATTGACAAAATCTTCTTGTTGCTTTTTGTAAGTGTGCACATGTGTATCGGTAAAGCTAAGTTTATACCTTTAAAATCAGTACCAGAGGTAGTAAATAAATACTTTGTTTAAAGGGGACCCTTTTCACAAGATGTAATATAAGTTCCCAGAATGTGTTTGTGAAGTTTCAAATGAGCTGCTGCTCCCGCCCCCTTTCCAGAAGAGGGCGGAGCTTTAACAGCTCAACAACAACAAAGCTGGAGAATCTCACGCAGACAAAATGAGGATTGTCAGTAACGGTGTTCAGCCTTACATTGTTCAAACCGGAGTCGACACTGATGGAGAGACTCAGGAAGAAGTTACAACTTTTAGAATGAAACTGGACGTTTCTGAATGGTTAGTGGATAAATTTATGTAGTTGCTGTGGAGTTGATTAAACTCATCCACTAGCATGTGTCGTCATGTTCATCTTTTGTGTTGAATTGACCCTCGTTTGTGAAGCAGTCCGGCGTAAAACGACGGCATGATAACAACACTCTACTACAACAACTCTTCCTCTTCTCTAAAGCAGCCCAACATGGCCCCGACCCCTTTGTTGCGTGTTCTCAGGGGCGGGGTTTATGTAAATTTAAGGGTTTGTGATGTCACTAACCCGGGAAGAAGCTCGTTGTAGTCCCTACCAGCCATTTCTGTAAAAGAAAATCTCTCTCTTTGCATTGAACTTTGAGCGTCGTAACTTTGCAGATGTTGTTTATGCTCAAACAGCAACATTACACAGTAACTAAATTTAACAAAGTCAAATCATAATCAAGGACCCCTGTAAATATTTTAAGCCTATATCCATTCCATTATTGTCTTTTTAAAAATGTCAGACCAAATCTAAAATCTTGAAATTCCCCAGACAGCAAAATTAAGCGAAAAAAAGGAAGACCAAGGAGTATGTATATATCTTACATTCAAGTTTACTGCCAGACCAGGCAAGACAACAGACAAAACAATGACATTTTAACGAATGAGATCACAACAGTGATTAAAAAATACTTCACTAAATGTTTCTTAAAGCGTTAGTTCACCCAAAAGTGAAAAAGTCATTAATTACTCACCTTCATCTCGTTCCAAACCTGTAAGACTTTTGTTCATCTTCGGAACACAAATGAAGATCTTTTTAATAAATCTGAGAGATTTCTGTCTCTCCATTGACAGTCTACGCAACTACCACTTTCAAGCCCCAGAAAGGTTTTTACAAAATCTCCAACATGCATTCACTCTGTTCTCGCATCAGCACAACTTGCATGCATCGTGGTGCTCTCATGAACGTGCAGTGGAGATTAATATTTCGTAAATAAAGTGGTTTTTGCGCAAACAAAGCACTCATAAAACTGAGGTTAAACCACTGGAGTCACATGGATTACTTTAAAGGGTTAGTTCACCCAAAAATGAAAATTGTGTCATTAATTTCTCACCCTCATGTCGTTTCAAACCCGTAAAACCTTCGTTCATCTTCAGAACGCAAATTAAGATATTTTTGATAAAATCCGATGGCTCATTGAGGCCTGCATTGACAGCAAGATAATTAACACTTTCAATGCCCATAAAGGTACTAAAGACATATTTTAAACAGTTCATGTGACTACAGTGGTTCAACCTTAATGTTATGAAGCGACAAGAATACTTTCTGTGCACAAAAAAACAAAATAACGACTTTATTCAACAATATCTAGTGATGGGCGATTTCAAAACATTGCTTCATGAAGCTTCGAAGCTTTACAAACTTTTTTGTAAAAAAGTCAAGTGAACCATTGAAATTTCGAAACACTTATGACGTAACGGAAGCCTCGTTTATTGAAATCATGTGACTTTGGCAGTTCGAAACAAAAGATTTGTAAAGCTTCAAAGCTTCATGAAGCAGTGTTTTGAAATTGCCCATCACTAAATATTGTTGAATAAAGTCGTTATTTTGTTTTTTTGTGCACAAAAAGTATTATTATTGCTTCATAACATTAAGGTTGAACCACTGTAGTCACATGACTGTTTTAAATATGTAATTTAAAATTTAGTACCTTTATGGGCATTGAAAGTGTTAATTATCTTGCTGTCAATGCAGGCCTCAATGAGCCATCGGATTTTATCAAAAATATCTTAATTTGCGTTCTGAAGATGAACGAAGGTTTTATGGGTTTGAAACGACATGAGGGTGAGTAATTAATGACACAATTTTCATTTTTGGGTGAACAAACCCTTTAAATATGTCTTTACTACCTTTCTGGGGCTTGAAAGTGGTAGTTGCATAGACTGTCAATGAAAGGACAGAAATCTCTCAGATTTGATTAAAAATATCTTCATTTGTGTTCTGAAGATGAATGAAAGACTTGCGGGTTTGGAATGACATGAGGGTGAGTAATTAATGAGAGAATTTTAATTTATGGGTGAACTAACCCTTTAATGTTTCTTTTTCTGAGGTTCGAAATTTCATGATATATAATAGAAATTCTCTCATTTCAAATGTTTGCCAAGAATATAGCACCAATTTCATTTAACTTTCTTATGCAACCCAAAAACTTATTTTTTTCAAGCTCTAGGACTTGCAGTAGTAGTTGAAGTGGTTTCCTTCCTCAGCATGCATTTCTTGTCATTAAAGTCGTTGTTTTTGTGCCTTTAGTGGCACCAAACGGAGTTGCAAATCACTGCTTTTCTTCCAATGTTCCTGTCTGCTGCCGGTTGTCCTGACCCAAATCAGCTTGAGCCAAAAGTAGACATTTCAGACTTTTCAAAGAAGAGCAATGCTTTGAAAGCCCCACAGTGTTTACACTCTATAGTTATCTGCACATTGAACTGGGATAGAAAATATTTAAAATACGATAAAATGACATTTGATCATGAAATTGGAGGTAAATCTATACATTACTCAAAATTACTTAAAGACTACATCCCTGAGTTTATAAAGGTACCAAGAATGTCAAAATGGGAGCCAACAATTCTATAGACCTCAGGTCTTTCTTTTG
This sequence comes from Anabarilius grahami, assembly GCA_003731715.1. Classification (NCBI taxonomy): domain Eukaryota; kingdom Metazoa; phylum Chordata; class Actinopteri; order Cypriniformes; family Xenocyprididae; genus Anabarilius; species Anabarilius grahami. Next base: position 3,488,917 of record RJVU01031169.1, read on the forward strand.
AATTTCCCTCTCCGTTTTCCTTTCTTCCAACTCTTCATCTGTTCTAAATCATATGAGAGAAGGTTATCATCCTCATCTTCATCATCATCTGTGTACCAGGGGCCCCAGACTCCCCCATTATACTGAGGATTGGAGCGATAATCTTTGGGAGGGTAGCGGCATGGCACAGCTGTCTTGTTGTACCGTAGAAGCCTGAATAGCATCTTCTTCACCACATGTGGGTATCGTCGGGAAAGGTCCACTCGTTCATATGGATCAGCTGTAATGTTGAAGAGCCATATAGACTTGCCTCGATCCCAGCTCACACGCTCATTGTGCCAACGATTGGCCAACAGCAGGGTGGAGAAAGTCTGTGGTGGAATCCAGTCACTATATCCTGGCACACCAGTCAGAAGCTTCCAGTCTCCTACACGGAGTGCTGCCTGGATGGCCGTGTTCCAGATTCCGTAGCCTGCTTTCCAGGAGCCATTCTTGGCTTTGGCATAGATGGGGTCTATGTTGTGGAGAATATCCAGTCGGGGTGAAGGACGCCCCTCACTGATGGCTTCCCAGACATCATAACCATCAAGACTCTGGTTCTCATCGAGCGTACCTTCACCAAGCATCACCAGTGTTGGGTACCAGTCAGTAATATGGATCAGAGCCCTGCTTCTAGTACCCTTTTTGACCAGTAAAGGGCTATGTACGAACCCTACCGCCCGTATTCCTCCCTCCCAGTAAGTTCCTTTACTGCCTCTTAGTGGCCAATTGCTGCCTCCTGCCATTGGTTGGCCTCCATTGTCTGAGGAGTACACCATAACCATGTTGTCATAATATCCATACTGCTTGAGAGCTAGAGTTATATTGCGTACAGCCTCATCCAAGCAGCTGACCATTGCAGCGTACTTACGACGATGCAAGTTTGGGATGGACTTGTAACGTTCGAGGTAGCGAGCAGGAACCTGCAAGGGTGAGTGTACAGCCTGGTAGGCCAAGTAGAGGAAGATTGGCCGATTAGGATTGTGAGATGCCAGGATGTTCACAGCCTTTTGAGTATACATAATGGTGGAATAGATGCCATGGTCCTGCTCCCAGGCTGCTTCTTCCCCCTCGTGAAGATCGTACCCACACATTCCTGGGCTATCACATTTGTAATGGCTGTAGTAGTCGCCACTACCCAACAAAGAGCCAAAGAAGGTGTCAAAGCCACGCTGAGTAGGCATACAGCCTCGCTTATAGAACCCGAGGTGCCACTTTCCCACCATATGAGTAGAGTACCCAGCATTCTTCAGTTTCTGAGGAAGGGTGATGTTCTCCAGAGGGAGGCAGTTTGGCTGAGTGGGTCGGATGATGGAATGCTGGAGGCCGGTGTGGATTTGATATCTAGGACACAGAAATATACAAAATTAGTAACAGCAAATGATAAGCACTGAATGAAACAGACATTTGGTCCTCATTTGAGATGATACACTGTTTTACTCTAAGGGTGTGTTCACACTTGGCAGGTCTTGCTTGATTAAAACATACTCTGGTGCAGTTGCTCTGTTAGTACAGTTCATTTGAATAAGTGTGAATGTTGCCATCCGAACCTTGGTCCGCATCCAACAAGTGGACAGAGACCTATCTTCTCAGGGGGTCTCAGTCCACTTCCAAACAAACTCTGGTGCGGCTTGACATATCTCAAGGATACCTGGTTCTTCTTGTTATAGGGTAGGGGTGTCAAGGCTGGTCCTCTCCACATACATTAATAAGATTTTATAGTTTGGATGTTTATGCTAATCTGTATGTGTCTAGACGTCTCTTCAGACAAAGTGATACCTGAAAGACGCAGCTGTTGCACATCTATTTGTAATCTCTGATGAGCGCGCATTCCAATGACATCACCGTCAGAGGTTCAAGCTCAAGGCCGATTTCATTGGCGTTTGCACACATGCTTCACGGCCGGTCACACACAAAGGTGTTCCCATAGCGCTCAGCTCAGCATTTCGTTCCCATCTTTTCGGGGAACAGGGTTACAGTATGGTTAATAATAATGTAGGCTAATTGTCAGCGCACTATGGTTTAAAAAGGATAATTCGGCCCTCAACCTATAATGAGTTTGACACCTATTTTGACCATTACAGTTCGGTACAGGCATCGAAACCCTTGTTTTGAAATGTTTTGACTCCTTTACACATTTTATTATCTCTTCATGAATTCTCACACATACAATGAATGCATTTAGTCCACAGCATTGTTTTGGATGTTTGTTGAGTTCTTTTGCAAAATATAAAACATAAAAGCTGTCTGTGGCCTTTTGTTTTGTATCCTTAGGTTCGGTGTTAAAAATGATAAAAATGTCAATACTAAGTGAACCAGGACTAAATGTATAATTTTCTGTTTTGTTCCAGACCAAAAGAACCAAGAGAACGGAACTACAAGTGTGAACACACCCTAAAACTGCCAAACCAAATCAAATGAGAGATCTTCAGATAACAGCTCAAATCTAATCAATGTCAGAAAAATAAAATGGATTTGGTTCAATATGCACTCGGTTGATCCGATAGACATATGTGCTGTCCATGAAGAAAAAACTCATCTTTAACTTCATGAGTCCAGTGAATTAATGTCACACCGACATTGGAAGAAATTAGGTTGTAGTTATAGCAATGGTAATGGTAAAATATGATCATATACACAGATTGAATGAAGGAGAAAGCAATGATAATCAATTATCCAATGAGTGACAATGACAACTAAATAAGTAAGGAAACTAATCTCAAAGAACCAAAACAACACAAAGGATATGTGAGATAAAAGTAGTCCATATGACTTGTTCACTATTTTCCAAGTTTTTTTGTAAGGAACTGGCTTAATCTTGTCCTCAACTATGACTCTCGAATTTCAAATTATCTAGAATATTAAAATGCGTGACGATGATCAGTAATGAAACAAAAGAATAAATGATGTTTGGCATCGCTGATATTAAACCTACCATGACACGATTTTGTGTGCCATGTCGCGTTGTAATAGAGCAGCATGAACATTCTGAAAAATACCTTGTTTTGGTGGTTTTACTATTATAGGGGTGCCAAGAAAAGTTGCAGAAATGAACCTTCTTGGTTTTAGCTATAGCAAAAGCCTTCATTTTTTCTTCAACAGTCATTTATGACACAATAAATTCATTCAGATTGAAACAAGAGGTGTCCATGAGTGTGCTTGTAATGCTTTTATATGGCAAGTCATGTGAAGACAGAGAGAAGGGAATGAGGTCGGGACATGGCATTACGCCAAATTCAAACCTGTGTCCCCTAGAGACATCAGCACTTATGCACTACCCACTGCACCACAGTTTCAACTACAGCTTCATTCTGTAACTTATTTCCAAATACTGTAGCTTATAACTAATATTAAACTAAAAACTCTTCTTAACACAACCCAAATGTCCCACAAGACATGTTTTATGATCACCAAAGCCACCAGGAAATACGAATCCCTAACCAGCCTCCGCTGGAAGACTTGCTGACCCATGTTCTGCTGCTTGCTCCAACATCCCTCCCACATCTGCTTTCAATAAGTGGAACTCTACAGCTAATCAAATTCAGACCACAGAGCATTAAAACACGTTCCCTCGTTCCCACTAGACCAGCCATTCATTACACCCTTTCTCTTTACAGTAACCCAGTAACTAACCATCTCAAGGCCCTTTTGAGCAGGAGACTCATCCTATGATTCAACATCCTCTTAGATTTCTTCAAATTCATCTTTAAAGCATTGGTTCGCCCAAAAGTGACAATTCTCTCATTTTGAATCATTCTCAGGTTCTTCCAAACACATTTCAATGTTCTTTCTTTCATGCTGCAACTGGATGATTGAGTCAGTGAGTTGAACTTGAGAATGTTTCGTGAACTTAATGCAGGTTCAGACTACATGATCTTGATCTGGTGTCGTGGTGATTCATAAATGACAATTGCCGTCGGGATGCAATAGATGGTTTTATCTCATATTGTGTGTCATAGTAGAAGACAACGAATACCAGGTCTGTGACGCTTCATGAAGTCCTGACTGAAAGACTAACATGTTTAATTTTTTTTGTGGTCCTCTCCGATGGGTTGACCAATAGGAGCACAGAAGATAAACAATATTTTACCTCAAGTTCTCTTTGGAGGATTGACAGCCCACACTGTCCTCTTCATGCAGTCCAGGAACATGTCCGCTGACGGGATTTCTTTGTTTTTTGGGGGGCTTTACAAAACACGACGCTTTGGTAGACATTGTTTGTTTACACTCTTGTTTATGGAAGTAAGTTGCTAGTTCTACCTTCTCGATGACATCACGCATGTCGGCAAGCGATGATTGGTCGGGAAGCAACGTATAGTCTGACATGTTTCTTGTCCACGACACCACAAGAATTTAGGAGTCAAAATTACATAATCTGACTATTGTAACGGACCAAAAAATATTGTGTAGTCTGAACCCGGGATTACTTCTGCTAATACTTGAAGCTTTTGAATGGCTTTAGAAGACTTGAATAAATTAATATAGTGCACAAGGTATGTGATACTTTTATTATGCTTTTTTTGTAATGTTGACAATTTTTGCCATTCAGCCCCAGTCAACCCCAGTTTAGGCTTGTTCATTATGACAGTGTTTGCCAATCCTGGTTCTGGATTTTGAAATACCTCCCTTATCTAAACCACCTGATTTTCTCAGTAACTCATCAGCTTTGAACTAAATTGGGTGTGTCGAATAAGGTACAAAGATAAGGAACCAAAGAGCACAGTCCTATTCATCGTAAGGGCAGCTTGATGACAACCAGAATTTAATTAGTGATTATCTGATTTGCTTTGCTTGGCAGGTTTTTCGGCTACAGCTGGACTGTCCACAGACGCGGTCAGAAACATCTTGGAAGATTACGAGAAGTTCATCCCTTTTATCAGATGGTACTGAATACCTTAAAAGGGTAAAAGCTAAAAAGAAGAACTGAACGTACTGCTTATATGGGCAGAAGTGATGATTTTGGACTTCTGATCTAAAGGCATCAGATTCAGGCACCCATCAGAGAAGAGAAAAGTTTTACAACAAAAACATGACCAACGCCTGTCCCTTTCAATTACATTTAGCATATTTGAGACGGCTGTTGTAGCTTTAAGGGACGGCAGATGCCAAGATAAGCAACTCAGCCTCTTTTTCTGTAATGTAATCTTTTTAGTGAAGACCTAATCTTTTTTGTTGAAGAGCACTTTCAGGCTGAAAAGAGTGACAATTCAAGGCAATTTAACTACCAAAAGGAGCTGAAACATTTCCATTTGCAGTGCTTATTCAATATAATATTATCAACAAATATTAAAGTTGTTGTATCATGAGAAATTGTCATTTTCTTGATCTTTTGAGATAACAGCTGTTATAAGGCTGATAAGCAGGATATATTTAGCCGCGTTTCCACAGCAGAAACGTTCCCCAGGAACTAGGGACTTTGGGTTGGTACTCGGTGTGTTTCAACCACAGGGACCAGGGTCAAAATGAAGTTCTGGGTGAAAATTTCCCTTTCAAAAAGTCCCTGCTAGTGAGGTAGTACTTTTTCAAAGTTCAGGAACATTCAGGGGTGGGACTTGGGCGCCTAGGAAAAAAGTTCCCAGGACAAATTGTTCCGGGTAACTTCGGTGGAAACAAGGCTTTTCATTTAAGTACCATTAACAAGTACCATTTCCGTTTCTAGATTGTGAGGGAAACCCACACAGACACAGTGAGAATGTACTTAATTCGAGCCGGGACTCGAACCAGGGATCTTCTCGCTGTGAGGCGACAGCACTGACCACTGAGCCGCCCCAATGCATGATATCACCCCTTTAAAACAGCTGGAAGCTGATAAATGGACCAGAGCACATAATTCTCTGGGTTAGGGTTCATCTTAAAGCTTCTCCATAAAGTTAAATCAACCTGATCAGCTCGAACTGTGACTTACTAAAGCAGTGCACTCAAGAAAAATGAGATCTGAAGAAGTCAACCTCTGAGAATCCAGAATATGGCTGAGGATGGATTTATCTACTGCTGTTATCCTCCTGAGACCCAGAGGAAAAATGTTCCGTACATTTCTTTTTATGATACGTCCTGTGGAGTCCTCATCCAGTTAATAAGAACATGAAAACAAGATTCTACAACCAAAACAATGTTTTTTGTATTCAATATACCAGTCAATTGAGAATAAAGCTGGAAAAAGATGTTTAGAAAATGTTTATATTTTGCATTTAGTATCCATACTAGTGTCTGCATTTAATAGGTGTTTAATGGAAATCCAGATCCAGAAAACTTCCACCTGAACCAAATTTTGCACAGAGATTCTCAACTATGGTATGGAAGATATTAGAGAATGATTTGTTATACTCTTTTACTTTACATAATATGTGCGCAAACATGGACAAAAATGGGTTTTCCCATTATATACAATGAGCACTCTAAAAATGCAAGTTGGGTTGAAAGTGGACATATCCAAAAGATTGGATTGTTTCGACCCAGTGGTTGGGTTAAATGTTTGATATTTCATAGAAATGTTTATTTCTAATTTCTTTCCCATTCACTTATTATATCTCTCTAAAAGTCTTGGTGTGAAACTGATAACAGAAAGTCCTGATCTGCTTTGAAACCCCACTAAAGTTGTCCTGAGATGTTCAATTACGACAAACAATTTTAAAATATTTGTTATCTCTTCTTAGAATAAAACGGTGTCTTATATTCTTTGATATGCGTGATGTTAATCTCTGTTTCTGACTCGACCACACAGTCACTGTGAAGTGATCTGAGATATATTACCCCAATAAATCCCCATCACAGAGAGCCAGAGTCATTCTGTTCAGCGCATTCACTGTAAATGACTGCGGGGAGGGGTTGATTCATTCACTACTTCCAAAGCAAATTGCCAAAAGAGATTCCTATAGCAACCTTCCTGTTTCCTGAGGCGTGGACCAGATGTTTCACTATGGGAACACTGGAGTCAGGCATTCAACACTATTGTGGGTGGAGAACATGCACACAAGAACACGAATCCTTGAATCATTATTCCTGTTTATCACAGTAAAGCTGCTGTGAAACAATCTGTATTGAATAAAGAAATAAAGCTGACTTTACTTTACTCTTGGCTATGGAAGCTTGTTTCCGCCACTAGACTAAAAAAATAAAAAAGGTAATTCTGACTTTTTTTCTTACAATTGCAAGTTTACATCTCACAATTCTGACTTTATATCTCGCAATTCTGACTTTATATCTCACAATTCTGACTTTATATCTCACAATTCTGACTTTATAACTCGCAATTCTGATTTTATAACTCGCAATTACGACAATTGCAAGTTTATATCACGGAATTCCAATTAAAAAAATCGTCAGAATTGCAAAATAAAAAGTCGCAATTATACATTTTTTATTTTTTATTCAGTGAAGTTTCTATACTTGCCCTATCTGGATATCCCATGCATGCATACAGAAAATGCGTTTGAACATATCAGCTGCACATATCCCACCTGCCGGTCATCAGCTGGCTCCTGGACGGGCTGCACAGAGGCTGAACATAGTAATTCTCCAGTTTCACTCCCGCTGCAGCGAGTCTGTCCAGCGTTGGAGTCTTTATTTCGGACCCGTGATATCCCACGTCTCGAAATCCTTGGTCATCAACCATGATAAAGATGATGTGAGGCTGAGAGGGAGGCTTTTCCACGTTGTTCACACGATTGGAATGAAAACTGCTCTTCCATGTTCCATATGTGGAGTTCACAAAGCCGCTAAAAGTCGTCAAAAGCGTCAGAAGAAACGTGGTTCTTCCCATTCGTCCGTGCATTGCACCTAAAACCATCCGTCCCTGTTTGTAAACTAGATAAAATGAAAACCAGAACAGATGATAGCACTGTTTTACTCTTTTCACAGCGCAAAATAACACCGCTGCATGTCATGATACGAGAGGGGTTTCAGGGATAACAGACGCGCTTGGAAATCAGGTTCGCGGTTTGTTCGACCGTGAATGACAATTTAATCAATTTCCCCAAAACCTGAATATGTAAACTCGGCTCGAAAAGCATCATTTCTAAGCATCGAGACGTTGTCGACCCGTCTGTCTTCAAAGACAGATCTTAGCAGTCTCATCTTTCGCTGGAGTTACTTCTTCAGTGCATTACTGATGTCCGATTCGCGAATGAATCATTCTTTTGAGTCGACTCATTTGTAATGATTTCGTTGAGTCGATTCGCAAATCACTGGCTCGTTAGCGATAAGACTGAATTTGAGACCGAATTTTTTAGGATTTGGAAAGGTCAGATGTAACAGAAGTGTTCATTCAAAACAATGTGAATTTTAGTGTAAAAATATAGGTTATATTAACAGTACAAGTAAACGATTATAAATAAAAAATATCACTAAGATAAATGTTAGGCTAGTATATAAATAAAAGTAAAAAAATAAAAAGATTAAATAGCCAGTGTAAACGTTTGGGAACACTTTTAAGTGTCAAAGAAATGCAAACGAATAAGTGAATCGTTTTTAACGAGTTCATTTAAACGAATCGATTCACTAAAATGAATGGGACTTCCCAAAGCAGCTGTATGGACTGCCTCCAGTAGACGCAAGAGATCTGGGATTGTGTTTTAGTAACCCCTTGTATGTGATGCATTATTTCTTTTAGTTATAAATTGTCTTTAGCCTATACTTTCCCCCCAAAATAGGGAGTGAAAAGCAGGATTAAGATTAGATTTTCACTTAGTAACAAATTGGTATGTTAGAAAGTCACTAGTTTTTTCTAATTTCTGTCCAATCAAGGAAAGATAACACTGAATGAACAAAGTATTGTGATGCAATATTGTTATACCAGCCTAAATTTAATTTAATTTTCCCCTTGATATTAAGTTATATGTAGGGTAATTCCTGCATTTCATGATTCCTTTCTGTCAAGTGCAGTCAGATGTTATAATTTCCACACACGTAAAAGAACAATGAGAAGAATTCACTCATGAAAGTCAATGCGTCCTCAGGAAGGAATATGATTCAGCTTGGCTTGCGTTGAAAGAAAAGGAGGAATATCAATGGGCTTATTGTACTAAACCACACGTCCATGCTGTAAAATAAGATGCTTCGTGCAGCATACTTTCATTCTCTGGATTAGATACAGCGTCTAAACATATGCGGCATGTGCTATTTTACACAAAAAAGAGCTTCCTTTTTATATAAAATTGGCCTGTTGTTGACATTTTCTTGCAGGTTCAAGTCAAAAGATCCCACCTCTCTAGACATCATGACAAATCATGACAAAACACTGCATTTTTCAGGCTGGAGCAGCCAATGCATGCGGTTTCAGTGACGTGATGACTTTACCAATCAGCAATTGGCTCATTTGTTTAGAAGGCGGGACTTATTCCACCATATTGCGCGTTGCACTTTCTCTCATTATGAGTGCACCATCTTTCTAAAGTCTTTGCTCAGGATCCTCAAAGGCAGCGGTTTGTTCGACTCTGAGCTGAGCAATACTAACCCTTAGACAGAAAACACTCGTGGATTCTTTGACGTTTGCTTATCTGTATTAAACATGCTGTGTTCAACATGTCTGGACACAACGGACCCTAAAAAAGATCTTTTTGTTATCATTATCAGTTCATTTTGTGTGTCATTACTCCTGCCAGACATAACAGCATGAGGCTGTCACTGAACGTGTCAAAGATCCAGATCCATTTGTCTGTTGTCGGAGCGCAAGTGCATAGAGTATGTCAAGATGGATACCAATGATTAGGCTAAAAGTGCACATCTGCATGGAATATGCCCATATCCAAGTGAATAACGGGAGATGACACCCAATTCCAGTCTTTGGCAAAACTTCAGTGTGATTTAAGATGAGATTATCAGAACTATAATCATTTTTTTTCTGCACTGCAACAAGTTAGAGCAGGAAAGAGATGATCTTATCTTTAACAAAGGAAACGTGTTTCAGACAGAAGCATTCTTGGAGCATTCTTTCCATTTTCTTCACAGTAAAGAAAAACAAAACCACTAAGAATGAAGGCACACCTTAAAGATAGTTCACCCAAAACCACACTTACTTTTCACAGTACATATTATTCCAAAGAATCTTTACAGAGAAATATCCTAATATCCTCAAATGAGCAAGCAAAAGGCAGATATGGCAAGGAAAAACTTTCTAAGATATTAGTAAGGATGAGAAAGAAACTCAGCAGATGGAGCTCATCTTGTGTGATATATAAACAAACGTCCATATGCGCCAAATATAGTTACAGAATATTTATAATAACAGTCTGTTAACAGAGAGTGACGTTCATATTTTAGAAAGATGACACAGTCGTATTTGCATGTTTGCGTTGGTTTTTGACTGCATTAAGTCCTTTAACTGGTGTGTTTGTGCATTTCTCCCAGTCGCTGAACCCTGAAACACTGACAGGCTTGTGTCCGATGGGATTCCAGAGGTATGTGTGTGTAGCGGTCGGGAGGCCTGAACGTTTATCCCTTCACACACACTCTCTCAGAGAGATTCATGTCTAGTTGAGGCCTTCACTCGCAACTGTACACAGTCTATCTATCATGTTATCCAACAGCTGATTCACAAGATATGCACAATAAAACTAACCCAGTGGCCAATCTAACAGCACAATGTGATTATCTCCATGGGGCGGGGGGCAAATTCTCTGCTGTTTTAGCTTGAGGTGCCGAAATTGTACGTTCATGCTTGTGGGAAAAAAAGCAATTATTCCCTCAAATATAAGCATTGTTACCATCACTCCACGACCTTTCCTCCATTGCATAGCAGCACCAAAGCCATCGTCTCTCATTCATTTTGCCGTGTTTGAAAGCTATGTATGGAAGAGCTTCTGTCAACAATGCTAGTCTTTCTGTTGTTACACTGTGAAGCGCCGCCACTTTACGAGATAAAACGATCGATTTTTGCTTCCCGATGTCCATTATCATGACACCCTTTGGATCTTGCCAAAATTGTGCTGATATCATGTAGCCTGAAGTGTGAGTATAAAAAACAGATGCTAAAAGCAGGTCTGCATATAACGATATTTCTTTTTCTTTTTTTTTTAAGTTGTTTTAACCACCTTTAGTTGTGCTGCACAATTCTGGATAAATTGAGATTTTATTTTTATTTCTTTTTTTACTTCAAATAGAGATCATGATTCTCCCATGATTCTGAACAGACAACTAAACAAAATAACATGTAACTTACTAGAGGTTCTGACAAAATGTTAATTGCTGGAGTCTTTTTAAAATGTTTAATTAATCTGAATGAATTATGAAATAAACAGGTTGAGTGAATGATTCAATGACTCACTCATAAAGACTTCACTTGTTTCATTACTGGATGAATCAGCATTTTTGAACAAATCTCTTGAATGAATGATTCAATGACAAACACATTTTTAACAGTCACTTGTCGCCACCTACTGGTGTAACGATGTAATGATACAATCTTTATTTGAAGAGTCAAGTTACTTTAAAAAAGGTGATTTTCTCTATTTTGATCGCTACTGTAGATATCAGTAGCTTCGCTTCCATTACCCTTCAAATTGTGCAAAATTGAAATTGCGAATTGAAAAACTCCCATATATCACAAAAAAAGTTTTTACGCTCGCATGAGGTGATTTTTCAGGCAATTCGAAAAAGGAATATTTTCGCATCTGCCGTATGTAAAAGTGTTTTTGGACAGAAGACAGGACAGAGTTCTTTATTAAACTCATAAAAGACAAAATAATTGTGGGAATACTGGATTCCAAAGAACAAAGAAATGCCACAATTTATCAAGACCTCGAAGCAGGTAAGATGGAGAAGCACCCAGAAACACATCATACGTGGCCACTAAGCATAAGGGGCTTTCCTTGCCATTAATGCTTGGATTAAATGTAGTGGCTAGTGCAGAGATATACTCAAACCTACATTTCAGGTCACTCCAAAAAACCTGTTGGAATGACTTATAGCGAGAGGAAAAAATTAAGTTTTAGTCACATAGCATCGGATAATGGAAACGCCGTCATTTCGCAATTTATTTTTTAATGAACATTTAGAAAATATCGCAAAAGTTTTGTGCAAATCTATTATGGAAACCCTGCTAGTGTTTGTATCCAAACTATTAACTTTTATCCCAGTATTTCTGTGATAATTTGAATTATTGTAACACAAAATTCTTTTACATCTTTTACAAATTTCTGAAAACCAGTAAATATCACAGAAGATTAACCCTAATAAAATACCAGAATGCCCGGTGCCAGATGACCGGAAAACCACAACATATGGAAGACCCAAGTACCATGACTCCCCTTGAATCCCATGAGGACATTACTGTCTCAGTGGACATATCCAGCTCCACTTACGCTTCTCAAAGTCCCCCGAGGGAGGAATCCGTTTCCCTCCCCCTCAGCCTCACAGAGACCCCGCTGTGCCTCTTCAACACGCTGCTATAGCTCAATCTATGTGCATTTAGGTTTCAAAAAAGAGTATAAGAGAAGAGGCTTTGTAAACAGAACGAGAGGTTTCTACAACGTTAGTAGAACTGCATTGCACTTATATTTTGAATATGTGGTTAGACAGACAGACAGGTCTCGAGAGGTATGTGTTTGCCTGATTCACCACAGCTGAAAAAACTGTTGCTTTCCGCTCCGGCACGTGGCATATGTCAAAGGCAGCCCGATGAGGTCCCCTCGCTTTTACAAGATGCAAAGTGTGCAGAAAGAAAGCTCACTATTTATAACAGAACTGTGGCTAGTTGGTGTTGTAATCAGGCCTCGCGTCTATGGCTCTGAGATTAGATGAATGAGCACTATGTAGTCATACAGTAGCCTTCTTTCAGCTGGTTTCTAAAAGATCTGTTTTGCTTCTTATTGGATGCCAAGTCACGGACTGTTAGTCGGATGATTTGTTGTGTAACTCAAACTCTTACCTGCTATTTAGTAGAGCAACTTGACAAACCAGTATGCTCTTTTTCTTTTAACAAAATATGCAAATTACATTTATACACATTCTGGAGAAGATTTGAGCAGTGTTTGTTCGGTAATGCGGTGGCAGAAATGTAATAACACACCTCTTCTTAAGCTATGCATATGCACTAAAGGTTAATACTTAAGTTTAGGGGTTTGTTCCAATTTGTTCCAATCCCAACCCGATAAGCAAAGATGAAAGTGATACTAACCTTGGTAATTATTTGATAAAACCTTACAGAAAATGTCATTCTAAATTGATCAGTTTAAATGGACAAAGACAAAGATCTTTTTTTTCCCCTTGTATGTTGCTTCATTTGAGCAAAAGATAATTGCTGTCCATTTAAATTGGGATTACATCTGTGATTTTATTTGTGAATTTATGTATTTTAAGAGCATATGAGTATTCAAGTGTATTCTATCACAAAAATTGTTTCAGTCACTCAGTATGTTTTTTTAATAATATTAAATGGTGCAATGTTTATGAATTTGATCATGTACTCATCCATTTGCTCGCCAGTGCAGTGCGCTTGCAGAGAGACTCCGCCCACACACTCTTCTGATTGGCTGTGATTTTTGATTGATTTTGTCACATCTTGTTGTCATATTGTGTCTGGTGTGAACAGTCAAACCAAAGCTATCTCACGACCAATCTGTACGTATCTTACGATTTGTACAACCTCACTAGTACAAATTCATATTTGTCTAAACCCCAGTGACGGGTAGGTTAGGGTAGGGTGACCATATGTGGCATTTTCCCAGGACGCGTCCTGTCCAGGATTTCTAAGTTGCATAAAATGTCCCAGTTTTGGTTTTGTTTTTATATTTGCGGAAGGTACACTCTAAAAAATGCTGGGTTAAAAACAACCCAAGTTGGGTTGAAAATGGACAAACCCAGCGATTGGGTTGTTTTGACCCAGCAGTTGGGTTAAATGTTTGCCCAACCTGCTGGGTAGTTTTATTTAACCCAACAATTGTTTACAAATGACTATATGTCTGGCTTAAAATGAACCCAAAATAGGTTGGAAATTAAAAATCAGACTCATAATTACTAGAGGCAACAATAATAATCAAAAAGATGAGCATTTATTATTAAGCAATTTAATAAATGTTTATTGTTTAAATATTATTCAACAAAAATATTAATAAATGTTTGTTTATTAAACATATTAATAAATGTTAATTTCCAACATATTTTGGGTTCATTTTAAGCAAGAAATACAGTAATTTTTAAACAATATTTGAGTTAAATAAAACTACCCAGCAGGTTGGGCAAACATTTAACCCAGCCGCTGGGTTAAAACAACCCAATCGCTGGGTTTGTCCATTTTCAACCCAACTTGGGTTGTTTTTAACCCAGCATTTTTTAGAGTGTAACGACTGAAAAATAATTTGACCAATAGCATGCATTATACATAATCAACCAATCGTGGCTTGCGAGAAGGCTGGATCTACAGAGATTGGTCAAAGCATTGCAAATACGACAACATTTTAATGCATTGCATGAAGACTGTCAATAAGAACAGTGGCTTGCACAGACCTCCGTGTAGAAATCGCGTTCCGGGGGCACATCGATATGACCACTTTCACAATTAAAGAGGCAAGGGCTCAAGCCATTTTAGGCCATTTAGAAATCCTGGACAGGACGCGTCCTGGGAAAATGGCACATATGGTCACCCTAGGTTAGGGGTAGATCATTCGTACGAATTCATACGAATTTGGCAACTCGTAAAATACATACGAATTGCCGTGAGATTGGGTTGGTCAAACTGCTTGTCGCTGGAATCTTATCGCATCTGGTTAGGACTCGGTGAAATGCGCTAAGGTTTTAAAGCTTAGTGCATATTATATTACTCTGTATATTTTAAATATATGTTAACATATTGATCCTTCACATAAATGGAAATACATTTTCTTTGCGTAAGGGTGTCCGTAGTATATGAAACTTGTCCTTTCTTGTTCTTTCTTTTTAAGCTAGTTTTTAGTTCCTACAGTTTTTAAGACTTACAGCTAGTTCTATTCTGAGTCCATCCTTCATTAAAGAGTGTTTGTAAGCAGTTTCAAACTCAAAATCTAGAGGCAACAGTAGATGCTCTGGAACTTGTCATGTATGAAAATACAGCTGCACATCTGTGGGAGTGAAGGGGATAGTGGAGGCAGGAAGCCGGCAGATGACGTGCGACAGATGACTGGGGTCGTATTTCAGCGTTGCACAGAAGTATATATGGTAAACATCCGTTTCTAAGAGGTAAAAAGCTGCAAGAAATGTGACACAATTCCACTGGCCTTGTGCAGTGCCCATTTACAGTGTTCTTTCTATTGCATAAAGCTTCTCTTGAATGCCGAATTGTTAAAATTAGGTAAAGAACAACATGGACGGACAGGTTGTGTGACATGACATTACTGTAATAACTGTAATATTAATAAACATAATTGTTTATACTTTCGTCCAGTAAGCAGTTTTGGGTCGGCACTTGATGCAAGGACTCTTGAGGCTGAACAAAAGAAATGAACCAAAGAAAAAAAGATTTACACCTCAAATAAGGCGGAGCCTCAGAGCCACACCCACCTATTACATCATTGCCATGGACCAATGATAGTACAGAGGTGTTTTTACCAGCTTGGGCGACATTTTTGGACTCCAAACAAACTTCGTCATGACATCACACCAGTTCAATAAGACAATAAGAACGGTGCTACATGTTTACTTCTCTGTCTTGTTTAATTTTAGCCTAAGGGCAAGTTTGCACCACAACAATCCACAGTTTTTTCTTTGCATTTTTCGCGTAAAGACGACACCGATGTCAAAACGATCCCCGTTCACACGGATCCACGAGAACGACTGAAAATGATGTATTCTGCTGCCAGGCCAGTAGATGGCGACCTAATTTTGTAAAGAAACACTATGCACCTATGGACTGAACACTCATGACGTCACGTTTTTGTTGTATATACGGAGACGATAACGGTATCATTTTGCAAAACTTGCACTTTGTTGTGCCCCCAAAATGTCGTTGTTGTGTGAGTGAATGGCCAAAACGCATAACAAGTTTTTCGTTTTGAAAGTGGTAGTGTAAACGCACCCTTAGCCTTCATTGTCTGTTTTGCCTGAGTTCTAGTTCTTTCATTGATTAGTCACACCTGTTCCCTGTTCCGTTGATTACCATGTGTGTTTAAGCCTTCGTTCTTCCTCAGTTCATTGTTTTTGGTTAATGTTACATGCTTTAGTGTGTATTTCTTTACGGTTGTTAATTAAATGTTTTTTAATAAACACGTATCACGCCACGGATCTTTATTTGGACTATACTGCTAGCCCGTGACAGCTATGTTTTAAACAGGAGGGAATATTTCCTTCTCAAAGGCTCTTCCAATCATGATATATGGTCTTGTTTGTTTAGCAGAGCAGGTCAAAGCTTGTTTCTTCTTTCTCTATCTGCTGGAGACACATCCTGTGATATTTTCAGGTTGTTATTCTTGAGAAGGATAAAATCCCTAGCAGCCCGCCGGACAGCGTTGCGTTGAGAGGTAAATTGGACGATGACTCCTTTGGGCTTGTTGTCGACCCAGGCGATGAACGGACAGCTGGAAGATTGTCTTTAGCTTTTGGCAAGATTCTTGCAAAGATGGATGATCTTACCTCGAACATGTTCTCTCTCACTTTCAGGGACTCCATAAAATCTCAAATTCCACTGACGTGAATAAGCCTCCAGAGGTGAAAGCCCTCTTAGCTATACTCAAGTCTTTAACTTCGCCACTCATGAAGTCAATAACATCATTCACTCCACAAGTTTGGCTAGTGTTTTTTCATTGATCGTTCTTCACATGGAACGATTTCTTCTTGATTTAAATAGTCATGCATATTTTCTGCTTCCCATTTTATCAGTCAGTGTAGCTGTCAGACAAATGTAATCTGGAACAAAAAATGTAATGTAAAAGTATTTGAAATTCAAAGTCAATGTGTCCGCCATGTTGGAACGGTTATAACTCTGTTCATCAGTCACACTAACAAAACAATGAATTTTCATCTAAAATGTCACAGCTGTGAGCAGCGCTATGGCTAATGATAAACTAAATGGTGTGAAAATCATCTACTAATGCCTATTGCAGATTCATACATGTGAATAAATAGGTCACCGAGCCGGTGCAGGACAGTCAACATTGCTCTCGAGTGGTCACGGGTCGGATTTAACCGTTCCAATATGGCGGACGGCTTGCGTATAGAAACATACAACATTTACATTTACATTTATGCATTTGGCAGACGCTTTTATCCAAAGCGACTTACATTGCATTATACTATACATTTGTATCTGAGTATGTGCAATCCCTGGGATCGAACCCATGACCTTGGCNCATCTACTAATGCCTATTGCAGATTCATACATGTGAATAAATAGGTCACCGAGCCGGTGCAGGACAGTCAACTTTGCTCTCGAGTGGTCACGGGTCGGATTTAACCGTTCCAATATTGCGGACGGCTTGCGTATAGAAACATACAATAATGCACATTTACATTTAGTCATTTACCAGACGCTTTTCTCCAAAGCGACTTACAAATGAGAGAAGCAATCAAATCAACATGAGTGCAACAGCATGCAAGTGCTGTCTCAAGTCCCAGCATGGTTGCCAGGTTTTCACAACAAAACCTGCCCAATTGCTCCTCAAAACTAGCCCAATCGCACTTCAGGAGGGTCCCACAGTAAAAATCGTGTTCCGGGGGGTAAAATCTGCGTTTTTGGCAAGGCTCCGCTGGTAAAATTTGCATTCCAGGGGCTAAATGTCACGTTATTTGGGGTCGATTCAACCCGCGGACATTAAAAAAACAACCCACGGTGTAAAAGTAGCTCAATTCCGCAGGAAAACGGTAGACTTGGCAACACTGTGTCCCAGTTTCACCAGCAAAGTGCTTGTAGCAAGGTTATATATATATATATATATATACAAATAGATGGAGAAAGAGAACAGAAATCGAATATAGAAAAGTAAAAATATGAATAAAAAGTGCTAATGTATATACATATATGATGAGAGCGCCGTCTTTGTATAGGCTATCTTCAGTCTTTGCCAAAATTAACCTGTTAACTGTCACTGGCCCACAGCCATTACATATTTAAAACAGTAATATTCTATACTAAACCTAAACTAATCTTGACAAAATATATCATTTGAAAGCTTAGAATCTCTAGTTTTCATATTTGGTGACTGATTTGGTTTTCACATAGTTTTTTTATTTGATTTTCAAAATAAATTACAGAGGAGCAGTCATTTATCAATTTGCATCAAGCATATTTTCATACTCATAAAGCACGTTCAGACCTTTATTTTGAACATGAAAAATCATTAAAGATTGGTTGAAACATGTTTGTTTTCATGCCAAGAGTTCAAAAGATAACATGCATTAAATTTTTTGAGAAAAAAAGGTCTGAAAATGTTTTTAATAGAAAAATAAATACATTTATGATTGTGGCGGCGATCTATAACCCACATACATGTTGTTTTTATGTTTATTAGAGGCTGAATTCATGCCAAACTTCACATACTACTTCGATATAGGATGTATACTTCATAAATTGTTTGAAAATGATGGAAATATATGGTTCAGATCACTCCATATATGGAAATGGAGGCGCCCTTATATGGTCATTAATGGAGCTTGAGTGTCATCTAGTGGAGAAGTGTGGTACTGCACCCAAACAATCTTACTGAAAGCTCATTTTTTCAGATATTAACCTGAAATTTGTAACACAACTTGTTCAGGCTTTGATTTCCTTGCAGTTTTAGAGTAAAACTTGCTTAGTAAAATATATATTTTACATAAAATATAAAATATAATATTTTTTACATTTTCATAAACTTAAACTTCTATAACTTTTTTTCTGTTTCACTTACATAAGTTATTTCACTTCTACAATAATCTGCCACATTTATCTTTAAAACTAGACCAGCCTTCTGTCTATACTCCATTTAAGTTTGGATAGTGCATTTTCATGTCTAAAAAAAAGTGGGGGTGACAGTTAACAGGTTAAGGCAGTAAATGTCATTTTGTTAAAAAAAATACTTCAATAAAATATTCAAATACTGAATAAAAACAGTAAAATAAGATAATTATTAAACCGCGCCCATTTTGTTATGGTTTAGGTAAATTTCACCCTCTTATTCTGCTTATTATATAATTATCAGCTTTTGTAAATTGTTAATAATATAGTCTGACAATAAACGCATTGTGTTGCTTAACTTTAACCGAGATCTGAATGTGTGTGTGTGTGTGTGTGTGTGTGTGTGTGTGTTTTCTGAACGTTGATTCGTGGAACGTGAGCAGTTCCGGTTTGTCGTAATGACGCGGCGCTTACGTCAGACGCAGCGTCAAGATTCAAACTGGTCGGCGGTTTGGAAAACAGAAAACAAGAAGAAGAAGCAGCAGGACTGAAATTATCCTCAAAATAACTCATCTAAACTCATCTAAACTCGACTCAACATGTCGAAGACTCTGAAGGGGATCACGCTGAAGGGGAGCGCGGAGCTCGTGGCTGAATTCTTCTGTAAGTGCGGATTTATGATCACATTCATGCGTGTCATGGCGGCGTCAGCGTTGAAATAGAAATAGAATTGAAAACGAGTCGAATCCTGAGGTGTCTGATCGATTCGCCATCGTTAAAGTTGTTCCCTTTACTCTATTAATCTCCAGTGCGGGTTTTTCTTCTCATTGTGTGATCTTTAACACTGTAAATGAAATAGTCAGAAAAATGTTTAATTGGACACAAAAATCTAATTAATCTAAAAATAATTTGCATTTGTGTTATTTGAAACATGATTTATATATAATGAGAATATGAGCTGATACACGAGGAGGAAAAAAACACCTTTTCCTGAAAATTCAGAGGCTCAAACTGAGCAAAAATATACAATTTAATGCAGATTCTGATATTAATGTGGTCGAAAAGTAAGAGTATAGCTGATACTTACATAAAAATGCATATAAATATCATTCATCACTCTATAAATGGCAATAAAATCTCTTAGTAAGGTTAAATTTAAATGCTTAGTTTCATGATCAAAACATAATGCAATGCAATAATGATTGAGAGATGAACAAATAAACCATATTTGATTTATTTGACCGCAGTTTTGATCATTTAGAGGCATTAGAGCAGGCTTTATAGGGTTACCTTAATTAAAAAACTCCATTTTCAGCTCCTCCAGATCTTTCAGAAGGACTCATCTGGACAGTGAAATGCGTTAGTTCTGCAGTGTTGTGTGTTTGCAGTCGTTCCAGAGATGAATGAAGCTTTTGTTTGTGGTCTGCAGCGTTCGGGATCAACAGCATCTTGTACCAGCGAGGGATTTATCCGGCAGAAACCTTCGCCAGAGTCACACAGTACGACATGAGCCTTCACCTGACCACTGACAGCAAGCTGAAGAACTACCTGACCAACGTCATCTCGCAGCTCAAAGGTCCGTTTGTTTCATTAAAGGGTTGGTTCAACCAAAAAATGAAAATAATGTCATTAATTACTCACCCTCATGTCGTTCCACACCCGTAAGACCTTCATCTTCAGAACACACATTAAGATATTTTTGATGAAATCCGATGACTCAGTGAGGCCTGAGCAATGACATTTCCTCTCTCAAGATCCATTAATGTACTAAAAACATATTTAAATCAGTTCATGTGAGTACAGTGGTTCAATATTAATATTATAAAGCCACGAGAATATTTTTGGTGCGCCAAAAAAACAAAATAACGACTTATATAGTGATGGCCGATTTCAAAACACTGCTTCAGGAAGCTTCGGAGCGTTATGAATCTGCGTGTCGAATCATGATTCGGATCGCGTGTCAAACTGCTGAAATCACGTGACTTTGGCGCTCCGAACTGCTGATTCGACACGCTGATTCATAACGCTCCGAAGCTTCCTGAAGCAGTGTTTTGAAATCGGCCATCACTATATAAGTCGTTATTTTGTTTTTTTGGCGCACCAAAAATATTCTCGTGGCTTTATAATATTAATATTGAACCACTGTACTCACATGAACTGATTTAAATATGTTTTTAGTACATTAATGGATCTTGAGAGAGGAAATGTCATTGCTCAGGCCTCACTTTCAACAAAAAATATCTTAATTTGTGTTCTGAAGATGAACGAAGGTCTTACGGGTGTGGAACGACATGAGGGCGAGTAATAAATGACATTATTTTCATTTTTGGGTGAACTAACCCTTTAAAGGGTTAGTTCAACCTAAAATGAAAATTGTGAGATTTTGAAGCCCCAAAAAGTGCATCCATCCATTATAAATATAATCCATATGACTCCAGGAGGTTAATAAAGGCCTAATGAAGTGAAGCATTTGTTTTTGTAAGAAAAATATCCATATTTAAACCTTGATGAACTCTAATCACTAGTTTCTGGCCGTACACTTCAAAGTAACTGGTTTTGCTCAGTTCTTCAGCACTGATGGTCCGTTTCTTCCAGAGTGGCTGTTCGATTGCACCGTCCAGAAGCTGGTGGTGGTCATCACATGCCTGGAGACCAACGAGGTGCTGGAGCGATGGCAGTTTGACATCGAGTGTGACAAGACGGCGAAGGAGAGCGGGTACGTGATCTCAGCCATGAGCAACGACAAGAAGTTAAAGGATTAGTTCACTTTTAAATAAAATTTTCCTGATAATTTACTCATGCCCATATCATCCAAGATGTCCATGTCCTTCTTTCGTCAGTGGAAAAGAAATGAAGGTTTCTGAGGAAAACATTCCAGGATTTTTCTCCATATAGTGGACTTCACTGGGGTTCAACGGGTTGAAGGTCAAAGTTACAGTTTCATTGCAGCTTCAAAGAGCTCTACATGATCCCAGACGAGAAATAAGAGTCTTATCTAGAGAAACCATCGGTCATTTTCGAAAAAAATACGAATGTATATGCTTTATAAACACACATGAGTTCATTGCACGTGCTTCCGGCTTTCCGCATTCTCTAAAAAGCTTACGCTGAATGTCCTACACCTTCCCTATTCTACTTACGGAACGAACGCGGCGCCAGTTTCGTTTTTTTCCGTATGTAGAATTGTTTTTTTTTTTCAAAAATGGCCAATGGTTTCTCTAGATAAGACTCTTATTCCTCGTCTGGGATCATGTAGAGCTCTTTGAAGCTGCACTGAAACTGACATTTGGACCTTCAACCCGTTGAACCCCAGTGAAGTCCACTATATGGAGAAAAATCCTGGAATGTTTTCATCAAAAACCTTCATTTCCACTGACGAAAGAAAGACATGAACATCTTTGGATGACATGGGGGTGAGTAAATTATCAGGAAATTTATATTTAAAAGTGGACTAATCCTTCAATGTTCACGTAAGCAATGCGAATATGAGTGTTCATGAAGAACTGTGTGTTCCAGAGCACCGAGAGAGAAGTCCATAAAAGCCATCCAGGAGGAAATCCGCTCCGTTATCCGACAGATCACCGCCACTGTCACCTTCTTGCCGTTGTTAGAAACTGCCTGTAAGTAAACTACATGAGTGATTGAAGATCGTTCACAACCTGGATGATAACTATAATGATATAGATATACTTCTAAATCATGATTAATATAAAAGCACAGCAGCTGCAACAATAACAGTGTGATCAAGTCATGTCGGAAAGATCATGTTTATGAGTTGTATACGGGCCATTCTACAGAACTGGTGCAATCTGCTGTCCCACAACTAAAAAACACATTTAAAAAGCATTTTAGATGTTTACTAAGATCCTTCTATTATCTGTTGAATCGCACAATAATATTTGAAATATCAGTAAGATTAATATATATAATCATCATTTATTGGGTACTTTCAATTGGGAGGAGTCTGTCCCGAACCCTGACCCCTAAATCTCAACTTGTGAAAATGATATTGAAATAATTTTTGCAGTTTTTCCATTGCTGTTTTAAAAATATCTTTATGATTTTTATTTTTTTTTTTTTAAAGTGAAGTTCAAAAAGTATTTATTTTCTTTGTAAATCATGAAACTATGTATATAAAAAAAAACAAAAAANCAATTGGGAGGAGTCTGTCCCGAACCCTGACCCCTAAATCTCAACTTGTGAAAATTATATTGAAATTTTTGCAGTTTTTCCATTGCTGTTTTAAAAATATCTTTATGATTTTTATTAATTTTTTTTTAAAGTGAAGTTCAAAAAGTATTTATTTTCTTTGTAAATCATGAAACTATGTATATAAAAAAAAACAAAAAACAAAACAAAAGTGTCCGTCATGTTCATGTCACTACTGAAACAGTGTGTGACGGATTTTAACACACTTCTACATTTCTGATCAGGAAATATTCCTCTCACAGCCTCTCTTTCACAGCAGATCATCATTCTGAGTTAAATGTGTTCAGAAGCCTGAAAATCTGTGTGGAACTTTAAGAAACGTCACTAACAAACACTTTTCTGCAATTAAGCAAACTTTTTTGGGTGTTATTCGGGTATACACAAATGTTATGTGTGTAAACTGTTCAGAACTGTGCTAGATAACCATGTGCTGATTAGCATCTTGGAGCGGCTCAAAAGTATCAAATGTCACTACCGAAACTTCACATATCGGTCATGACTGTTTTGGTAGTGACAGAAGGGAACACATAATCGTTTATTTGGGAAAAAAATTTATTTAAGTACAGTTATGCATTTTAATTAAAGGTGCCGTAGAACGTGTTTTCAAAATATGTAATATAAGTCTAAGGTGTCCCCTGAATGTGTCTGTGAAGTTTCAGCTCAAAATACCACATAGATTTATATATTAATTTTTTTAACTGCCTATTTTGGGGCATAATTAAATATGCGCCGATTCAGGCTGCTGCCCCTTTAAATTCTCGTGCTCCCCGCCCATGGAGCTCGCGCTTGCCTTAAACAGCATAAACAAAGTTCACACAGCTAATATAACCCTCAAAATGGATCTTTACAAAGTGTTCGTCATGCAGCATGTCTAATCGCGTAAGTACAGTGTTTATTTGGATGTTTACATTGATTCTGAATGAGTTTGATGGTGCTCCGTGGCTAAAGCTAACATTACACACTGTTGGAGAGATTTATAAAGAATGAAGTTGTTTATGAATTATACAGACTGCAAGTGTTTAAAAAATGAAAATAACGACAGTCTTGTCTCCGTGAATACAGTAAGAAACGATGATAACTTTAACTACATTTAACAGTACATTAGCAACATGCTAACGAAACATTTAGTAAGACAATTTACAAATATCACTAAAAATATCATGTTATCATGGATCATGTCAGTTATTATTGCTCCATCTGCCATTTTTCGCTATTGTNCGCTGTTGTCCTTGCTTGCTTACCTAGTCTGATGATTCTGCTGTGCAGATCCAGACGTTAATACTGGCTTGTCTAATGCCTTGAACATGGACTGGTATATGCAAATATTGGGGGCGTACATATTAATGATCCCGACTGTTACGTAACAGTCGGTGTTATGTTGAGATTCGCCTGTTCTTCAGAGGTGTTTTAAACAAATGAGATTTATATAAGAAGGAGGAAACAATGGTGTTTGAGACTCACTGTATGTCATTTCCATGTACTGAACTCTTGTTATTCAACTATTCCAAGATAAATTAAATTTTTGATTCTAGGGCACCTTTAAAATGTATTTTAATGTTTTGGTATGTGAGTTAAATTGTGTCATGTGATGTGGTCACTACCAACACATTACTGTCACTACTGAAAATGTGCATCACGACCGAAACATGATGTTTTGTCAAAAATCAAGTATATTGAATGATCGACTCAGATGTTATTATAGTGTTTGGTTCAATGTTTATTCAAACTAATGAATCTTCACTTTGAAATCAGTTTGATAAACTTTGACTTTTACAAAGAAAGACTGGATTCAAAATACAACAAATCTTATAAATTACACTTGAAATATAGTTAGAATTGTAATTATTATTGATTTACCTTTGAACTTTTTTTTAAAAAATCACAACTATATTTATAAGGTAGATGTGAACACTATCTCAATAGCTCAATGTGACCCTTCTTATTAAATTATGTATTATTGTGTTTCGGTAGTGACTGAAGAGGAAAAATATTCCAAAACTTTCTGAAAATACAATATGAGAATTAACTGCACAATTACTAGAAATGTGTAGCTTGGATATTATACAATTTGCATAAATACAACATTTGAGGAAATACTTTTTTTCTGACTCTGAACCAGTTCTGTAGAATGATCGTATTCGAGCGGGAAGCTCAGGATTGTCTTTAAGCTGGTATTGGACACTAATATAGTTATGGTTTAATTTCCAATCACAGTCGCCACAAGATCGCCGTCATCCTGTGCTTTATATTGTTTTATATGAAATGCTTCATTATAGAAGATTCAGACAAACAACTATTTTATTAAAAATTTATATTTTAGTTTTTGTTTTAATTCTTTAATTGTGTAAATATTGTGGCAATTATTAATTTAACTTCAGCAATTTTGCATATGCCATTCATTAGATTGTAATGAAGTACTNTTAATTCTTTAATTGTGTAAATTGTGGCAATTATTAATTTAACTTCAGCAATTTTGCATATGCCATTCATTAGATTGTAATGAAGTACTTTGGCCCCACTTTATGTTAGGTGTTGATGATGTAGCACTTCATTTTACAGTCCTGTTTCACATGTACACGCAGTATGTACTTATTATAATACCTGATATTAACACACGTAGTTGCCTTATATTGCTCAGTGCTCTCTAAGAGAAGCACACAGAAACTGCAGTACTGTGAAATAAAGCACTTGTGCTGCTGTTGAGGCGGGTACGGTCAGGACAGTGTAATTATAGATGTAATTACATTATCAAATGATTCGTTTAAATGTCAGTATATAGTAGATGAAGACTTAAGGTTTTGGACACACTTTATATTGAGAGTAACTTTCGCCATTTATTACAGGCGCCTTCGACCTGCTGATCTACACCGACAAAGATCTGGAGGTGCCGGAGCAGTGGGAGGAGTCTGGGCCTCAACTAATCGACCAATCGGAAGAGGTTCGCTTGCGTTCCTTCACCACATCTATTCACAAGGTGAACAGTATTGTGGCCTACAAGAGGACAGACTCCATGTGATCGCTCTGTTCGGTTTTGTTTTCTGTTACAGCGTTTCAGTCTTCTGTATATATCTATATAAAGCTCATTTCTTATTTGTTATTTTAAAGAATGTATTTCCTAATACAGAAAATAAATGTCTTGTTTCCAAGATTTGTGTTGATTTCTTTGATAATTTGCAGTATCCTCTAGATGGCGACAAAACCTAAGTTAATGGGCTGAACTGCACAAAGACCTTCAAGAACACATTTTGGTCCAACTTTCAGTCCAAGTTTTTCATTACATTTTTTTGCATAAAAGAGTAGTTTTACTACATGATTGTAATGCCGGTTCTATACAGAGATTTTTATTACTGTATAGAGAATCATCGTTGACAAAAGGAACGTACATTTCATGTGATGTTTTAAACTAAATGTGAGATTTTGTCGGCCTTGTTAGCGTTGCATTAATTACCTACACTGAAGAGAGCCACAGATAAAGGACACTAACACCTCAATTATGTAAATCTGGAGCAGGATAAAGGATGTAAATGTGTTTCATCTGAGGCGGGGTGGAACATTCTGCTTTGAACCTGTCCTTCTTTAGACATCAAAGTCTTGCGCTGCTGATGGTTCAGTTGAAGACACCAGAAACACCTGCTCATGAACATCTAGCGGTTGAAATGGGTCCAGGTTTTCACAACAAAACCCGCCCAATCGTGTTCCGGGGTCCCCCAGGGGGTAAAATGTGCATTTTTGGTGGGGTCCCCCTGGTAAAATTCACATACAACCCACGGAAACTGTGTTAAAGTTGACCAATTCCACTGGAAAACTGCGGACTTGGCAACGCTGGTCCAAATTCAAAATATTGGAGAGAGTCGTTTGCCCCGCCCCCTCCTCAGACTCGACTGGGGTTGCCAAATTGAACCTAAACAAAAACAGACATTCTGACACGGAACACAAGTATGTTTCCTAAATATCTGCAAACATTTGCACTGCAAAAATAAAAACTAAAATGGTAATCAGCTACAGCACCTAAAATGTACACACTCTCCATTCAGTTTGTCAGCTGATTAACTAATAAATACCTTTAAATTAGGTTGATAAAACTTTTTATTTTATTTTATGTTATTGATGAGCTGAAAGGGCTTTTTAACCCTTTCCCTGCCATAGGTGAGTTTTTCCATCAATCTGTGTTTTCACTGTTTGCTGGCGCTGTTATGCATCTTTTCAGTATAGTAATATAGAAATAGAACAGATTCTCCGGATCCAAATACAAGCAATTGAAGCACATGTAAAATAACACGATCATCAGACATTCAACAGCGTATAAATCAAAACTGTCTAACGCTTTGGGTGTGTTGATGGACTCGATCTACACCATCTGTTGTGATCATTTTGAATCCCATCTTTGACAAAAGTCTTTGACAAAAACATGATTTTCTCTGCTTTTTGTTCAAAATGTTTCTTTTTATGAAACTTACCCACATTAAAGTGTTGATAAAAAAAAAATCCATGAAGCTAGATTTTTATTTTTTTTTAGGCAGAGGCTCTGTTGAATGTTTACATATTCATATAACAAAATATTTTGGGGGCCATGAAAGTTTTGTGAAAATTATCAAAAAATGTTGGTGATGGCAACTTTTTTTCTTTTCTTTTTTTTATATTAAAAACACTGGTGGGGAAAGAGTTAATTAGGTGCCTCCTTAATGACTGTATATCTGATCAAATATTGTAAAATAATATCTTGACATGAAAATAATAGATCCATCAACAGGTCAGGTATGGAACCGGTTTCTTTTTGAACATGTGACAGCATTTTGAACTTTACATTTCTACAGACATCTTATTTCCATCCCATTCCAAAACAAGTACTTATTGTGATTGTCAAAGAATTAAACACGTTTGTGTAACAGATGATAAATAAGTTCACATATCACAGGTATGCAATGCAAGTGAACAAAAAAATCTACAACATGATATAAAGGTATTTTACAAAGTGACGTGAAAGGGTTAAACAGTGAAAAACGACTGTATTCAATGTGTTCGTTTTTATATCAGCTTACGCTAACAGTGCAACATAGCAAAATAAGAAGTATGTGCGTATATCAGTAATTCAGTGAGTGAGCTGCACAGACAAATACAGACTACAAGAAAGGATAAGGAATGTTCTGGACTCAATACAAGTTGATATGCTGTCGATTACCACGAGAAATGATTTTAATTTTAAAAACATGAAACGTTCACTCAGTTAACTGAAGCAGTAAACACTACACAACGGCAAATGGATTAATGGTTATCGCTATGAGTCAATTTATTTAAATTCTGAACGGATTATAGCCGAGAAAGCACACAAAATTCTGTGATTGGCTACATTGCCCCACACTGCAAAAAAACGATGTAAATAGAAACCTTTGAGCATATGTGACAAGCCCCGCCCGCACGTTGACGGGATTGGTTACGTGTTTTAAGGAGGGTCTGTTTTAAACCACGTTTTTGAAAATTGTCTTTGGTACAGTGCAGTTTTAAAGAGAAACTGCTCAGTAACCGGTCATGTTTACAGTTTAACAACTCTACAAATTTACAATTACTTACAAAAATACAACTTGTACATTTCTGCCTCTGGAATGTTTTGCTTCTTAGAGTTCCACTGTAAGTGCTCAATTATTAACTCTTTCCCCACCAATGACAGAACTTTGTGTTTTCACTGTTATGCTGTAGGGGGCGCTGTTAGACATCTTTTGAAAGAGTAGAGAATTTAAAAATCAAGCTATAAAACCAATGCTTCTGCATGTTGTATAGTCTTTTTGTTTAAAATTTTGCTTTTTTATTAAACATACCCATATTCAAGTGTTGATAAAAAAGAGTGCAAAAAGCAGAGGCTCCGTTCTTTCTTTTGACATATTGCATGTTCAGATATTCATACAACAAAATATTAAATTTTTGTGAAAATTATCAAAAAAGCTGGCGGGGAAAGAGTTAATAATGGTTCTTTTAATTATCAGTGTTGAAAACAGTATTTGCTGCTTAATATTTTTTGTGGAAACTTTTTTTTTTCTTTTTTACTGTAACTTGACTGGTAGTGTAAGTTACCATACATTTATTTATTGTTTGTTTTTACAACTAAGGGATGAAATGATTTTCTGTGGTAATATGTCACAAATACTTGTATTGAACCGGGAACATTCCTTTAATGAGTCAAGATGGTCTAGTCACAGTTTTAAAGCATGTCTTCTGCACAGGTATTGATCCATCCAAGCTTAGCACAGCAGATTCAAGAAGTTACTTTATTCTGATACGTCTTTCACCCAATCCTGCTCCAGTGTGCTTTGTGAATGTCATGTGAATATCATCAAACCAGGGTCTTGTAATCCTTCAGTCTCAGGGAATGATGTGAATAGTCCGAGGAAGTATGCATACCAACAGAAAAGTTAAAGTCCTCCTTTAAGCAAAGCTCCTTCCTCTCCTTGTTCAGCAAGTATCTTCCAATTCTGCCTGTTCTTCCTACATCCCTCCAGCAGGGGGGAGCAGCACTCCGAGAGACCTGTCAGCGCCTGCTCGCACAAGCACAGGACAAGAGCAGAAGGACAATAAACAACACAAACTGCCTGACCAGAAAGTTTGAAGCAGCTTTAAAGCTTAAAGCTTGAAGGCCATACAGTTTGGGCCATCAGATGGATAGATGGATAGATGGATAGATAGATAGATAGATAGATAGATAGATAGATAGATAGATAGATAGATAGATAGATAGATAGATAGATAGATAGATAGATAGATAGCATTTACATTATGGTTCCATTGGATAACATTCGTTAATTCTTTAGTCAACATGAACAATAGACCTACTTCTACAGCATTTGTTAAACTTAGTTGATGTTAATTTCAACATTTACTAATGCTTTATCAAAATCAAAAGGTCAAGGGACCTGAGCTAACGTGAACTAACAATGAAAAGTTGCATTTTCATTAACTAGTGTTAACAAAGAATAACTACTGTAAAATAATATGGGGGCTCGTACGGGATATTCCCAAGAAACACAGGACTGAGAAGTCATCCAAAATATTGCTCATTGTTAATGTGAGTTAATGCACAAACTTTAACTAATGGGACCTTATTGTGAAGGGTTAGCAATTGGTCATTATAGTTCCAAGAATGCTGATATTTCATTATCATTAATAGCATTAAACATCTTCTGTATTTCCAGTTTGTATTGTGGATTATTCATTGCAACATTTAACCTGATTCTCATGTTTATGTATCTTTTATCAGGCTGTGTTTGTAAAATAATGTATGCTATACTGACATGGTTTTAAAGCTATTGTTATCCAAGTCTTGGCCTTCAAACATCTTAAAATACACATATGTAGACCAGGGAAATCAAAATTTTAGATTTTCTGACCTTAGTAATTATGAAACTCAGCGTTTGGCCCTGATTGTGTTTATCATAAGCGCTTCAGTTTTGTCGTATGCCACTTTAAATGCTCGAACTCTTAAAGCAGGATGGATTCTGATTGGCTGTCAGTGTTTTTATCGTTTATCAGCTGGAAAAATAATTCTGAAAGTGATTCTGATGAAATTGTTTCTCTGTGGTGTTATCGTTATACTCTGCTATTCTTTCACATTTAGAACGGTTTTTAGGATGATATCTTTATCGTTATAGTAATCATCTTTGGTGTGAGCGGGCCTTTGCGTCTGGGTCATCTGAAAGATGTCGTCATTGAATGCATTTTGTGCCAAAGCAATGATAAATGATCCACAGTTTAGCTCACATATAGATTTCTGTTGTGCTCAATGTGTGACAAGTTTTGAAACAATCTAAAGAAGTTTGCGGAAATGGGTCCTAGCGATTGTAAAAAACTGTAATAATTCAATAATCAAGAACTTACGATACAAAACATGCACCAAAACCCAAGTAGTGCAGGTACCAATCAGTCAGTCCAGCTCTAAACTCGCAGCTTTGGTTCTTTCTGGCTGGTTGGGTCACTTAAACCGAACAGTGATATTAGTAAACGACAAACGAACAGTTCATATGATTTACCTCATATAACTGTGTGCAGATGGCATCAATGAAAGACACTTGCATGCTGGGAATTTTATCCTGCTTCTCCCTGTTCATCAGATCCTTGAAAAGAATACAGTCACATGGTTATTGTCGTTTGACCAGGTCTTATAAAACACAACAGGAACGTTTCTATAAAATAAGTGAAGCTCTTACAATAGGTTCAATGTTTAGCTCTCGCCGCTCCTTATCACCCTGTTCAAAGAACTCTGTGGCGACCAGTTCTGCTATCTGTTGAGACACAAACATGTTTATTATTGAATTGCCATCTTAAACATCATGACAATTATACAACACCTTCCTGTATGTTATTAGATGCTGGGTTATTATTAGTTATAATATTAACTATTAATTAAAGTTATTATATTAACTAATATATTATTAGATTTTGGGTTATTAGTAGCCTTTGCAAAAGTGTTTTAGGGTCATGTGACGGATTTACAATAGAACACTGAATGTCCACTATGATTTAACAATAGTGTCTGAATCAACGCGTAATGCATTGATAAATAATTGATGTTTGTTTATCTTATCATCTCTGAAATAACTATATAAAGCATACAGACTGCATACGTCATTCTTAACATGGACTCATGTACAGTAAATAAGTCTGTAGGTCAAGAGTTTGCATAATTCTTGATAAGAGTCGTTGAGTAGGATCGCAGCTGAACCTTCACCCTCCGGTAATTAGCTTGTTAATTACTGAAGAGAGAGAAAAAGAATGGAAGAGAACGAGAGGAGGAGGCGATGAGGACATTTCAAGAGCTATTTTAAAGTCTTTCTGTTTCTCCACTGATTATAGATGAATGCGCCTGGCTTTTATTGTACACTCTGAAAAATGCTGGGTTAAAAACAACCCAAGTTGGGTTAAAAATGGACAAACCCAGAGATTGGGTTAAATGTTTGATCAGTCTGCTGGGTAGTTTTTTTAACCCAACTATTGTTTAAAAATTACTGTATTGCTTGTTTAAAATGAACCCAAAACCTAACAATAAACACTTATTAAATTGCTTATTAATAAATGTTCACCTTTTGATTATTATTGTTGCCTCTAGTAATTATGTGTCTGATTTTTAATTTCCAACCTATTTTGGGTTCATTTTAAGATAGACATACAGTAATTTTTAAACATTAGTTTGGTTAAATAAAACTACCCAGCAGACTGATCAAACATTTAACCCAACCGCTGGGTTTGTCCATATTTAATCCAACTTGGTTATTTTTAACCCAGCATTTTTTAGAGTGTACAGTAAATTGTGTGCATGTTTACCTTCTTCTGTACAGGCCAGGGTTTTGTAATAGCTGAGATATCACATGCTGTCATCAGCATCGACCTGCAGAAGATTATAACATCATAATGAAGAAATATGAACAGCCGGCGCATGTATAAACACATTCAGCTCTTCCCCGGCACTCACCGCAGCAGATCTCTGTGATACTCGTCCTCCCAAACAAACTGACTATTCTTCGCCAGCTCAAAGAATTCTGTTCTTTTCCTGCAAAGACATTAAGATTAGCATTATGATGAATAACAAGAATTAAACATATAAAATCGGTAACAGAGTGATCAAATAGAAGCCGATTAATAAATCTCTTTTGTATGTTTCTGAAAGCAGCTTTATGTGACATCTGGTGCCTACTTCATGTAGAGAGCCAGGTCAGTGGCCAGAATAGCCTTCTCAATCATCTTCAGTGTGGCCTTGTACTCGTCCAGAGAGAGACCGCTCAGAATCTGATTACCCTGAGAGAAAACAACCGACAACAGAGCCTCTGCTTTAAAACAAACAACAAAAGTTTTATTCTAGCTTCATGTATTCTTTTTTTTTTTTCAACACTTGAATGTGGGTAAGTTTCATTAAAAAAAAGCAACATTTTGAACAAAAAGCTGAGAAAATTGTCAAAGACTACAACATGCGTCAGCAATGCTTCTATCACTTGTTTCTGCTTCTTCTTCCCCTGTGTTTTGATCCGGAGATTCTGGACTCTTTCAGAAGATGCATAACAGCGCCCCCTACCGTATAACAGTGAATGAGTTAAAGGGGACCTATTATGCAAAATTCACTTTTGCATGGTGTTTGGCTATAAATGTGTGTTGGCAGTGTGTGTACACAACCACCCTATAATGATAAAAATCCACCCAGTGCTTTTTTTTTAATCCCCATAAATCATAAGCAGCGTCTCAGAACAAGCCGTTTCCAGATCCCTGGCAGTGTGACGTCACATTAGCCACAGGCCCCGCCCACGAATGTTGTCAGACACTGACGTTTTAACATAGAACCACCCTGAGCACGTTCACAGCGAGTTGTACAGTCCGCCATTGCTGCACTGACGAGTCTCCCAAGTGTTTTAGGAGTTCTGTAGCTGGATGAATTAATCCACATAGCTCTCTTCATTTACTCCCTAAATCTGAGCTGCTGAAGACGAGGTGGATTCATTTTGTTTTCGAAGAAAATGCTCCCTCAACTCTACCGAAATTTGTTTGTCTGTGCGAATCATTTCACACCGGACTGCTTTGTGAACGAATGTCAATACAAAGGGACAATACAATACAGAGGTTGAGCTAAAAAGTTGTTACTCAAGGATAGATCAGTTCGAGATCCAGCTTACAGTCTCCAGAGTGATACTGGATACAGCAGTAATGAAGGTGAGAGCACTTTATTACAGTTCATCAGAGTTGATTTACGGATATAAAGTTTACCAGTTTATTAAGCACCACCCGAAAAGGCATAAGGTCTTTATATATTTGTTTACTGTTAGTTGTAACGAGTGTTTCTGTATAATTCGCTGTGTATGTTGATGATAATACAAGGGAGAGAGTTTATGGATAATATTTTAATGCACACTTGCACTGTTTTATTAAGATCTTATAGTGATTTTCTAGAGTTAAAATGCTTCATATTTTGTGTGAAGTACAATAAACGTCATTAAACTCATTGGTAAAGTCGAACGGATCCGGTACAACAGGCTTGTACTAATATAGTAGATAAAAACAAGACAATATAAGTTATAACCGTAATTGAACTATACCTGTTCTATCTCCATGCAGCATATATTTGCAGTTTCTGACATTATAGTGCGTCCTGACTGAATCCTGACACCGAGGAATCAGCTCTTGAAGCTCCACCCTCTTAGGCCGAGTGCAGCAGCTCATTTGCATTTAAAGGGCACACACTAAAACGGTGTGTTCTTGCTCACCCCCGAAAAATGGCAATTTTAACATGCTGTAATAAATGATCTGTGGGGTATTTTGAGCTAAAACTTCACATACACACTCTGGGGACACCAGACACTTTTTTTACAATCTTGTAAATGGGGGCATAATAGGTCCCCTTTAAAAAAAGGTTCGAAAAGGAGGTTTTTGCAGCGATGCCAGAGAACAACAATTTTTGGTTAACCAAACAACCTTTCATTGAACAGTTCTTAAAAAAAACTGTTTGTTTTAGTGTGAAAACAAATTTAATATAGAACCACGATAAAGAACCTTCTGTGCAATGGAAAGCTTCCAAGGATGTTAAAGGATCTTCATGGATCCATAGCTGCCAAAATTGATCTTTTTAAGGGTGAGATGCTGGGGTGTGTTGCTTTATTAGCCCGAGTCAGAAGTCCAAACGATATGCTGATCTCTGACTCGGGTCACTCCTTCAAATAAGTTTTATCATCTGACGGTATATAATAGAACACGTCCCATCAAAAAAGCCACACAATTTGAGGTTTCATTCTTATCTGAACCGGAAATGGCTTGTTATGTGCCAAAGTTTAAAACTTAAGGTTAGTAACTCTAAGTATGAGCTACAGCAAAGCCTTTTCTCAACAGGCCAAGTCAAGCAAACACAACATAACAACATTACGGCTCTGGACGATGAGAAAAGCATGGAATTGAATTTGCTGAATGTGAATGAGAGTAATCATTCCCTGTGTGTAAATGCTCCCGGAACAGTTTTCTTTTCAAAGATAGAGACTGTCATTGCGTGCAAACTTAGGTATTGCTTTTAAAGGTTACTCTGGATTTACAGTGCAGGAGTGAATTACTCTTATCAGCAGATAGAAGGGTCATAGGTCATCCCACTCAAACGATTAACAGGAACGGCTTACACGTTTACAACACGCTACACTTGTTAATAACTTTGCTTTAAGGTTCACTCACATATGCTTTCATGTGTTATGTAAGGTTCAGGGTCACTGGAGCATTTCTGTTTAAAGATGCCTGTTTGACTGATACCAAAATGTTCAAAATCATCATTGAATCTGTCTGTAAGAAATGTGACCAGAACTGTAGTTTTATTTAAAATACGTCTGCATTAAATATAGTTTAATATAGTTACGGTGCGTTCACACCAGACGCGAATGAAGCGTTTACATGTTAAGTCAATGCAAAGACGCGAATAGACATCCTGTGGCGCGATTCGAGCGAATTGAGCGTTTTGGGCGTTTGACGCGTGTAACGCGTGATTCGCGCAAATCGTGCAAGTTGAAAAATCTGAACTTTGGCGAAAATTTGCGCCGCGTTAACCAATCAGGAGCTTGCTCTAGTAGTGACGTGATCGTCGCTGCACGATACATCTTCATACTTTTATAGAAACAGGAATAAAAAGGAAGAAAGTGAGTGAGGAGGTCGGACAATCTGGTAAGTTGTAAAAAAACGCTCTTTACTCAATTTGAGCTATATATATATACATATTAAGACTACAAGCTAGCTAAAGCCGTATTTTACAACTACTTTCCCGCTGACGAGTTGATGTGTTTATTCAGAGGAAGTGTGCAGAAACGAGACTGGAGCCGCATGGCAGAAGCCCCTCTCATGACACGAATTCGCGTCTGTCTATTTCACGTGCGAATGAAGCGAGTAAACTCAATATGTTCAAGCGTTCAACTTCATTCTTTATTCGCGCAAGTCGTGTCTGGTGTGAACGCCCCATTAGAATTGCAATCTTATATCTGGCCAGTACAGTCCTTAGTTAGTGTACTACATTATATTTGGAAATGCAGGTGTGCATGACGCATACTTTTACAGTTTTTGGCCATTACTGAAGTCTTTTTCAAATGTCTTCATACAGTCTGCATCACTGGCCCAACAGTTAATCTCTCCTTCTAAATAAGCTTGTGTTTTTCTATTGTATGTATGGCCAATAGAATTGCTGTGGAAATGCACAAAATTGGCCATTATTCTACTGTGAATGTGCTTGAAAGCAGTATGTTAGCAGTGTAAAAATGTGCTGCAATAAACACTAGGGGGCGCTGACTGATGGTTCTTTACATGCAATCACATCATCGCCACATGGCACAAGCTGATTGGCCTCTGCTGATCCTGCAGCCAATGAGATTGCTTGCTCAACATTCAAACAGTCTGGTTCAGTGTTTGAGTTCCTCTGAACCCCTCCACCTCCCCAGCTCCACCTGCCTGGATCTGCTCCAGGATTCATGTGTGTCTGTTTATGCAGCAGCAGATCGTACATGATCACAGCAGCGTATCCGTGTGTCCGATTGACATCAATTAAATTTATTTTTCAAAGCAACGGCTTCTACACATCATTTTAATACCGTTTTGCACTATGTTGATATATAATGTTATAAAATCATGCCAGAATAAAAAATACATACATTAATTACATTTTAAGATATTTTAATCACAAATGAAATGGCTGTATTGGCCTTTGGACGGTTAAACCGAATGATCTTTTGAAAATCTTTAAAATACCTTTATATGTAGCAAAATATAATTAAAACCTTTTGGATTCAATAAAAGAGATCTAGTTATACTACCCTACATACTTTGGATGTCATATCTTTGTTTTTTTATTATTATTAAGGCCTCTGGACCACAACATGACCCTTCACGTCACTGACCCTCATATATCTGTCTGATTAAAGCACTCACTGGACTGTTGAGGATCATGAGGCACTGGTCGAAGTGGTGATGCTCCATCGTGGAGTGGCAGTACAGCTGGGCTAGCGGATGGTCACTTCTATGGAAACAGTGAAATATACGGCATCATTCGCACATTTACATCGCTAATATCACAAACACTGAACGAAAGCACAAACCTTTTGATGTAGGAGTTGTTGACGCCTCTGTGATCCAAATCATGGCTCAGTGTTGCAATCATTAAAGCTAAAACCTCCAAATCACTCAGATTATTCTGTCAATGAAAACACAGCTTTATTATAACATTACAACAGCTTTGAAAGTCACTAAATCTTCTGCCAGGGATTGGTTAAAGTACTGTAAAATACAGCTATACTGAGTGTAAATCCAAATAACTGTAAGAACTTTCCGGTACACAAGCAAACTAAATCCAATTAGAATTTATCTGGCATGTCAAAACAAGACTTAATAATTCTCAATTCATAAAACACCAATAGTAAACAAATAATTCAAGTCAACATAATGCTCTTAGACTTTACTATTAAAAGAAAGCATGACTGTATAAATGCAAATGATTAACTACGGCTGTAAACAACAGAAGACATTTACAGTGGAACGCACAATAAAACCGTCCGCTCGTATAACTATGAACTGGTTTCTCTATAAAAGGAAACCGTATGAAGCTTTACTAGTGCAGACCTCAATGTTTGTCATCAGGGTCACTGACCTGAACCCGGCCAGACTTCAGCACAGCAAACATGCACTGCGACGTGTTGAAGGCGTGTCTCCAGTTGTGATAGACCACGTTCTTCCTGTAGTTCTTCTTCACGCTTAAGATCCACTGACACAGACTCTGGAACAGGGACAGATCAACTGCTTACTTCACTAGCTGTACAGATTAAAGACATGCTGAAACCAAACACTTCTCATGACGTGTTTAAGGTTTGAGCAAGCAAAAGACCTGATCAAATTTATGGAGACATTTAGGGGGAAAATATGTATTGTCTAGGAAACTATTTTACAAATATCTTCACATATGAAATTATTTGAAAGATGAAATTGAAGTACAATATTTAATCATAAAGCCCTTGTTGAGCTGTATGATTAAAGTTAGTCAAATTAACATCATTTGTTAGGATGAATTAATAAGAAAATTAAGGATAAGGGTTTACATAATGTTAAAATAAATTGGAAATTTGAGTTAGACAATAAAATAACAGAAGGAGATTGGAAACAAACAAACAAAAAAATACATATTGGCAAGAATACGCTTGGAAAAATAATATGAGATATTAAAT
Organism: Anabarilius grahami; assembly: GCA_003731715.1. Lineage (NCBI taxonomy): Eukaryota > Metazoa > Chordata > Actinopteri > Cypriniformes > Xenocyprididae > Anabarilius > Anabarilius grahami. Next base: position 3,527,116 of record RJVU01031169.1, read on the forward strand.
AACGCCATAATTATCCTCTAAGTATAATTCTGGACAATCCTCAGTTTTAAATGATTGGTTAGATCTAGTTTCTAAAGTATGGAGATGATAATATATACGAAATTAAGAGCAAAACTATACTTTTTGAAAAGATATGGACACCTCTAAAATGAAAGAATATAATATAAAATATATAAATTACATTACTTTTTTTCATATAATGCTACC
>RJVU01031169.1:3527514-3553665 GCA_003731715.1 Anabarilius grahami
GTTTGTTTCTAAGTATGTGTTTTTTCAATCTGTTGGTTGTGGGTATTATCACAAAACCAACAAAAAACAATGAAAGGAAAAGAAAGTAGAAGAAAATAAGGAACAATTATTGGGATTTTTTAAAGGAAATGTTTATTTGTATTATTGTGTTAAATGATTTTTAATGTAAAGGCATAATAAAAAAGGAAAAGAGAGACGTGCTGCAGGAATGAGATAAACCCTTCAGAATGTGATCAGTGTGTTATCCTGCGACTGATCTGTCTGTGGTGAACCTTCATGCAGTCAGCCAGAGGTAAATCACACCCAGAAACACCAATAAAAACACAGACTTCATGTCCTGCCAGGAGGATCCCTGTCGAACTCTGAAGGCCATAAAAGGAGGCTGTTCAGCCGGTCAAACACGGCGAAGCCTGACGTCCTGCTGTACTAGATCTGGTAATTATGGTTCAGACTGCAGGGAAACAGGGCTGCTCTTCATTTTCTGCTTTGTGAGGGTTTATTAAACACATTTATTTATAGCTGGGTGAACAGATGTTTCTGCTCAACTATTGGTGGGGTGGCAAAAATACAAAGCTCTTCAGCTTATATACTGATATCATCAAACACACAAAAACCTTTTCTAAGATTCTTCTTTTTTTCCCCCAATATAATATGTTGCAGAGTCCAACCAAAAATGGACTCATTTACTCAACCTCACGTCGTTCCAAACCTGTATGAGGTTTTCATTTTCATTTTTGGGTGTACTATCCCTTTAATTGTGGAAGAAAAGTCAAGTTGCCAGAGCTCGGTTGCTATGTGATTTGATTGTGAAGGTCCTCTGATTGGATTTGAGCAATTTGCTAAGCGGTTGCTTAGGTGTCGTGGCTTAAGCCATGGATACAAGCCATTTCAGAACAAGGAAGGGGCGTTTTTAACCCATTTTAGCCCACCGGCAACTATAGTTGCCGCAGAGTATAGTTGTCATTTTCCTTTTGTAAATTTTTTTATAGACGTTTTCCATGTTTTATTTCTCAATGACATGCAAGCAAACAACCAAATAAAGGATTTCAAGAACAAAAAAAAGGTATTGACTTCCTTCCTGTGACATGAGGCTGTCAACTTCCTACCCCTACTTCCAGGAAGCATAGTGAAGGCAAACCCTCCCAAAGAAAAGTAATTTTCATGTTAATATTAAGAATTTTTATATATCTACATAATCACGAGGGGCTCCAGAATCATCCAAACAAAACAAATCTTACAAGAGATCTATAGTTTTTTGTATACTTAGTCAAAAGTCCAAGCAGCAACTATAGTTGCCGGTGGGCAAATGACTTGTAAGTACATATATCATGGGGAAATGGGGTATACTGTGTTTAATGGGTTAACAAATCAAGGTTATTGGTCTTGTTTAGTGCTTTTTGCTTTCATAATATTTTAAATTGTTATATATTATGTATTGTTATTTGTTAATTAATTTATTTTTTTTAATGTATTTATTTTTTGTTTGTTTGTATTATGTGACTCTGGACTTCAAAACCAGTCATAAGGGTCAATTTTTTGAAATTGAGATTTATACATCATCCGAAAGGTGAATATATATAAGATTTCCACTGATGTATGGTTTGGTTGGATAGGACATTTGGCCGAGATACAACTATTTGAAAATCTGGAATCTGAAGGTGCAAAAAAAAATCAAAATATTGAGAAAATTGCCTTAAATTTGTCCAAATTAAGTCCTTAACAATGTATATCCATTCACAAAAAGAATTTTTGATATATTTACAGTAGAAAATTTACAAAATATCTTCATGGAACATGATCTTTACTTAATATTCTAATGATTTTTGGCATTAAAGAAATAAATATCAATAATTTTGAACCATACAATGTATTGTTGGCGATTGCTACAAATATACCTGTGCGACTTATGACTGGGTTTGTGGTCCAGGGTCACATATAGATGTAATTTTTTCTAATGAACGATGTAAATTAACATTTTGATTCACAATGCTCTGTTGGAGCAACTTAATGAATGCATTTTGTTCTGCACTATGTTCCACCACTTTAAGACAAACAGATTTGTTGATTGTTTTGTTTTCATATTCAAGAGATTATAAGCTAGATGCAGCTTTTTTGTGTTCGCATCGAATGTTATTCGACTTTGATTGATCTGTTGATCTGTTGAAAGCAGTTATTTTGAGTTAGATGCATAAATGTTCTCCCCCTATTCAAATTTTACATTGAGGGGTGCATACAGCATATTTGACCACCGGCGACTATAGTTGCCGCACACTCAAATACGTTTTTTAAGGAAAAAAAACTAAAACCTAGGGAAAATAAATGCAGAGCATGTTCACATAGGACACTATTAACACGACTATATATATGAAACCATTCAGAAAAATTTGGGCACAAATGGGTTAAGCATGATGAGGAGCGTTCAAACCCCTTTAGCTGTTCTGAAACATGACTGTTATTACATACACTTGGCAAGGATTCATCAAATAAACTCAGCAACAGTAATACTAATGTAATGAGGTCACAGGTGTGTGTTCCTTTTTTATTACCTGAAGAAACGCACCATGATGCAATGCCGTTGTTCAGAGTGATCATAGAGTGCAACATTCGGGGAAAAACAGTTTTTAAAGATAACTTATAATCCTTTAATGACAGACCTGCTGTGAGTTCTGATGTAGTTTATCAATGGTATATGCTTTTGTTGAAGCATCCGTTCACATACTTTTAAAACAATCGTGAATTTGTGGTGAAAAACTCCATTACCCATGATGCCGTACAGAAATTCCACCAATCAGAGTCACAGCGAGCAAATCGAGCCAAAGGAGCTCGACTCCTTACACTCTCAAAATACTTAAATATTTGTGCATATATGCATATTTTCAATATATTGTTTCTATAGATATAATCAACAACTTAAAATGAGCAGTTTTTTATTTCTAAATCGTTTTTGATTCGATTAGGCTGTTTGCAATGCTTCATGCGATTGTAGTCCGTTAAGTTCACAGTCTTTGTATTTTGTCAGATTTTATGAACACTTGATGCTGTGATTCATGACTTATAATGCTTTAACAAAGATTTCCCAGATATGGGAAAAATAAATGAAAAAAGTTTGACCCAGGTCACTCCCAACACCCAAGTCTCCTTGATATTTCCTGGCTTTCCTGTAGCTCAGTGGTTAGAGCGTGGCACTAGCAATGCCAAGGTCATGGGTTCGATCCCAGGGATTGCACATACTCAGATACAAATGTATAGTATAATGCAATGTAAGTCGCTTTGGATAAAAGCGTCTGCCAAATGCATAAATGTAAATGTAAATATTTGGGTCCCAATACATCTATTCATCTGCTTTTCCATTTTTATTTTTTCCATTTTCCAGTTGGAAAAGAAATAGAACACCTCCTAATAATTTATAATAGTAATGTGAATAATATGAACCTTAAAGGAATAACGGGTACCTTGTACTTCATCTGAAAGTTCTGCACAAGCTTGAGGTCCACAAACATGCGGATGGTTGCTTGGGTCGTCTCCGCGTCCGTCAGGTCGAAGTCACTGAAGCCGAAGTCCAGCAGTCTGAGAGTCTGAGCCGAGGGGACCGTGGCCGCCTGTGGAGTCAGGACATTATTACACCTCCACACAAACTCACATCGGAACAATACCTCTCTCTCTCACTCTCTCAACACACAACCAAACTGCAAGCACAGAGATCACTGTCTGACAGGCATTAATAATCAATGAGCTGCCATCAGCACAGTCCGCAGTGCGCTTGATTCGTCTCCTCTTGCTGGAAACGGTGCAGAGCATAATGCAGAGCCGTAAATAATCTCTCCTCGCTCCTGTTGTTTCCGTGTGCTTAAAGAGGCAAACAGAAAGCAGAATCGCCTGCTGAGATAACATTACTTTCAATCAGTTCAGGTTTTAATAGTCACAGGCTATCTGCAGGTATCAGAACGTCCGACGTAATGCTTTTTAATACCATTTTCAAGACCTTTCCGAAACGATTGAAGACCAACTATCCCTTTAAGACATAATAATAAACAATTGAGCCTTTTCACATTTCTATACACAAGTTTTATGATTTCAAAAAGCAATTAATTCCAGCTCATTGGCTGTCAGTGAACAGCGCCTCTTTGCCCCGCCCTCAATCACTGTAGTTGTGTCTGAGACTGGAAGAGTTTGGTTCGTGTTGTTCATGTCGAGAAGACGCTGTTTTCTGCTGAGATTGATACGGTAAAACCGATGCCATCATTACTGAGAATCAAGAGCTGAGATTCAGATATGATAATGAGTGTTTGGTTTCCGACCAATCACAGCAGCCCGAGACATCTGACCAATCAGAGCACAGCAGCTCTCAGAAAGGCGGGGTTTAGAGAGACCGAATCTTTGAACGAAGCGTTTCAGACACTGAGAGAAAAGAGCTGATGCTGCAGTGGATGTTATGAGAAAATTAAAGTGTTTTTTTTTTTACCTTGGATGCATGTAAACCTGTAGTAGGAGACTCCAAAACAACATTAGGAAGCTTTAAAATAGCATCATAGGGATTTTATCCCATCATACTCAAAATTAAGCATGGTGTTTTTACATGCCTTATGAAGGCAAAGGCAAATAGAGGTAAATCTGCTTCTGACCTTCACTTCATGAGAGTAATTGGTGTAAATAACAAACAAATGACTCTCAATTGAAGCAGAAACTCTGCCTCCGTCGACGTCTTAATTGCCTGATTACCCTCACAGGCCTAATCAGAGCAGGTTTTCCATATGGGAAGCTGAGAGTGCGGTATCCAAGCAACCTGTGCTTCTGGGAAACTCCCAGAGGGAGTCTGAAGCTATAGGAAATCCCTGTTTTCTTCACAAACACTGTGTAGAATAAGACACAATTACAGCGATTTTCATGGACGTTCATTATTTTACTGAGCAAATTCATTAAGTGTCATCCTTCCCCAAGTGATATGGACAGGTGTTTCACATCGTACCTGTGACTATATTGTAGTATACTAGTGTCGTATGTGTATATCCGCTATTTTACAGTGGCTTTGCTCATGGGTTATACATGCAGTTGCTTGTTACATGAACAGACAGGAAAAGTAATGAATGGCACATTCAAAATGATAAAGACACATTTCAAAATGAAATAGTGAGAAATTGCAATTTACCGCAGTTACCTGGAGCGCCCGCGTCTCTTCCTCCGCGGCCGAGGCGTGATAAGAGAGGACCTGCGGAATATGACACACAGGCGCAGGATGGTAATGGTTAATGGGCAAAGAATATGTTCAGAATGTCATACTGTTATACAGAATGTATTCAACCAGATCAGGCTGTGTGTGATATAATGGTCTCCCACAATGCAATGCTGTTCAATTCATCTCCAGAACTGACTGGAAGTAATCAACCAGCATCTCTCTCTCAACTCATTATTAAAACAAAAGTTAAAACCTTTGGGGCATGTGTTTTTAGCCAGAAGGCACTGAAAACATCTAATTACAGGCCTTTTCTGAGCGCTTCTGCGGCGCAGCATTTGTTCAGTTTAAAACGCTTTGGTTACAATCAATATCCGTGTTACTAGTATCTTGATTTCGCAGATAGTTTGTTTCTGAATATAAACATTTCGATACAATGTAAAGTATTTGCTCTGGCTTCAGTTTTAAATGACTTTGTTCTGTTGCCGTAGTACAAGCAAGATGTGGTGATTGGTCGGTGTGTTATTAGTCCCGCCCCTCCTCCACTCTGATTGGACGGCTGTGCAAAAAGTGACAGTGATGAGCGTTGCCTTTGACCCAAAGTTGAACATTTTTCAACAAAAAACAAAGCCAATCGCACAGCGTAAAACAGACACTCAGAGACTCTGGTGTTTATAAATACACGGAAAATATACGAAGTATACTTTCTGCTATATGAGTGCACCATCTTTAGTCTTTGGTATATTTCAATTCTGAACGTGTCATTTTGTATCATAGTGCTGGACGAGGATTATTACTGACGTTGTGTCAGCTGCAGGAGACAGCATGAGACCAGCGCTTCTGACTCTGACAGCTCTAGAACGGTGGGATGAAAGAACAGAGAGGAGCTGGAGGAGCAGGACTCATCCATGAGCGCAGGATTAAAGGGGTTTTATCAGGGAAAACATTTCATATACTTTAAGCTCAATGTACTATAAAAACATTCTAACTTCCAGAACTCAAATGTCTTCCATTTATTAAAAAATAAGCTGGAAAACCTACTTATCATGTTACTTGATCAATGTTTACATTGCAGTACAAAATTATCCCTAAGTTTCCTCTTTTATATAACGGAGGTCAGCTAGAGGCTGCTTGGAGCAGTGCGAGCAGGACCGGAGGGGTTAAATTGGTGCCGTGACCCGGATGGGAGTGAGGTTTAGGGAGCTTTTGCATTTAGAAAAAGTGAAAGAGTAACACTTGTGTAGGTGTACAGCTACATCTAATTGTTTTGATATTATTTCATTTTTTAAGATATGGAATATATTTCAATATGGTGTTACTGTAGCAAATTGCTGTCTTATTATGTTTTGAACTTTAATATTTTTGAAAAAAGTATGTATTTGTTTTTTGCATAGTAAAATAAAACCTGTAGCTGTAATTGGACTTTTTTTTAACCATGCATTTGTCATATATACACCTTAACCAAGTATTATGAAATTATATTGTACAAAAACTGTAATACCACCAACAAATTAAAGACATCCCATTCAACGTTTAGCAACTTTGTCAACCCAGTCACAATAAAATGAGGAGGAGAGTGGATGGAAACTATTATTCTAAACACGAGAAGAAGAATCATATGATAAACACTAAAGAAAGATGCTAGGAAAGCTTTTTATCTTACAATTCTGACTTTTTTTCTCGCAATTGCGAGATATAAACTCAGATATAAAGTCAGATAAAAAGTCGCAATTACCTTTTGTATTTTTTTTTTATTCCGTGGCGGAAACAAGCTTCCATAAGATGTTAACGTTACCTGCCTTAATTTCTTTTAAAATAGTTTTAAATGTGTGAAATCACTCTCACCTCAAGCGTGACCTCTTGCTTGGCCATGGCTCTCTCCACGGCTTCATACATCTGCGTGTTCTGGATGCCCAGTCCACAAAAGATAGCAAAGGCCTCTAGAAACTGCTCATCATTCCTATTAAAGGCTTTGACTTCCCCTGAAGCGTCATCCATCTTATTGACCAGCTGGCAGACACCTGCATTCAGACACCAAACACTTAACAGGGCGTTTATAGTGTGAATATTTTGTCCAAAAGAAATCTATTTCGGTCACTATTTACTGTTTTAGACCTATATGACTTGAGGGAATTTTCTAAAGAATAAACTTGAAATATAATATATGAGTATAATGGCTGTTTTTATGATACTTTTATTGTTTTTTGTCAGTTTGTACAGGTACTGCTAGTACATAGAAAAAGTGGCCAGCACTTTCTTTATAAATTCACCTTTTGTGATCCATGAAAGAAAGAAATTCATCCAGGTTTGGAATAAATGAGGGCGAATAAATGACCATTTTAATTTTCCATTATTCCTGTAAGGCTGAGATCATTACAAGGTTTATCGGCTGTCAGCAGCTTAATTAACCTCTGTTGTATGTGTAGAGGCTGATAAAAGGAGATAAAGCAATCAATTAAAAAAAGATTTATTTTCAACACGAGTGGCTCAATGAGTGAAGACATAAACCCTTTAAACCCTAGAGAAGATGACAGGATAAATTATTCTAACAAATTCAGACTTTCATTATACGACCAGCACCACAATTGAGATCATTGTTTCGCAACTTAATGATGTCAGTTAAAAATGCACAAGAAATGGTGCAGACTGCCAATTATAAGATTCACTATTATATAAACTATATTTTTATGCATTCTGAAGACAATATAAGAGGCGTCTGGCTCAAAATAACCCCCTATCAAGTGATATTCTGGTCCCTAGAAATGGTTTGGATCAACCTTCCATGCAAGAGATTTTGTTTTCACCAGTTTTATTTTCTCTCTACTCAACTAGTCACACAATTGTGTCATTTGTTGGTGTGGGAATGAGTAAGTGTGAGCAATAGTAACAGTCTTCGTAGCAGCACTAATAATTACTTTTAAACATTTTAGGAAGGATGTTGACTAATAGCTCAGATTGTGGAAACTTTGAAAACACACATACCGATCACTTTGTCTTTCTTCCCATTCCGTATTGGCGTGCACAGCAGACTTTTGATTTGGCCATTTGAGGACTGTAGGTTTTCACTCTTCCAAAAAGAAATGAGGGAAAAAACAAACGCAATGAAGAAGCGGTCAAATAAAATGAGTTTAAAATTCATGCAGCTTTGAGAAAGAGGGACGTTATGAATCAGAGCTCTGTGAAATCCCAGAAACATCGGGATGACCCTATGGCGGTGTACTTTCCATCCCAGAATTCCCCTGAGAACTTACAGTCCACGGAAATCGCTGGTCCTTGGTGACGTCTGCAATGTTCAGTGACTCCATAGAGTTCTTCACATACTGAGCGTACATGTAGTTGATCTTGTTGACGTCACATTCTCTGTAAAAGACATCAGCAAATGATTAAACACTCCTGCTTATAACTACACATCATTAAATCTCCTGGATGTGCAACATCGCTAATACTACAAATACCATTCATTTCCTTCCTTCTCATTGAAAACCAGTGTTTTTTAACCATTCAAAGTCAAACAGTTCTTCTGCAGCCAGTCATTTCATTTGTTAATATATCTAAGTGTGGAGTCTGTGCTGATACATAAATGACATTTACTTTGCGTACAACAATTTGGTAAATCATATAAGGAAAACAACAGCGGACCTAGAATCGACCCTTGGGGGACACCCATCTTATTATTTTGTAAGATGATCTTGAATTATTCCATACACTGAATTGAGATTCTAAATATGATCTAAACCAGTTAATTGCCTGCGGAGAGAAACTGAATACAGGAGTATTTCATTATAAGAGATCACTGATCAAGTTTTAGATCGCACTATAAAATGGAAAATATTTCGAAATACTCATTTTGCAAATATATGGCTGTTTTTGTGCAATATAAGTAAACCTCAAGCATTATATTCAAATAAGAAAAAGGCATTACACTCGAAACTTCCAGGCAGGTGTATTTGGAGCTAAACACTGTCATGCATGTCTATATAGCTTAACTTGTATTGAACATTCCTGGCACTTTGCCTTGCATTACATTACAGTCATTTTTATGATAACCCCACCTGTTTGGGAAGTCCACAGATCCCGCAAGCTCCTCGTATTCCATGTGAAACACACTGGAGAATGTGTTCTGTAACACAAGCAGAACAGCAATTACTCACGGGGGTAAACTTTGGGGAGGTTTAGCAGAGAGGTAGGCCAGTATTTCTGTGGCTTTTTAATGCTATTAGTGTCCGGCGGCCTGTGTAAACTCAACGTTGAATCTCTGCAGTCACATGGTTTAATGTGCCTGTGTTTGTGCATTTCTGGAAGGGTTAGAATTTCCTGCTCATGACAAATGAAGCACGGTTCAGCACGAACAGCATTCGGCAAGCAGTCAAAAAATGTTGCAATAAAAAGGAGAAATGCAATAAATTATGAGTTAATTCCCACATTCCAGACCAAATAACAAACACTGAATATGAGTTTGTCGACAAATTTGAAGACGCTTGGAGGACTGCCTATCTAGCTGATCGTACATCTGTTTTTTCACAAGGTGTATCTGTTTCCGTAACACTCGACATGACGGTGACCTGGAGAATTAACAAGCTTTCTTTCTACTTTATAGCTGGACTATAGTGCAACTTCCAAGGACTATAAACACTGTGTGTCAGGTTGAGGAAACCCAGAGCTTTATCTATGAACAGAACTAGGTTTCTAGGTTAACACCTGACCTCTATGAATTATTATACATATCAAAAACAGAACTCCCTCTAAGATAAAGTTTATCTTTACCCTCATAACAGCTCACCTAGCTAGAAAACATACACATCTACTTAATGTACAAGATAGTTCCTTTATATTTTATGCGCATTAGTGATCTTTGTTCACATATAAGTGTTTTTTATATAAAATATGTTTGAAATGTGAGCTACGGTTTACTGTTAGCGAACATCCAGACGCTGTCCACGCTGCTGAGAGAGACGTTTAGATGAATATGTAAATATGTGCTGCACGCTTTCCTCTCAATAACAAAATAAACACACAAGGTGAGAAAACTGCAGTTCAGAAAGCATCTGATCACATCATGTTTCTTTATATACCACTTTATACAATGTACTGCTTTAAATCATGCAACTTTCCAGTATTAAACATAAAAAACAGTATCAGTGTCTCTTTCAATTAGAATTACAACTTTATTTCCTACTATAAAGCAGCCTACTTCTGTGTTCATGTTTTTACTCACGTCTGACCTTGATGGACTGAACAGAAGAAATGAATTTACATCCAAAGAAGGCGGAGCCTCAGAGCCACACCCACCTGTTATGGCCATGAACCAATGGTAGTTTGAAGGTGTTCACCAGCCAGAGTGACATTTCCAGAAGGTTCACTATGGCAAGCTCCCCAAAAGAACTTTGTTTTGGCCTGATTTTGTTCTAAATGACGTCACCAATTTTGTTCTTCGATTTCACTTGAAGCATATCAGGGACCCTACTGAATATGCCTACTCCCATACTATAGTAGGTACTATGCCCAAATTCATAGTATTCAAAAAACAGTAGGCAAAACTGGATGACCTATTACTTCTGGCGAGATTCTGAAGTGTGCATATGATGGACGCCACTATCCCGTGAGGCCTGAAGACATGCACTTTCATTGCATTACATGCTAGAGCTTTTCTCACAACTAACTTCACTTTGACTTTTAACCAAACGGCCCCAAGGAGATTTTCAGCGGATGTAAAGTTGCTCTCCTCAAGTTCACACAAGCAGACTAACCTCAGGTGTAGTTATACTGTCACACTGACCGCCAGCAAATGACTTTTATGTGGCTTAACTGAACGGTCTTCTTCACACATGCCTCTGTTTTGACTAAAGTTTTACCACATTCATATTAACCATAACTGAAAACGACAACTAGCCATTCATGGTGTTTTAATTCACACATGAAGTGAAATATTTATAAACCCACCCAACAAATGACTTTGTGTTCTGAGCAAACCTTTGTTCAGGAGTTATTTTGGGTTGTTTGCAAAGCGGGTACAGAATGTGCGGCGGACCACTTCTGAACCAGAGCTTTCCCTGATTGCTCAACGGGAAGGAAGGATTCATCGGTTTACAAATCCTTTTTTACACAATGACTCACCTACTCAGAATGACCCTTCTCTTGCGTCCACTGAAAGGTTTTCCAGCTTTTCTTGTAATACACTACCTTTGATGTGACCAGGAGTGCATAATGCTGGAAAACATAATGTTGGCTTTGTGTCCTTTATTACACAGCCCTGAAATTCCTCTTACTTCTTTCAGCTCGACCTTAATAGGCACCAATCAATTTTTGTTTTGTTGATCATTTTAAGACTCTCTGAGACAAACTCATTTATGATGGAGGAAAAAAGAGCCTGATGGCAGCAACTTCCATTTTTATTACTGATATTTTGAGCCGATCTCCCAGGAAGTGAAGATTTTGTTCTCTTGAACACATGGGATGGAAACGCAACATGAAATGTTTTATGCGATATTCCAGTTTTCACATTAGTTAAATAAGGAAACACAGCTTAGTTTAAGACTGTGATGCAGCCTAAAAACCTACTGTAAAACTTATTTAACACCATTGTTTTGTTGCTTTGAAAGCACTAATGTTTCCTTCAGGAAATGCAGATGTAATTGTAAATATTTGGTATTTCGGGTACATTAAGTACATGTCAGTGGCAAATAAGGAAGCAATTCAGTCTGCTATAAAGGAAGCAAGTGTTTCATAACTCTCTCTCTCAGCTATGGAAATATTCAACACAGCCGCTCTTTTATAATGACTAAATGCTGCATATTAGCAGTGGAGAATTATTACCAAATCATAATATTATTGAGGAAAAAATGTAAAAGAAAGGTTTGCTCTGTAGAGACTAGATCGGCCTACAGAGATACACCATTACATTTCTGGAATTAATCGGAAACAACCTCATAGTTCAGTGGTTCTCAAGATTTTTGGCCCAAGTTTGAGAATAGTTCAGCTCATCTCCTCGTGAATCTTTGGTGTTTCAAGCATCCTAAATGGATATTTTAAATTGGTGACACCTTCTAAAGAAATGCAACACATGCTTGTTTTATGATCACACCAATTCTTTGAAACTTTAAGATTTTTGGAAATAAATGCGATGCAATATTTTGGTCTTACGGCTGTTTCTCTGTCAGCGATGAAGACGGTGCATTCTTGGGCCTGCATGAAGGACAAGATGGTGGCCACAGTTTTCCTCAGTAAGACCTCCAATGACTGCTGCTCCTCGAAGATCAGACTAGCCAGATCCAACAACACCTGCAACACAACCCCAAACATAATCACTGCTTACAGCCGAGTTTAACTGCATCTATACAAAGTGCTTTTTTACGAAAATGAGGGAAAATCAGCACACCTGGTTCCGTCTGTTCTCCAGCTGCGATGTCTCGTAGAGTTGTGCATTGTGTAGCACTATGCCAGAGAAGGCCAGGTACGAAGAAAAGTCCTTTTGATGTGAAAAACAAACCCATTATTATAGTGGCTGATCTCTATAAAATGACTATAAAATAAGAGTGCAAAAGTCTTCACCCTCTCGTCCTGCTCCGTGAAGGTGCTGTTCTCTCCACACCTTTTATTGATTGCTTGCGCCACACCAACAACCTTAAAGCATAACGTCACACTCAGCAGTCACGGTCTGATAGTAAATATCGCATATAATGTGTAAGAGTTGAGGATTTTTGATCTCTCACCTCATCTCTGTGGTTTTTGATGGGCAAACACAAGATGCTCTGCGTCTTATACCCTGTGATTTGGTCAACTTCTGCATTAAAGCGTGGATCCTGATGGAGAAAAACGGTGGAAAAAATCAGATATTTGATACAGATGAAATATAGATATGCTAATGAACATTTGGTTTCCGACCAATCACAGCAAACTGGGACATCTGACCAATCAGAGCAGAGTAGGCTCTGTGAAAGGCGGAGTTTAGAGAGACCGAATCCTTCATCGAACCGTTTCAGACACTGAGAGAAAAGAGCTGATGCTGCAGTGGATATTATGAGAAAATTAAAGTATTTTTGGATGAATGTGAACATGTTGTAGGAGACTCCAAAACAAATCTAGGAACATTTAAAATAGCATAACTCACTATTACAGTGCTTAAAATAGCACTTTATTAGAGAGTTTCTACCCCAGAAATGCAAACTACAAGGAAAGATGTTAAAAAAGTAATTCAAAATAAATGTCACTGCATTGTTTGATCCAGTGTTGTTATGTTTAGCTCAGACTGAGGCTGTGATGTGTCTGGTTAGCATGGCTTTGGGACGGTTTGTGTCGGTTCTTGTGGTTTCATCAGCCTATCAGCACTGTCCTCATTTTCTTCTTCATCTCTTGTGGCTCCAGTGATCATTTACATGACATTTACAGTCCGCAGACACCAGAGCAACTGCAGTTCTGTTCGGCACAGAAATTACACACTTCACCTTTAAGTAAACACATATAAAAATACATTTTAAAAGGAACCATCAGGACCTTTCTTGATTTTATCCTGCTCTAATATGCTAAAACACAATCAGTGATGCTGCTGACAGCTGGAATATTCCTCGCATCTTTATAACGAAACAGTGTCTCGCAGGAGCATTAAAGACTTGGACTGCATTGCAACATGGATTTACCTTGACCTTAATTTTATAGTTTTTAAGCCATCTCAGACACATCCTGTTCTTCACTTTAATCTTTCATTCCTTCTCTTTCTCTCTCTTTCATTCTCTCTCTGGGAGAAACGCAATTAAACTAAATTACAAAGAGCTAAAAATACCTACTATCATTATACAAACTGTTGGTTAGCAACGGAACTGCGTAACAACATTTAAATCTAATCAAAGGCCTTTAAGAGATATAGCCTAAATTGCATTTCTAAGCAAAGACTTTATTATTGAACAGGAGGGTATTATAAAGCAGTAAATTTAATTAAATCTCTCAAACCGAAGAGTTTTCTATATGCACATGAGAAATGAAGCACCAAATAAGAGGAGAATCTGTTAAAACATGATTCATTATTGGTGCAAACAATTCTGTCTAATTACTGAGATAAACATGTAAATCTGAACAGTGTGATGCAATCTGATGGAAGAAAAAATACTTCATTTTAAGCTCTAAACAATCACTTAAGAAACAAATGCCTCAAAATACAAGCAAGTGTGTTTTATGTCACATACTATTTTTATTACTACAGTCTAAAAAAAAATGCTGGGTTAAAAACAACCCAAGTTGGGTTGGACAAACCCAGAGATTGGGTTGTTTTGACCCAACATGCTAGGTAGTTTTATTTAACTCAACTATAGTTTAAAACTTACAATATTGCTTGCTTAAAATTAACCCAAAATATGTTGGAAATTAAAAATCAGACACATAATTACTGGAGGAAACAATAATATTCAAAAGGTGAACATTTATTAATAAGCAATTAAATACATTTAATTATTATTTATTACTTTACTGTTCATTTATTAAACATATTAATAAATGTTCATTTCCAACATATTTTCAGTTCGTTTTAAGCAACAATACAGTAATTTCTAAACAATAGTTGAGTTAAATAAAACTACCCAGCAGGTTGGGCAAACATTTAACCCAACTGCTGGGTCAAAGTAACCCAATCGCTGGGTTAAAACAACCCAATCGCTGGGTCAAAGCAACCCAATCGCTGGGTCAAAGCAACCCAATCGCTGGGGTCAAACAACCCAATCGCTGGGTCAAAGCAACCCAATCGCTGGGTCAAAACAACCCAATCGCTGGGTCAAAGCAACCCAATCGCTGGGTCAAAGCAACCCAATCGCTGGGTCAAAGCAACCCAATCGCTGGGGTCAAACAACCCAATCGCTGGGGTCAAACAACCCAATCGCTGGGTTAAAACAACCCAATCGCTGGGGTCAAAGCAACCCAATCGCTGGGGTCAAACAACCCAATTGCTGGGTTAAAAGAACCCAATAGCTGGGTCAAAGCAACCCAATCGCTGGGGTCAAACAACCCAATCGCTGGGTTAAAACAACCCAATAGCTGGGTCAAAGCAACCCAATCGCTGGGGTCAAACAACCCAATTGCTGGGTTAAATCAACCCAATTGCTGGGTCAAAGCAACCAAATTGCTGGGTTAAAACAACCCAATCGCTGCAAACCCAGCATTTTTTAGGATAGCTCTGTTGTTTTCATGATTTTGTTGACGATGTAGCCACCAAATAAATAATTTCTAATTATTTTATGCAATTTTTAATTCATTTTCATTGAAATGTTAAATGTAAAATGATGACCAGCACAGAGATGAATTCTCAATCAATTCAGAACATCTCATTTATAGTCTTCGAGGAATACAACACTGAAATGGCAAACCGCAGGTGAAATGACACAAAGCCTCACCTCATATGCATTCTTGATGTTCAGAGGCTGTCCGGTGGCTGCCACATATCCCACAATCCCTTTGTTCCACTCGAGGCGAATGCCTCTGTTGGACGCCTCCTCAAGAGTGGTTCCTTCTGCAACATCAAAGAGCCGGCTAACCAGGAACTTCCTGTTTGAACTGTCCTCCCCAACCAGGAAGAGCGAGTAGCGATCTGCAGCGATCAGCTCGTGAGTGTGTAGGAAGATCTTGTGGCAGAGGGCAGTAAGGTCCAAGTGACTGGAAACATCACGTACAAGCTCCAACAGACGAGCACAGCGGTCTCCTGAATCCATAACACCTCCGCCCTCATCCGTCCCATTGCCCGAGCCTGACCGCTGGGAGGGAGGAAGTGGCATCTGCACCCTCTCCGTGTCGCTTAGGAAAGTGAGCGAACCCTCTGCGTCTTTCACGACGATGGGGCGAAGCGGCCTATCGAACTCCGACGCAGAGATCTTTCGTGTAGGGGTGGATGGAGCTGGACTCGGAGATGGAGCATCGGCTGGACCCAGTGAATGAAGGGCCGTTAAAGCTTCCTGTGGGGCTTTGGATCCTTCCCTAGACGGCTGAATGGAGTGGACACGCTCAGCAAACCAAGCGTTGACCATTTCCCTAAAATAGAAATGAAGCAAAAACATGACAAATTAACTCAGCAGTTTCTTGACCTGAAAAACTACAAATGCAATCTCAGCATTTACTACACTCCCAAGTTGGGTTGAAAATGGACAAACCCAGTGATTGGGTTGTTTTAACCCAGCGGTTGGGTTAAATGTTTGACCCAGCCTGCTGGGTAGTTTTATTTAACTCAATTATTATTTAAAAATTACTGTATTGCTCACTTAAAATGAACCCGAAATAGGTTGAAAATGTATTATGCATCTTTAATAAATAAACATCTATTAATAAATTTAATGAATAATAATTAAATAATAAACATTTATTAAATTGATTATTAATAAATGTTCACCTTGTAATTAGTATTGTTGCCTCTAGTAATTATGTGTCTGATTTTTAATTTCCAATATATTTTGGGTTCATTTTAAGCCAGCCATTTAGTAATTTTTAAACAATAGTTGGGTTAAATAAAACTACCCAGCAGGTTGGGTCAACCATTTAACCCAACCGTTGGGTTTGTCCATATTTAACCCAAATTGGGTTGTTTTCAGATCTGTGTTCTGATCCAGACAGAGCCGTTGTCATGTATAGATATGAAACAGATTCACAAACAGCTTTTCAACCACACTGTATCATTATTTCTGTCTTACAATTTTTCAAATTATCACAGAAGTCCCGGGAAAATAGTTTATAGTTTGTATATAAACACTGATGTCTATGAGAGCGATCAAAATACAGTAAATTACCTTTTTTAAGTAACTTGATGCTTCAAATAAAAGTTGTGTCAATTACATCATTACACCAGTAGGTGGCGACAAGTGACTGTTAAAAAATGTATTTGTCATCAAATCATTCAAGAGATTCGTTCAAAAACACTGATTCATCCAGTAATGCAACAAGCGAAGTCTTTATGAATGAGTCGTTGAATCATTCATTCAACCCGATTTTTAAAAAAATATTTAAAATTAATTAAATATTTTTTAAATAGACCATAGCCATCGACATTTTGTCAGAACCACTAGCAACTTAAAATGTTATTTTGTTTAGTTGCTTATTTAGAATCATGGAAGAATCATGATCTCCATTTTAAACAAAAAACAAACAAAAACTGTCATTTTCAATTTATCCGGAATCGTGAGGCTCTAGCATTTACCGAGCCTGAATGCAATTATATATTTGCCATGTACTTAGCTAATGTCCTTTAAAACAATCAAGTCATTTGGCGATCATGCTGGTAAAGCAACCAGGCAGCTATTTGCTGGATAATAAGCATATAACAGCTCCTAAAAACAGTCAGTTTTCCTTATTTTCTGAAACCATCCTGAAGAACTGTATTTTTCAGACTCATCCAATTTATAATTAATAATGTAAATAAAATCAACGAAAAAGCCTCTTGTAACTAAAAGCAAAGGCACTACCATTCGTACAGCTGCCATATGCTTTCTCCAATACCGTCTCTGGTACTCCGATGGAGAATCTGTTTCAAATCATCTACCGACAGTCGACCTAGCGAGATAAAACAGCTCAGTCGTCTCAAGGTTTTATTGCCAGTGTGCTGGATCTGTCTATATAATGAAGGTTCTGTGTTAAATTCTCTACACTTTCATTAAAGCTTGAATGGGACCTTGAGTTTAACAGCTCAACTGGAAAACCTCTGAGTCTATAAGACCCCACAATCATAACATTAGCCGGCGGATTATGTCCAAATCTGTCAAAATAACACAATTTAGTGGCTTTTATTAAGCTAACATTACAATGCAAGCATTAAAATACCATAACAAATGCTTTCAATGAAATGTTTATTATCCAGAGAGGATATTGAAACTCCACCACAGTCTCCGTGGACTCGACCTAAATTGTCCTTGGCTAGAATAGTTTAAATAAATAACATTTACACTTTGAAGAGACACCATCCAACCATGTACTCATGCTGAGCGAGAGTATCCCAGCCAATCAAATAATTAGGATTTGCATCGGCTGTTTTTCTTCAGTGGACCAGAAACAATAACAGTTGGCCAGATGTGAGAGTTAAATACAGATTCAAGGCATATAAAACCTTATTTCATTTAGTTATCCCTCTTTCTCTGACAGAGAGTTTGCTGTCAGACACTGACATATTCACGAAAACATTGACATTGATTGTTGGACTTTAAAAATAACAATAACTTCGCCTAAAGTTGCGAATACTCAGAGCGCAGAGCGGTAGGTGCTACACACTGCAAGGTTTGGTCGAATTTCCACACTTTTTCAAACAGTCGCAAGGCAATTCGTAACTATTTTTATGTTTTGGTGAATTGGTGACGAATTTGTATGAATTCATGATTCGTACGTTTTTGTATGATCTGCCTTCGCCCCACTGAGGGGAGGTCCTCCACGCTTCGTTTTTCTAAAAATCTAACATTTCCGAATCAAATTCATATGAAATCAGTGAGTAATAAAAAAGCCTTGAGATTCATAATAAGTTCTTATCCGTTTGTCTCCCTCATAACTTCGCCTTTACCGGACCAAATTTCTTAACACACTCACCTGGATAAACGCAGGTGTGTTTATTCATCTGACATATTTGTTTAAGCTCTGCATTGAAGTGCATGAAGAACATCGAATCAATATATCAATCACATCAGTATTAAGTAGCCTACACACATTTGTTTGCTTGTTGGTTAAACAGTGAGTAATATTAGCAGCTGATGTTGTTAATGACGGATTAATGCCAAATAAAAACACTCTTACAATGTGAAATGAAAGGCTACACACAAAACTGATTTAATTCCTCTAACAAAGCGTTCAAGTTCCAAATTAGTAATATGCAGGAAACGCATACAGGACAATATGCAGCAATATGCAGCACTTTTCTTTACGCAGTCCAAAGGTAAAACAGCTGAAGTTATATTGTAGATAAATATTTAGCGATCATGAGAATATATGCAGCGTCTCGTTGCGCAGCTGCAGAAAGCGAGTATTGATCTCATTTCAGGACTGTCTCGTCTTTAAACTGCTCCTGAACTTACCGAGAAGCCTTTCGTACAAAGTAAGAATGAGCAAACTCTAGGTTGTCGTCAAGCCAAGCCTCCATCATCCTTTCTCGATCGAGAGGATAGACCTCCATTCCGCGGATCAGCCGGTGAATATCATCCGCCGCTCTCTCCTGATGTTCAGCCACAAACACACTTCAACACCAGCTCGCTCTCTCTCTCTCTCTCTCTCTCTCTCTCTCTCACTCTACCTACAGTAAATGAAAGTCTGTCACAGAGCAACACTGAACAAACCTCTTAAATCTTCTANCATTCCGCGGATCAGCCGGTGAATATCATCCGCCGCTCTCCTGATGTTCAGCCACAAACACACTTCAACACCAGCTCGCTCTCTCTCTCTCTCTCTCTCTCTCTCTCTCTCACTCTACCTACAGTAAATGAAAGTCTGTCACAGAGCAACACTGAACAAACCTCTTAAATCTTCTAACACTTTTTGAACATATAGCCTAACAAAAATATGTTCTAAGAGCGTTTTGCTAATATTCATATTGTTCATATTATGTTCTCTAAACGTTCAAAACATCCATTTTTTAAATCTTTGCTATTTAAATGTTAAGGAAACATTCCATTTTATCATTCTTAAAACATTATGGGAACTTTTCTAAAACTACTAAACTAGAGATGCACCAATATATCGGTATCAGCCAATAAAAGCAAATTTTATCTTAATATTTATGAGTAATGTGTTTATGACTGATAGTTACTCTGAAACATGTTGATGACGTTGAGAGAATAAAGTTTTTATTTGCATTTCTTTCAAAATGTAATAATTAAAAATATAATGATTATAATTAAATTATCATTCATTTAAAAGAAGGTATAAAAGACTATCGGCAGATATCACTGAATAATCGGTTATCAGTATCGGTGGAAAAATGTAGTATCGGTTCATCTCTACTATAGTAACATTTAAAAAATGTCAGACAAACACGTAACTAAAATGTTTCAGGAACAAAAAAATCCATGCATGTTTTTACTAACGTTTTGAGAATATTATTAAAGACCAGATAACTTTAAACAAACGTTCTAGTAACGTTACTGAAAGAAGTTTGTTCATAACTTTGAGAGAATCTTACCAGAACATTAGTGAAGCATTAAGAACGTTCTCTGTTAGCTGGGATATTAATATAATATGATTTTACAGCATTGATACTACAAATGGAAAAAAGTGCCTAAAATATTATAAGACTTACAGTGAAAAGTGATGATTTCACAGTAGTAAAAATAATAGTAGCAACTGTTTTTGTGAAATCATTGGTAAATTATCATCACTCTTATTTTGTCTACTTTTGAACTTCTTTTATGTAAAATGATAATTTATATAATTTTCACTTATTGATTTTCCTCACAGTAAATCAATAAGACACCATATGTGAAGTTGGCGTGACGTGACTGCAGTGCCTCACGCTTCATTTAAAACTACTTTAATCAACATTTTACAAATATTACCATCAACTATTATTATACATGCAGCTTTTTATGAGCTCAGACTAAAGACAACATGGAATATTTCAATGTAATATTAAATATTTACACCTAAATGATCACCTAAAACACACATTGCTTTATAGCCTACATGTATATACCGAGTCAGTTTGTCAATTACCCGAATACTTTTATTATTAGGAGAACATTAAGAACCCTTACCAGACATTGGTTCCTTTGAAGTTTTTTGCTAACCCATTGCCTATATTGACCATCCTGACCCGCCCCAGCACTCCTCCATCTCTGACACACTGGTGTAACTTTACCAGCAGATGGTGCCTCTTCTCTCCTGGGACAGCGAGAGACCGCTGAAGGCATATGTGCTCTCTGGGGTACAAACGTGACTCTACTGTAAACATGGTGGCCTGGATGAGCTAATGACCGTCTCCGGAGAGACTATGTCAACCGTATTGGAAAATGTTTCAATAAAACATGTTTGCATTTCATTCGTCTCGCAACTCCGAGGACTTCTGACTATCTTTCCACAGAAGATGGAACCTGTCAGGGCATGTTGGGCTTATGCTGGGATTCCTGTTTGCACCACATACAACCTTCAAGCAGGACACACCAAGCCGGGCTGAAACACTGTCCAGATGTGGTCACTCAAGTCAACCAAAGCTAAACTACTCAGTTCGCCTTTCAGTCATAAGTCAAACAACACTCTATTCCTCCACATAATTCCCTGCACTACATTAAACAGCTCAGCCACTATTGTAAACCCTACAGTCAGAGCCGTGGAGGAGAGCTTCGGATGGAGAGCGGACCCATGCAGTCCTCCAATGGAAACAATTTTGAGTGCTTAGTTTGTCCTATGTGGCGCTCAACAAGACAAATATGGCAGTAAAATCATTTATTAAGAGCCGGTTTAATGGGGACAGAGAGACTGGGGTTGAACCTCTTAAAACAATGATGGTATGAGACCTGCTGAAGAGAGAACGAGAGACTGGATTCAGACTGGACTATCTTCTTTCAGACAAACACAAGCAGAGATGTATTTAAAAATATTCTGGCTCTTCCAAGCTTCATAATGGGAGTGAATGAGGGGCGAGATTTTGAAGCCAAATAAATGTAATAATAGTACTCCATACGGCTCCAGGGGGTTAATAAAGGTCTTCTGATGAAAAGAGATGGGTTTTTGTCAGAAAAAATATCCATATTTAAAACTTTATTAACTATAATAACTAGAAGCAGAAGAGCAGAGGTGTAAAAAGTACCTGAAAACCATACTTGAGTAAAAGTACATCGAAAATGAAGTTACAAGTAACCAATTCCAATTCGACTTGAGTAAAAGTCTTGAAGAATCTGATTTTAACAGTACTTCAGTATTTTACTCGCACTGAATGTCGGCTCAGAGATGCACTAGTCCTGAGAGACATGCCAGTGAAAATAAGAAACAATTGATTTGTAAGATGAGAAATGCAAGTTTATTTTCTAAAATCAAAATAAAACTGAACACATCAATGTTGCAATAAATCAAGGTCGACACAACAACCTTTTAAACGTCTACAAACTCTCAAGTCTCAGTTGAGCTCAAGTGCACAGAAAGGCCATAAGTAAACCAAAATCCTTCAAAAAGGTCTTGTCAATATAGCGGATAAATAAAACAATAAGTAAAATTAATTAGTCAAAGTCTACTGTATGTGCTGGTTTGAGCCTCATCACCAGCTGCAGTCATTTCCTCATCTAATAAATCAAACACCTGCGATCAGCAACTACCTGCTAATGCACTCACATTCACGTGAAGTATCCTTGTTGACAAGTTTTGGGTGAGTAAAGGCAAAACGCACAAGATAGTATCTTCAATGACCTTAGATGGCGAAATCGCTTCTTCATAGCAGAAACAAAAACTGCAGAAAAAGTTAGCTGGCATGAAAAATGTAGTGGAGTAAAAAGTACATGTACTTATTTAAAAATGTAGTCAAGTAGAGAGTAAAAGTTGCCAATATCTTTGATACTCAGTACAACTACAAAGTAGCCAAAAAGATACTTAAGTACAGTAACTAATTACATTTAATCAAGTACTTTACACCTCTGCAGAAGAGTGACTTCTGACCCCACGCAATGACGAACGCGGAAGCACAGAGGATAGAGCAAAACAAAACACCGGTCTCGAATTGAAGTCTAAAACTATCATTTTTAAAGAGAAATGTCAGAGAATTTCGACATAAGAGAAGAGGAGCTTGAGTTTGTTGCACAGCTCTACTGCGAGAGGCGTCTAAGCTTACGATACTCCAGGGGTTAAGCTTCCGCCGTAACTCGATGCATACGGCCATTTGCTGGAAGCTAGTCATTATAGTTTATAACGTTTTAAACAGTGTTGGGGAAAGTTACTTTGAAAAGTAGTGCATTACAATATTGCGTTATTCCCTAAAAAGTAACTAATTACGTTACTTACTTATTATGAAAAGTAATGCATTACATTACTTTTGCGTTACATTTTCTGCTCTGGGCTGGACTGTTTGTTTGTTTGCGTTTATAACAGCAAAAAAGTTATATTTTTGCTGAAAGAAATGCAAATTTACGACTGTAGAGGGAGCTGCTCAAACAAACCATTCAGCTGTGCTGCCATTCTGGAATACAGAAGAATAGGATGCAGGAGAAGAAGTAAACGAGTAAATGTATGCTCACTTTTAGTGTACAACTACAATAACCATCATGTTCGCATACAACACCTCTGCATTTACTCACGATTTCTCTCAACATGAGGACAGGAGAGCTGTCAGTCAATAAAAAGGAAAACAATTTGAAAAAGTAACTGAGTAATATCAAACTGTACATTTAAAAGTAATGAGTTACTTTACTAGTTACTTGAAAAAAGTAATCTGATTACGTAACTTGCTTTACTTGTAATGCGTTACGCACCAAACTGGTTTTAAACATGGATATTTTTCTTACAAAAACACATAAATTCTCATCAGAATGCCTTTATTAACCTCCTGGAGTCGTGTGGATTATTTTTTTGATGGATGGATGCATTTTTTGGGTCTTCAAAATCTCGCCCCCCATTCACTCCCATTATAAAGCTTAGAAGGATATTTTTAAATTGTGTTCGTCTGAAAGAAGATAGTCATATACACCTTGGATGGCTTGAGGGTGAGTAAATCATGGGATAATTTTCATTTCATTAATTAGTGTTTGCATGTTTCGGTCTTATCAAGGCCTTCTATACAACATCTCATTTTTTTTACTGATATCCAGATGATAAAAAAAAAACATAAACATGGGCAATCTAAGAAAAGTCCCAATGTGCGGTTTTCATTAGGGAGGATCAAATTGCAGAAGTTTATAAAAGAAACACATAAATAAAAATAGTCCAAATTGGGATAAAGACACCAATAAGATAATCCAAACAAGAGAAACATAAATCCAGTCAGGAAACAGGAACGCAACAGCTTTCCAAAAACATGTAAAGACAACGACCGACCCAAAACAACTGAAACATGGGTGTATATATAGGAAAAAAGGAGGCTAACAAGACACAGGTGCGGGTAATCAATGACTAACAAAGGCCGTGTCCGAAATCGCCCGCCCCCATACCCTTAAATAGGGCACTATTTGATGGAACAGCCTTTTGGTGTCCGAAACCATAGTGGACGTTATTGAGTGTGCTCATTCAATCCCATAATGCACTGCAATAATGAGTGTACAACACAAAAGGTAATGGTAATTTTCAGTTTTTTTTCTTACAGTGAGTGAAAAGTTTTTACATATTTATTGAATAATTAATCTTATTATGCTGCAAATTATGGCACGATCTGACCCCTAATTAAGATGTGAGTCACAACCGGAAGGTTTGGGATCATATATGTTCAAATGTTGTTATTATTATTATTTTTTTATTTTAGATATTTCAGTGACCGCCAAACGTTAGATTACAAGTGATTCATGGTGCTTATTTTCTCCTGTCAAGCCCTTAAGTATTATTATCAGACAAAACTTATTTATCCCTTTAGATTTGGATATATCACAAAAAAGTTTCAATGTTTTGTCTTAAAGTTCAAAGAGATAAACATCATCAGATTGCGACTTGAACATTTCTTATGAGTTTCCTTTAAAATAGCCGTCATTGCATGAAACACACTCCACCTATTCCCCTTTGATTCAATACACACCACCAACAATCTGCACAGTTAAAGGGATAGTTCACTCAGAAATAAAAATGTCTCTATCACTTACTGAAGAACATAAAAATATTTTTGAACGGTGTTTTGAACTGTTGAAAGGTCCTCATGGGAAATGATTTTGGGTGAACTATTCCTTTAACAGTTCCTATTATAAATGCATGCACCATTTGTATATATGCCATGACATGCACATCAAGACCTGCAGGCATATTTACCTCCAACAGTTCTCCTGAACATCACATCTCCTCTAGGACCATGAAGAGGTCACAAGTAGGGCATTTCAGAGAAAATCTGCTGCGGTAGAAACCCTTCCAAGTGAACAGATCTGAGCTCCGGCTGAATATTGTTAAATGTGTTTGGAGGTAGTGGAGGGAGTTTCAGGGGGTTGAGTCTTTCTTTCTGAGCTTGACAAACCACAGAGCTTTCCCTGGTAAACATCACGAAGGTCTAGAAAGACTTGGAATAAACACAAAGGAAAGTGTGCGAGGGGGAGGCTTTACCCTGATATTCAGGTGGTTTTATGAGATGAATATATAACAGGATGTCTGAGTTCTGCCCGATGTGAAAAGCATCTTTAATAATGTTTAAACTGGTCGAGCAAAACTCTTATGCTGCTGTAAATTAACTGGAATTTGTTTGCATCATCAATTTACATTCAAAAAGACATTATGTAAATCACCATGCATAATCTGGTTTACTGTAATAATATTGTGGTGAATGTCTGGATATGCTGGCACACCTTCAAGAGCATGAAACACCGTCTTCCATTTGGAAGTCACATGAACGCATGCATATTGAATATGAAAAACCTTCTGTCATATGCTGGTACTTTATGACTTTGATGACTTCTTGACTTTGATGAAACTTTCACATCAGCAGATTGTGACTATATAAGTTACCTTTAAAGTCACTGTATAATTTGCACACTGATTGTACCACCTATTTCCCTCTAAAGCAATTGTAAAATGTTCCTATATCTGTATTGCATTTTTATATATATTTTTTAAAGCAAATTAGCTCTATCATGGTGTAAGACCTATTCTACAGAAATACCTAAAACAATTTATATTTAGAGCCATGTAAATTATAAATCACAACCACGACACAAGGCCCGTTCACACCCAGAACGATAACTATAATCATAACTATAATAGCATCACACCAGCGCACAATATCGTTCTGTTTATTACAAAGTTTTGTCGCCTGCCGCTTTGAATGCTCGCGCTCATAAAAGCAAGAATGATTCTGATTGGCTGTCAATGTTTTTTTTATCATTCATCAACTGGAAAAAATCATTCTGAGTGATCCCAACGATGTCGTCGTGTCTTGGTGC
>RJVU01031169.1:3553747-3565165 GCA_003731715.1 Anabarilius grahami
TACATGTAGATGCAACAAGCGCTTCACACACGTCGACGCGTCCGCCATCTTGCAACGGTCAGTGATAGCACACGTACGTCTGCGAGATGTCTGTTAAAGATCACTTCATCTCGAATGCATCTGCTGTTCGCAAACATCTGATAGACATCTTTAAGATGTCAGTTTTACATAATCATAAACATCTTAAAGACATTTTCTAAACGTCTATTTGACATCTGACAGGAAACGTCCTATAGGCCTAGACGTATTGCAGATGAGCAAACACTCTAAAAAATACGTCTTCCAGAAGTAAACACACACATCATATAGACATCTCTGAGATGTAAGTGTGCTATCAGGGTCGTCACTCACAGTAAAAATCTTCTGGCTGCAAAACCGCCGAGATTTAAATTCCCGAAGAAATGGGATAGGCCTAACCTTTCACAGGTGGAATGTGTTAGTTTGTATTTTTATATATTAACTCAATATGACATGTTTTTACTATGGTAACTTTTTTACGTTGTTGTACCAGCTGACGGCTTTGTCTTGTTGTAGCCATTGTTTCTAGCTATGGTTGCAGACGCTGTCAACTTGCCCTCGAATCTTCACGGACCGCTCCAATATGGCGGACGGCTTACGTATAGTAGCACAATGAAACTGCCGCTAATGCCATCTTTAGAATTTTGTCTTTGCGGTAGCTCTATATATTTCTATGGCATCTCTGTCAAAGAGTAATTAGCTGGTGAAGTGGATTTACTTATTGTAGAGTTAACGAAAGTTATAATGAGAATTTGGAATGATTGGCGGACGTCATAATAAATCTCATTAGACCGGGAAGATTTTAAAACGAGCGGTTCATGAATAAATCTGCAAGATCTTACCTTCATGCTGTGGAAATACAAACTGGAAGACAGAGCACGACTAGCAGGGTTGCCAGGTTTTCACAACAAAACCCAACCAATTGCTACCCAAAACTTGCCCAATCACGTTTCAGGAGGGTCCCCCGATAAAAATCACACTCTGGGGGGTAAAATCTGCATTTTTGCTGCGATTCCCCTGAAAATTTGCTTTCCAAGGGCTGAATATCATGTTATTTGGGGTCGCTTCAACCCGTGGACATGAAATCAACCCTCAGCAACAGTGTTTAAGTAGCCCAATTCTGCGGGAAAACTGCGGACTTGGAAACACTGCCAACGAGTGCAGTGCTGAAAAGGGGCGGGGCTACATAAGATCTACAATGGTTCTGATTGGCTGTCAATGTTTTAAGTGATTCTAATATCGTTTCTCTGCACTGTTATCGTTATAATTGTGCTGTCCTTTTACATTTAGAATGATTTTTAGAACTATATCGTTATCGTAGTTGGTTACTGAGCCTTTACATTGTGTCCAATGGGATCAACAAACAGTAGGATGTCTTCTAGGCTTCTGGAAATGCGTTCAACATCCAATCCATCCCGTATGAAAGATGCTTGTCAAATTCCCAATTATCTCTGTGATTTATAACTATCTCCTCAGTTTAAACAGCTGTAAAATAGGGTGAAAAGTAGGTCTTTGCTAACAATAGAAGTACATCTGGAACACATTTATCAGTCCAAACACACTGTCTGCATTATTGGTTACCTCTATGTGAACCCCATTTTTTTTTTAACTTTGGTTTGATGTTGAATAATGCAGATTATCAATATATTATTTTCCTAACCATCTACCTTCAAGAGCAGTTTCTCCTGGCTAATGACATTTTTCAACATTCGCTGTTTGTCACGTAAAAATAAACATGTAGGCAAGACAAAAACAACTGTTTAAAGAGACTGAGGTTTCTGCTGTTTTTCTCCTCTAATGATGTTCAGGTAATTCTCTGTTAATTCAGTGGAAAGAGCAGAGGAGCTCATTTCAGCACGCGAAAACACTCTTGATTTCCCTCAGGCAGTGTCCAAGATTCTGTCACGCTTCTTTCCACACACAAATAACGGCTAAAATCCCACGAGGTTTGTTTCATGCTGTTCTTGTTTTGAGTCGTGATGAGAAGCTTAGATTGTACAAGTGTAATCAAACACATTACAAAACTATATTAAGCTGATGTAATTAAGCTGATGAATGGATTAGACATCGGTTAGGATTTGACAACAACAAAACAACAAAAATAAAGCAAGTTTTCTTGAAAATTAAGTACAAAGAATGTTTTTAATTAATTTATGAAACCACTGTAAAGTTTAGAGTTAAATATTGTTATAATGCTTATTTTGTTGGAAACACCTGATATTCTCCATGTTTCTCACAGCCCAAAACTCATAAACTCGGGGCTTAAAGAAAATCCTGAGCTTCCCACTCATATTTATGACTTTGCGTTCGACTCGTAAATATGTTCTTTCTGACATGACTTTAACGCACCATTATTCATTTCTGAGGAGACGGAAATGTGGAAAATTCACTGGAGTATGCTGAGCCAGTGCCGTCCCTTTTGAAAAATCAGCAAAATATTGAAAGTGACAGTCATAATATGCCAGATGGAGAACAAAATGTGAATAAATGTTATCAATAGAAGATGTCACAATTCACATATATTCATTCTTCGCAGCAGTATATGATGAGATTGATTGCTTTGCTAAGGTTGACAGACAGGATGTGTGTGAGAAGAGATAAGAGGAGATTCACTGTGACAGCGGCGTTGTTTTCTTGCTTTATTACTTCGGCTGATACGAGAGGAAGATAAACCTTTCAGCATGTGGAATGACCTGTGTAAATTAATCTTATACACTGTGAAGTGGAAATGTAAAGAATGCAAGATATTTCAAGTGATCAGTATTATGCCACAATTCATTTGAAGGAATTTCAAAACTCTTAAGCTGAAAAACAGAAGATAAAACACCTTCCAGGCAACTGATCAAGTGGTTAATGAGCTTACATTTACATTTATGCATTTGGCAGACGCTTTTATCCAAAGCAACTTACATTGCATTATACTATACATTTGTATTTGAGTATGTGCAATCCCTGGGATCGAACCCATGACCTTGGCATTGCTAGTGCCACGCTCTAACCACTGAGCTACAGGAAAGCTTAGAGCTCCCTTAAAGGGCCGGGTATTCATTTTCTGCGTTTCGCTCCATCTCACGCACAGCTTTCTAGAAGCCATGCTGCTCAGAAGTCTATAGCTTGGTCGAGGCATGGACTCCTCTAGACCCCTGAAGGTGTGCTGTGGTATCTGCACTAAGATCTTTCCTTTAGGTCCTGTAAGTTGTGAGGTGGAGCCTCCATGGATCGGACTTGTTTGTTCAGCACATCCCACAGATGCTCGATTGGATTGAGATCTGGGGAATTTGGAGGCCAAGTCAACACCTCAAACTCGTTGTTGTGCTCCGCAAACCATTCCTGAACCACTTTTGCTTTATGGCAGGAGCATTATCCTGCTGAAAGAGCCACAGCCACCAGGGAATACCGTTCCCATGAAAGGATGTACATGGTCTCAACAATGCTTAGGTAGGTGGTACGTGTCAAAGTAACATCCACATGGATGGCAGGACCCAAGGTTTCCCAGCAGAACATTGCCCAAAGAATCACACTGCCTCCGCCGGCTCGCCTTCTTCCCATAGTGCATCCTGGTGCCATGTGTTCCCCAGGTAAGAGACGCACACGCACCCGGCCATCCACGTGATGTAAAANTTGCCCAAAGCATCACACTGCCTCCGCCGGCTTGCCTTCTTCCCATAGTGCATCCTGGTGCCATGTGTTCCCCAGGTAAGAGACGCACACGCACCCGGCCATCCACATGATGTAAAAGAAAGATTCATCAGACCAGGACACCTTCTTCCATTGCTCCGTGGTCCAGTTCTGATGCTCACGTGTCCACTGTTGGCTCTTTCGGCGGTGGACAGGGGTCAGCACGGGCACCCTGACTGGTCTGCAGCTCCAAACGCAACAAACTGATGCACTGTGTATTCTGACACCTTTCTATCAGAACCAGCATTAACTTCTGGAGCAGTTTGAGCTACAGTAGCTCGTCTGTTGGATCGGACCACACAGATCAGCCTTCAATGAGTCTCGGGCCGCCCATGACCCTGTCTCCGGTTCACCACTGTTCCTTCCTTGGAGCACTTTTGATAGATCCTGACCACTGCAGACCGGGAACACCCCACAAGAGCTGCAGTTTTGGAGATGCTCTGACCCAGTCGTCTAGCCATCACAATCTGGTCCTTGTCAAACTCGCTCAAATCCTTACGCTTGCCCATTTTTCCTGCTTCTAACACATCAACTTTGAGGACAAAATGTTCACTTGCTGCCTAATATATCCACCCACTAACAGGTGGCGTGATGAAGAGATGATCAGTGTTATTCTCTTCACCTGTCAGTGCTCATAATGTTATGCCTGATCGGGGTAAGTAGGACAGATACTTTTTTGTGGGCACTTTATATTGGTAGCAGCATATATTCAGAGATATATATTGATAATATGCTGGTGGACTGGAATATGTTGATGGTCAAAATGTTGGACTTCACAGTGAAAGTATTATTAACACATGACTTTCCCCAGATCTCAGAGAAACTTAAATTTAGACAAAGATGCATTAATACCGCACACAATTCATATTAAAGATAAATATTTGGAAGTTCAGAATTCAATCATTTTCTGGCTTCCATCAACAAATCTGCTCTCAGCGAAGCGTTTGCTCATCCCTTCATGGGTTTATTTTTAGTAAGAGGTCTTTGGAATAACTCTTGCCTAGAAATGGAAATTTAAGATCAACACAATGAGAACTTGGCTCTGCCGCTCTTTCCCCTGAGGGAATGTGTGACTTATACAAGTGCTCAGAATTAAAAAAAAAAAAAAACATTCTTAAACATCCACCATACCACAAGGGGATCTCCAAATACTAACAGAGGAAACTGGATTTCCTCTGAAGGGGTCTGTGATGTGCATCAGCCTGACAGTTCTGTCTATGATCACTTCAGAATGTGTTTTAAGGACTTAAAAATAATGGGTTTGCTATATAAAGGACTGATTTGAGAAGACACATGCATTTATGTGCCATAGTAGATTTGGAAAGTCTCTCTTTTTAAAAAAAATTTTTTTTTTATACAGTAGCCTATTTGCAGTATTGCTTACTTAAAATGAACCCAAAATAGGTTGGAAATTAACATTTATTAATATTTAATAAGTGAACATTTATTAAGTTTAATGAATAATAATTAAACAATAAACATTTATTAAATTGCTTATTAATAAATGTTCACCTTTTGATTATTATTGTTGCCTCTAGTAATTATGTGTCTGATTTTAACATATTTTGGGTTCATTTTAAGCCAGACATATAGTCATTTTTAAACAATAGTTGGGTTAAATAAAACTACCCAGCAGGTTGGGTCAAACATTTAACCCAACCACTGGGTTAAAACAACCCAAATGATGGGTTTGTCCATATTTAACCCAACTTGGGTTGTTTTTAACCCAGCATTTGCTAATGTAAATCATATATAAAACATGTATCCAGCTAGTCTGAAAAATACTAAGCATTCAAAAGTAAAGGGAACTCTTACAAAGCTCTTATTTCAGAGTGAGTGAAGATACTGAAAGTGAAAAGTGAAAGTGAAGTGACATGTGGCCAAGTATGGTGACTCATACTCGGAATTTGTGCTCTGCATTTAACCCATCCAAGTGCACACACACAGCAGTGAACACACACACCGTGAACACACACCCGGAGCAGTTAATGTGCCTTTGCATATTAACACTTTACCAATTAGCTAAACAAACCACAGAATTGACCATCTTATAGACACTGTGACTGTGACCTGCAAGAACTGCCTAATGATGTTCCACAGACAAAATTACTGCACAGGGTTTGGAACGACATGAGTGTGAGTAAATATAGACTTAATAAAATTTAACTGTATAGTGAGAAGGATGTTCACTTCTAAACCAGTTTAGTAGACTGGGACAGCTGTTTTATGTAGGCTAAAATTACTCTCGACCCAGATCCTCCAGAGTGAGGTCAGGCCGGACTGTGGCGTTTGTTTTGTTTTGTTTTGTGGGAAATAGTTAAAAGAAAAGGACATTGGGTCTCACTAAGCATGCGTTGCATGAAATCTGTGTCTGAACGTTTTCATGAATGGATCATTGTACTAAAATTTATTCTAAATTTGTTTAAAAAAAAACGAAACCACAGGTACGCAAAAACCACACCTACGAATATGCGTATGTGCAGCTGGCTAATGAGAGCTCTGTAATCTGGGTCTGTGTAAAAGGTGTTTATTGTGTTTGAACTGGTTTTGAGAATGATACTGCTGGAGGATCTGGCGAGAGCGATGAAAGGCTGTAAAGGAAAGCTTGTGCGGAACGCCCTTATATGGAGACAGTTTGGGCGTGTTTTATGCAAATGACTAACCTTGTGTACGCGGCCGCTCATTAGAACGAGATTAATGCTCCCTTCACGTGCTATCGACATTATTATAAATACCATACAAGGTGGCTAATTCGTACGAATTCACATGACCTCACTTGTATGAATTAGTATGTTTTTCAGCCATGCTGACTTAAAGAGTGTGTTTCCAAAAATACACCAACACATTCATTTTCCAACAAGAGGTAAAAACATTTTAGACTTTGTCTACTCCACACAGAGAGGAGCTTACAAAGCCCTCCCCCTCCCCCACCTCGGTGCCTCAGACCACATCACTGTNGTACGAGTTACCTCCCTGACAGCAATGTAGTGTCGGCCCAGATCTGGCCCACATCTGGTCCGTGTGTAATCCACATGATGTGGGCTGGATCTGGGCCACACTATGTTACTGTCTGGGCTACCCCTAACCCCGCCCCTAAACATACCCGTCACTGGGGTTTAGACAAATCGTAAGAATTAGCCACCTCATAAAATACATAGGAATTGGTCATGAGATAGCATTGTAAATACTAGTTTCCTAGTTAAATATTTGGACATGAACGCCCTCTCAAGTCAAAATTTGAATGCAATGTGCTCGTACTTCACGACTTCAGAAGTGGGAAGCAGGAAATTTCCGATAGCATGTGAAGGCAGCATAGAACAAATTTATGAGCGTAGGCTTTTTCCTGAGAAGTTCTCCTGTGCGTACAAATAAGAAATTATCCACGCAATTATTAATGAATGAGACTCATTGTCTATAAATAGCGTGAGGGTTTGACAAACACAAACACTGTTAGTAAA
Organism: Anabarilius grahami; assembly: GCA_003731715.1. NCBI lineage: Eukaryota > Metazoa > Chordata > Actinopteri > Cypriniformes > Xenocyprididae > Anabarilius > Anabarilius grahami. The sequence goes on from RJVU01031169.1 coordinate 3,560,902, forward strand.
ATATGGCCAGTGAATACCAGTAAACCAAATAAAGCAAGAAAATCCAACAACAAAATTACTCACAGCAGAAGCAGAAACAAGTGGTAGAAAAATAACACAATCATCAAACATTAAACTGCATATAAATCAAATTTTGTCTTCAACGAAAACACTCTTTTGTTCAAAATATTGCCTTTTTTAATGAAACTTACCCACATTCAAGTGTTGATAAGACAGAATGCATGAAGCTAAAATAAAATGTTTATTTCAAGTAAAAAAATAGGAACATAGTAGTATACTTAAAGTGCAAAAAATAACATATAAATGGTAAACTACAAGTATGATGTTAAGCTCACTTAAAGAAAACTTACAAGAATATTACAGTATAAAACTACTAAACTAATAGTTCACTGATTGTTGGTCACTCATGTGATTATCGTTTACACCTGTGATTCATTTCATTGATTGGTTTTTGTTGAAGTTTCTTTCAGTTAGCTGTCAGTTCTCGTCATGTTTTACTTGGTTGTTTTGTTCTTGTTTCTAGTCCTGAGTTTCGTTAAATAAAGTCTTCATCTTCTGCGTTTAGATCCTTTTACTCATCTTTATTTCAACCACTTCAAAGTGTACTTTCATAAACTAAAACATGTCCTACAAGTATTTAACTAGTAAACTATCAGTGTAGTTGCAGTACAAATGAAAAATGTAGCTGTAAACTATAAGTTTACACTCTAAAAAATGCTGGGTTAAAAACAACCCAAGTTGGGTTGAAAATGGACAAACCCAGCGATTGGGTTAAATGTTTGCCCAACCTGCTGGGTAGTTTTATTTAACCCAAATATTGTTTAAAAATTACTGTATTTCTTGCTTAAAATGAACCCAAAATATGTTGGAAATTAACATTTATTAATATGTTTAATAAACAAACATTTATTAATACTTTTTTGAATAATATTTAAACAATAAACATTTATTAAATTGCTTATTAATAAATGCTCATCTTTTTGATTATTATTGTTGCCTCTAGTAATTATGAGTCTGATTTTTAATTTCCAACCTATTTTGGGTTCATTTTAAGCCAGACATATAGTAATTTGTAAACAATTGTTGGGTTAAATAAAACTACCCAGCAGGTTGGGCAAACATTTAACCCAACTGCTGGGTCAAAACAACCCAATCGCTGGGTTTGTCCATTTTCAACCCAACTTGGGTTGTTTTTAACCCAGCATTTTTTAGAGTGTACTACTGTTACACTAATTAAAAGTGAGCCAATTTAGTAACAAGCAGAATTGAAATATTACACTTACAAGCATACTACTATACTTAAAAATATACTTGAACTTTACTTAAGTGTACTTCATAAAATAAACATTATTTTTTTGTAAGGGTTGTTTTGACAGAAAGACAGTTTTCAAATCCTGGTTCTAAGAAAATCATAAACGGAATAAATGATATATTTGTTTCCTTTTGTTCCTGTTACATAACGTCCAGCTCGGATGCGGCCTGGAGAAGTGAAGGGTGTAACGGCACACACCCACTGATCTGATGTCAGGAGGTGTCTCAATCACCTCACAGTGAACCTCCTCCACACTCACACGACTCTCTCGTGTCTCAGATTAGCACACGATCACGCATTTTCAACTCACCCCATGTTGAGTCTTCAGATGAAATATCTCCAGTGAAAACAGTATCCGTTTCCTCGCTCTGCCTTCACAACTTTCTCTCTTCAACAGAGGCTTCTAGTCGAGCAGCTTTTATTTATGTCCTTTTTTGGGGTTGGAGTAAATGGAGAGAGCTTGCAGAACATTACATTACTCCCTCGCTGTTATCCCCAGAAACTTTGCCTTCCCTCTCCCTCTCTAATGAATCCCTCTCGAGATATCCGATATATATAAGCGATCACGTTCAGGTGTGTTTGAGAGATTCTCTGGCATTGATTGAACATGTTCATGTAAAAGCATTGCTGAGCTGTTGAGGTTTGTGTGTCTCTGTTTGTCTTATGCCGTTACACAGGTGAAATATGGCAAGGAAAGGGTTCAAGTTCACTCGTCCAGGACACAAAAACACCCCCGGTCATTAAGTGCTCTCGAGGGTTTGGTAATACGGAGCAACTGGGAACACCTCGTGCCAGTGAGTTCAGGTAACTAGACTCTGGGGTCGAGCGGCTCTGGTAAACATGTGGAGAAAAGACCTCGTCTCTGGAGAGCAGATGATCAGCAGGATTCATCATTACAGAGACACGCCATCGGATTTGGACATTGTCATTTATTTTCCCTGCCATGGTTAAATCTGTTGGTTCATGTATACACATTATTTGTGTACTTACATTTTATGTACCTTACTAATCAGAGATATACAAAATTATACTTGAGTAACTTGGCTTACACTGACATTTCTGCATTTGGCAGACGCTTTTATCCAAAGCGACTTACATTGCATTATACTATACATTTGTATCTGAGTATGTGCAATCCCTGGGATCGAACCCATGACCTTGGCATTGCTAGTGCCACGCTCTAACCACTGAGCTACAGGAAAGCAGTCCTGACAAAACTCTCTTTTTCTAAGCTTATTTTGTGGGTATCAGATCCATTCACGAGGCTTCCGGGTTAATTCAATCTGACCTGCAAAGGTCAACTTTACCTCCATCAGATCATTTCTCCAAGAAAAACAGCAAGTCTGCTACAGTAACAGTTTGTCTATCTGCATTTAATACTCAGTGAAATGTAAATGTTGCACAAATATTTGATAATGTTGTGTGTAACTCTCAGAACTGACAGGAGATGGCCGTGGTGGAAATGGTCAGGGTAATTATCCCATGATTTATCCCCTCAAGCCATCCTATATGACTATCTTCTTTCAGACGAACACAATCGGGGATATATTTAAAAATATCCTTAGCCCTCCAAGCTTTATAATGGTAATGAACAAGGGGCGAGATTTTGAAGCCCGTCATAAAAGTAATCCATACAACTCCAGAGGGTTAATAAAGGCATTTTTTCAGGTTCATCCTCAGTTCTATCTCCCAAAATATTCCCTTTTCCTCAAGTTTGAATAAAGGAAAAGGGAATTCCTCTCTTCATGGAGGTGGAAGGTGTACGATCTCCATCTCCATGATCATGTCACCCTCCTTCAGGTCATGGATGAGGCTTGCAAGAACAAGGTCATGAACATCAGGGACATTCATGTGATGCTGAAGAACATTTATGGTCAAAAGTTGAAGACAGGCTTGATGTTACTCCGCATACTGTGCAATTGAGATGATCTTTAAATGTGTGTTTCACAATGCAAATGTAGGATTGTTGTAAAAGTACTGTAGAATAAAATATCCTCGCATGCAATGACTTTTTGAACAATGCGAGAGACTACATGCGTTTGAAATAATACAGGCTAACACTTCATCTGAACACTGGTTATCATTTTGTATGATTATCCATTTTGAAAATACAAACCAGCTCTATAAAGTCCATATTTACAGAAATCTGTGTACCAAATGATTATTTAACCATTAAGAACAGTTGAATTAAATTATCAAAAATGTATTAAACTGATTGATGCAAATGAAATTTAATAGAAATAGCATTATGAAGACCCTAACATTTATTATCTGTAGTGAAAACCCTAACTAAAAATGTGCTGAAATGTTTGGAAAAATTATTTAATAATGTTTGAAGGCTTTAAATGTGTGTGCCTGTACAGAAACTTAAAAATAACCTGCCATGAAAAATATCAACTGGAGTGAACGAGTAAAAGAGTGTAATATTTAGGGATGGAATCACTTTTTTTCTCAGAACTTCCCAGTTCTGAATGATTTCTCCTACTGGATATAAGAATATTTGAAATAAGCCTGAATTTACTCCTATAATGGTCTCACCTTAAGTATGAAAAACACTAAGATTCGACCAGTCGGATTTTGCCCTCTGGATGTGAAGATTTTAACTGTTCTGCCCTCTTGTGGTGGTGTTGAAGAACTACACCAAACACCAAACACAGATGTGCTCCCATCATTATGAGGACATTTCATTGTCGTACTGGTTTTTATACTGAGCTAATGACATGGTTTCTAACCCTATACCCATCACAGAAATCTTTTGCATTTTTCAATTTTCCAGAAAATGTAAAAAACAAACAAACAAAAAAAAGGTCAGAAACTGACTGGAATTACTATCTTTTTCGGGACATTTGTTCCCCAAGTAGGGTTTCCTGCCAGGTACACACACACACACACACACACACGAACACACACACACACACACACACACGAACACACACACACACACACACACAC
>RJVU01031169.1:3565260-3609476 GCA_003731715.1 Anabarilius grahami
CCCTAAACCTAACCATCACAGGAAACATTCTGCATTTTTACATTTTCAAAAAAACATCATTTAGTATGTTTATTAATCCATTTCCCTCGTGGGGACCGCTGGCTGGTGATGTAGGTGATCTCAGGTTTTTATTACATCGTGGGGATGTAATATAAACAAGAACACACACACACACACACACACATAGACAGTTTTGGAAATTGCAAATCAGTTCTACAAAATCAGTATCTGTATATGCGTAATAAATGATTCACTGATTAAACGTTATGATCAATGGATTAATTGTTGGTCAGATGTTAGGGTTAATGATGAACAACATAGAAAGTTTAATGTACATAAAATTATGAAAGACAATTGCTTATAAGAAAGATAAAGATTAAACTTATATAAAAAAAGGTAATGTTGTGATTTTGAATCTTGTATACGTCAACAGAAAATATTTTTAAATGTTTGAAAATCTATCACATACCAAAGCCATTTAAAAACTATATAATAAACCATCTGGCTGTACAGATAACAATTATTACAGCAATATTAGAGTTTTTCTCAGTGGCTTCGGTGCATTTCTCAGATCACGACTAAAACTGTTCAACCTCCACATCATCTAGTCTCTTGAGCACGTCATAAAAGCAGTTTCTCATTCTTCTGAACAAATTACAAATGCTTTGTTACGTTCATGCAGTTGATTATGTACAGTTGTCTGCTGTTTCCTATTACAGTATTTCACAATTGCTAAAACACATTTCTTGAAACCATCACTCATTTTCTCAAAACATTAAACACAAATCCAATCTTCAAACTAATTTCACAAAACCTCTGACTCTTATGGCAAAAATCAAACAAAGCTTTCAGATCATACACACATTAAACAATATATAAACACATACAGATCATTCATTAGACACTACATTAAAAAATGGAAAACACAACATCCAGAACATGAGGTTACAGAAAAAAAGTATATTGTAACACAGTAAACACATTTTGCCATTACATAAAATGTATAGAAATCACAAGTAATGTGAATTTAAAGTATACTGTATGTACTGCAAGTACAGTATTATATTCAATATTATATTGTACTGAATGTCTGCATATACAGTACTTACATACTGCAAACATACAGCAGTCTAAATGCAAATGACTAAAAGGTCAAAGAAAACTCTAAATTAAATTTAGACACACAAAAAAAAACAAAGTACACACACACACACACACACACACACAAAAACAAAACAAAAACAAAAACAAAGTTCAGAGTCAGTGAGAGATTCATTCTGCTTCAGCATCACGTCTTCATGTTGGGTCCGGCCTAAATCAAGTCAAGTCACCTTTATTTCAATTGCAATTTATACTACACAGATACTAGTCTAGTATAGTCTAGTATAGTCTAGTATAGTATAGTATAGTCTAGTATAGTATAGTATAGTATAGTATAGTATAGTATAGTATAGTATAGTATAGTATAGTATAGTATAGTATAGTATGGTCTGGTCTGGTATGGTATGGTCTGGTATAGTATAGTCTAGTACAGTACAGTCTAGTCTAGTCTAGTCTAGTACAGTACAGTACAGTATAGTCTAGTCTAGTACAGTATAGTACAGTATAGTATAGTCTAGTACAGTATAGTACAGTATAGTATAGTACAGTATAGTATAGTATAGTATAGTATAGTATAGTATAGTATAGTATAGTATAGTATAGTATAGTATAGTATAGTATAGTATAGTATAGTATAGTACAGTATAGTACAGTATAGTATAGTCTAGTACAGTATAGTATAGTATAGTACAGTATAGTATAGTATAGTACAGTATAGTATAGTATAGTATAGTACAGTATAGTATAGTATAGTATAGTATAGTATAGTATAGTATAGTATAGTACAGTATAGTATAGTATAGTATAGTATAGTACAGTACAGTATAGTATAGTATAGTACAGTATAGTATAGTATAGTACAGTATAGTATAGTATAGTATAGTACAGTATAGTATAGTCTAGTACAGTATAGTACAGTATAGTACAGTATAGTACAGTACAGTATAGTCTAGTATAGTATAGTATAGTATAGTACAGTATAGTACAGTATAGTACAGGATAGTATAGTATAGTATAGTCTAGTATAGTATAGTCTAGTACAGTATAGTACAGTATAGTATAGTATAGTATAGTATAGTATAGTATAGTATAGTATAGTATAGTATAGTATAGTCTAGTCAAAGCAGCTTTACAGTGATAGCAGGTACATGATGATCAGTAATGCAGAGGGTTCATTTTGGCTGTACAGCTCTAAAAGAAAATAGTGTCATTGTTCAGCTGAAGTCAGTTCAGTGTTGATTCACTTACATTGTAAAGACCATCAATTATTATGTAAATTACTGTAATTATTTTCCTCTATAAAGCAGTTCTGCAGAAAACAGTGATGTCATCATCTAGGCTAGCTCAGTTCAGTTCTCATCCTATAATGTCAGTACTGTCAGACCAATAATATTGTTGAATATTATTGAATATTGTTGAGGACATTTTCCACATCACAGGCAATGTCGTCTCTTGCCAGGCAAAGGGAAAAACCTGTGCCGGATCCAGCCTTGACAGCCTTGTCTCCACACCCCTTGCTCTTTCTCCTCATCATCCTCTTACACATACTCTTCCTCCTCTACTTTTCAGATTGTTTCCATCTATTGTTGGTATCATCATTCAGCACCCGTGTCACCTGTGCACTCTGAACTGACCTATATGTTACACAGTTGATTTGATCACATCATTAAAAATAAGTGTGAATCATTGTGAGTCATTGTGTTTAAAGGATGACAACTGTGTTGTAGTTGTGTTTAACTTTTGCCACATGTATTTACCATTTTGCAACACAGTGCAAAATGTGTTTTAGTGAGTAAGAATGTGTTTAGAGTGGATGAGATTTGCAAACAGTGTCTTAACTACCTGAACTTGTTTAAGGTTTTGCCTACAAAGTGACTGATTCGACAAATGGGTTTAGGCCACTGAGCATTGGGTTCAGAGAATGGGGTTTAGTGTTTTAGCAATTGTGAAATACTGTAAATGAAAATTGGTTGATCTAGTTGTCATAAACTGTCAAACATATTTTCAAGTATATTTCTTTTAGACTTTTTTTGTAAATGTGTCCTGAATTGATGAATTGAGGAGGTGAATATTGAATTTCTCTAATGAAGGAGAATGTAAAGCATTAGATCAACCAGTTCTCTGAAGTATCTCATGAATCTCATGAATCTTCACTTGGAAAGAATATACAGACAGAGTAAAACAGTGTTTCAAATGAAAAATGACAATGAACAATGCGTCACTGAATCTGAAATTATGATGTTTGATATTCTGATAACCATAAAGGACAGGACAAATGTCAAAATAGATCCGTGTATGAAATTGAACTGTTATCTTGAAATTTCGGTATCTTGACAACACTAGTCTGAAACATGTATAGAATCGTACCAATTCATTATGGCGACAAACAACAGGACTACAAAATGACTACAAACCTAGAAACAGGAAACTACAAATACAACATAAATGTCAAAACAAACAGGAAGCATGTAACACACACACACACACACACACACACCCAATGAAATACATAATGTTTTGTACTTTATATCTAACTGCATTTTCCCCTTATTTCTCACATGTAAAAGAGTTTCTGAATGAGTTCACAGAGCTTTGGGTTAAACTAGAACCAGATGAGCTCACCAGTCACATCCACTCACATGACGAGTGTGTGTGTGTGTGTGTGTGTGTGTGTGTGTGAGTGTGTGTGTGTGTGTGATGATATTTGACTAAAGGCAGAATTAACTGAGATTCGACCATCACATGATACACTGAGAGAACGACCGGCTGCACAAACACACTAAAACCTCAAATCAGATGCTCCTCGTGAGGAAAAGAGCTCTCGTCAAAACTAACATTACAAACCCGTGTGACTTTCTTACTGTCAAACACAAAAGAATTTCTGAATAGTATAAAAGCATCAGAAAGCTCTCATGAAAGTGGACCTTAAACTATTCCTTAATTCCCTAATATTCGATGTGGAAATCAAGGTTTGCATGAGTTTAAGACTAAGTCTTTAAGACTTGAGTTTGTTTAAGACTACAGGATAAACAATAGAAGCCTGCAGAAACACAAGTGTGTGTGTGTGTGTGTGTGTGAGAGAGAGAGAGAGAGAGAGAGAATGTGTGTGTGTGTGTGTGTGTGTGTGTGTGTGTGTTGGATTAGCTTCCTCACATGACTTTTAAACGTGGAAACACTGCAGGGCTCAAATCCCAAGAATGAATCAGGAGAAAGTTTTTATAACATTTTACAAACACTCATTTCCATTAACAATTTACCTTTACTCACTTACAAAAACATATATAAATACTACTAACTCTAACTCTCTCAGGAAAGCTTCTGACTCTCAGAGCGAATGAAACGGCACTAACCACAGCTGAATCAAAGTATAAGAACCGACGGCCTGCGTGAGTCTCTGTGAGGATGCATATTATAATAGTGCACTGCGTCTGCTCTCTGATTGGTCTGCTGAATCCTCACAGATGGCGAATGATCTGAAGCAGCAGCTTCAAAAACATTTTCTAAGAACATTTTACAAATGTTTCATTAAGTTATGAAAATGTTATTTCTGAATTTTCTCTGAATGTTTAAAATGCCCAGCTCAAAGTCTCCTGTGCCCCCTCTGTCTCCCTGTCCTGCCTCCTATTCCAGAATCAGCCAGTTCCTCTGCCCCGCCTGCGCTGGTTCCCTTTCAACCCCTTAGCTTGTCATTCAACGGTGTGGCATTGCCTCTGGTCTTCCGGTTTTCAGCTCTGGCTAGACTGCCTCCAGCTGTCAATCCTGTCACTCCACCTCAGCCCGTCAATCTGTTGGCTCCACCTTGGTACCTCCCTCCCCTAGCTCCACTGGGCTCCCTCGTCCCTCCAGCTCCACCTTGGTCAGACGTCACCCTGCCTGAGCCATGGACTTATATGCCTTCAGCTACGCTTCGTCCCTCCACCCCTTCAGCTCTGTTGGGCTCTGCCTTCCCTCCGGCTCCACCTTGCTCCTCAGTCCCACCAGCTCCACTTCGGTCCTCTGGCACCCTAGTTCCACCTTGGATGCTCGTCGTTGCGGCTCCGCCTTGGCCTTCATGACCACTGGTGTCGCCGGTCTCACTGGCTCTTCGTCTGCACCCAGGGCTCCTTCCATTGGCCTTGTCTCTGTCAGTTGTCCCCCTGGAGCCATCAGCCAAGTCTTCTCCCTCGACTCTGCCGTGGAGCATCGTCTTGGCTGCGCCATGGGTCCCTGCCTGGCTTCTCTTGCTCAGGCACAATTTGTTTTCTAAATCAAGCAGAAAAACATCAACTCCATCTATACTTCACTTTTCACCAGTGACCATCTGTGCATTTTAATTTGGCCTTCAGTGCGATTCCTGATTCATAATGAATTGGACACTCTATGGATATCACACATAATGTCTTGTGTTACAGTCAGCTCAGTACTGAAGACTATTAAAGACAACCTTAGACACAAAACCATCAACAAAACCATGCAGTGTTGCTGAATGATATGCAATATAGCGCAAAAAGAGTTTCAAAACGTGGTTTTATGGCACCATGGAATCAAAATGGACAATTATTTTTTTATTATTAAAAAAAAGTGTTTATTCTAAATGATTTATCGGTGCACATCATTATTGTGTTAAATTCAGGTTCCTCGTAATCTTAAATCAGAATAACTTCTCCTCTTTCTTGCAGCATCTCTTCTCTGATGATGAGGGCGGGGCATCCTGTCACTCACATGAGATCCACCAATAGCAAACCACCATCTTCTCTGATAGGTATAGCCAATATGAAAACATTTTTTTTTTAATACTTGCCAGGCAAAACCTCTCAGATAAGGCAACACATTAAAGATAAAGACTGACTCTGATTCTTGTCTGTTTTCATGAATATCTGAAAGTGTTGACCACAGAATGTGTGTAAAAGCATATGCACTAAAGGATCCTCTTTCGTTCTCTGATATGAATGAAGTGTACAGCCTGAGGACAGGTGGAGTTAAAGGTTGATCAGGAGTGATGATGTCACAGTCTAAAATAAAGAGAAAATCAAATTGTACATTCGTGTTAAGAATATTCTCAGATGAAGATCAAACTATGATACTTGCTGAACTAAAGGCAGGTAAAGTTTGCTCTGTGTCTCAGTGAAGAGCAAAGTGTTGAGGGTTCGTGGAATGTGACGCGGTCACGCGGGGATCAGAGATGCCGGAGTCACGCGCGCGCGCTCAGCCGGTATTTAAACTCCTGCAGCATTAATTCCACAAAACACTTGACCGAGAAGCAGCTACCGCACATTCCTCAAAACCATATTTCGAGATTCGACTGAATGTTTTTGGAGATGATGTGGGAACTTTTGCTGCAGTTTTGAAGATAATTTGGATATTGTTGATTACGTTTGACACTTTTTGATTTGTTAATTCTTTTTGAGGGCACCTGGCTATCTTTTTCGGAGGTTTCTTGGAGACTATTTGGATATCTATTGATTGCTTTTGAGATTGTCCTGTTTTGGCCAAGATGTGGCCATTGTGTGGAGGTATGCTCCTGCTCATGCACGCGCTGGTGCTCGTTAGCGCTCAGTTTCCGCGCGTGTGCGTAACGCCGGAGGGCCTCAGGAGCGCGCAGTGCTGCCCGTCCCCGTTCGCTCTGGAGAACGACCCGTGCGGCGCGAGCACCGGCCGCGGGCAGTGCGTGGACGTGAGTGCGGATGCGCGTGCACACGGGCCTCAGTACCCCTACGACGGGCGCGACGATCGCGAGCGCTGGCCGCTGCGCTTCTTCACGCGCGCATGTCGCTGTAACGGGAACTTCAGTGGCTTCGACTGCGGCCGCTGCAGACACGGACTCACCGGAGACGCGTGCGAGCTGCGCGTGCCCGTGGGTCAGAGAAACTCTTTTTCTATCAACATCCCTGCTGGAAACACCTTTACCTGTCTTGGTCAGCCAGAGTCACTATGATAGTTTACTTAATCAGATGTTCTGGTGAACACCGTGACTTAAACTCTGATGGTCTTTTCAGCAGGGAACTGCCAATTATATACAGATTTAATATATATATATATATATTTAAATTAAATATAATTAAGTATAAATTATACCTAAAATATTAATATATCTATTGAATTATTATTATTATTATTCTCCAGTGCGGAGGAATGTGATGCAGCTCAGCGCGGAGGAGAGGCGCGCGTTCGTGAACGCATTGGACCAGGCCAAGCGCGCTCCCCACCCGGACCTCGTGATCGCGACCCGCCGGTACCCCGAGATCTTCGGGCCGGACAACAGCACGGTGCAGTTCGAGAACATCAGCATCTATAACCTGTTCGTGTGGTCTCACTATTACTCGGTCAGTAAGACGTTCCTCGGGCCCGGGCAGGACAGCTTCGGCGGGGTGGACTTCAGTCACGAGGGGCCCGGGTTCGTCACGTGGCACCGGTACCATTTACTGCAGCTGGAGCGAGACATGCAGGTCTGTATCAAACTGTATCCAATTTTTTATCAAGCTAATATACATAAAATTGATTAAAAATAAATAATATTTAATAGCACATTACTATAGTCAGAAGAAAAAAAGTAATTTAATAGAAACTAATATAATAAAACATTTTCAGTGCATAAATTGGATGTTTATAAAAGAGAGATGCTTTTAAAATTTTAGGATATAGAGATGATATTTGGGGATCCGTGGCATCTAAAAAAAAAAAGCTTTCCTGTAGCTCAGTGGTTAGAGCGTGGCACTAGCAATGCCAAGGTCATGGGTTCGATCCCAGGGATTGCACATACTCAGATACAAATGTATAGTATAATGCAATGTAAGTCGCTTTGGATAAAAGCGTCTGCCAAATGCATAAATGTAAATGTTTCTTTATATTCTTTAAATTGAAATCCTGTTTATGTTGGAATGCCACTTGGATCGGTTGCACAAATGATTTCAGTGTTTATTGTCAGATAAAGGATGACACTGATCTAATGATCTGAGAGCTTCACATCTGAACCGTTATATGTGATTTAATCAGAGTAATGGAAACAAACACACAGATTCACCCTTCATATACAGAAAATGTGATTAAGCGTGTTTAACATCTCACACAAAGACTCGTCTGTCTCTGAGACGAAGCGTTCACGGCGCTTTACCACAGGATAGTAATTTAAGTGTCAGTGAAGGTTGCTCAAATGTCAAATTCTCTCTATTTTTGAGGACTAGGAGTTAACCACACTTGACTTCATCAAATATACAAATCAAGTGTCTGAACGAGACGGTGAAGCCATCAGGATGTAAATCTGGGGCTAATGATTGTGATCTGACGGGTTTCCCTCAGGACATGTTGGGAGATCCGAGCTTCGCGCTGCCGTACTGGAACTTCGCCATCGGCGGCAGCGTGTGTGACGTCTGCACGGATGATCTGATGGGCGCGCGCAGCACCTTCGACACCAACGGCATCAGCTCCAACTCCATCTTCTCTCTCTGGAGGGTCGTGTGCGAGAGCGTGGAGGAGTACGACACGCTGGGGACCATCTGCAACAGTGAGATCCAATCACCAGTGCTGTCTCCTTAAGGCCCGTTCACACCAAGAGTGATAACTATATACTCCAGCACACGATATCGCTCTGTTTATTACAACCCGCAGTTTTGTCGCCTGTCGCTTTAAATGCTCAAGCTCTTAAAGTAGGATGGATTCTGATTGGCTGTAAATGTTTTTTATCGTTCATCAGCTGGAAAAGATTTGCTCTGAAAGTCATTCTAACAATATTGTTGTAGTTGGTGTGGACTCTGCTATTCATCTGTGTTTAGAATGATTTTTAGAACGATATCTTTATCGCAGTAGTGTGTGAACAGGCCTTTAGAGCTGTTACTGTAGGATTCTTTAGGGTATATTTTCATTTTAAATTGTTGTTTATTTTACTATTTCTTGACATTCCCCACACAATGAGACCTCCACACAGCAGACCATGGAAGATTAATGGTAACAACAATAATTGTGGCAACATTTGAAACATTGTTATTAATCAGTATTTTTCTCTGTTTTCCAGCAAAAGAAACACCCTTAAGGCGAGACAACACAGTGTTTTTCATGCACTGCTCAGTTTTTTTAGCTCTATTTTGCTTCTATAACATGTCTTCTTTCAGACTAGTGGGAAGAAAACATCCAAAACACACATTTAGTGTTTGTTTTCTTGCACTTTTTCTATTTGCGTCTGCAGATTTCAATTACAGTACATTTCTTTAAAGACCAATGAGTTTTTATCTCCACTTCAGCTGAACTTACATGCACCAAAACTTACAGTTTTATTCTTGCCTATATTCTGAAGGATTTTACTGAGGGGTTTGTTGATATATCATTCAGCCTGATTTATATAACACTTTACTCCTGAAAACATGGTGAAAATGTATTTTTCCGTCTGTATTTTCTGATTTATGCAGTGATAAAAAGAGAAATCCAAAATCCCCTCTATGAAAACATTTACCTCTAGTATGTTGACAAAATCAAACATGAATTTTGAACCTGGCTTTATCCAATGTTCAGATTTATTTTCTGGAAATATATTCAAAGAAGTGCATATTTAATCAGATTATGTAATTGCATATGTAAACAACATTTCACTTGTTAATGTACTGTGACTGAAGTCTCTGTTAGTTCAAATGTTAATATATTCATGTGTCTTGCCTTGAAAAGAACATTAGAACAAAAATGCAAGAAAGATTACAAATTCTGCACAATATGACCAGCATTCATTTCATATTTACTTTATTCATAAACCTCATTATATTGAGTGAATTTTAAGGATATATATTAGTATTTTTAAGGACACTGATTTATTTATTTATTATTTTTATTAGTAGTAGTAGTATTGCCATTATTATTATTATTATTATTGCTATTATTATGGTTATTATCATTATTCATATTATTATCATTATTATTTTTGTTAATATTATTTTATTTTAAGTAATATTGATAAAATCATTATTGTTATAATTATTATTATTGTTGTTGCCATTATTGTTATGTTTTTTTTATTTTACTTGTTTATTAATATTACATTATGATTTTTATTTATATCATTTATATTGATATGATCATTATTATCACTAATATTATCCATATTATTATTATTGTTATTAATATGTTCATCATTATCATTGTTATTAATAAGGTTGTTATCGTTGGGTTAGGTTCGGAGAGCAGTCCCATCCGCAGAAACCCTGCGGGTAATGTTGCGCGTCCGATGGTGCAGCGGCTGCCGGAGGCGCAGGACGTGGCGGCGTGTTTGGAGATCAACGCGTTCGACACGCCGCCCTTCTACTCCACCTCATCTGAGAGCTTCAGGAACAGCGTCGAGGGTGAGACGCGGCTTCAGCTTCAGCGTCAGTGTGTGTGTGTGCCGCGTGTTCAGCTGTGGTGTTGTTTTGTCAGGTTACAGCGCCCCTCAGGGGAACTACGACCCCGCCGTGCGCAGTCTGCATAACCTGGCTCATCTGTTTCTGAACGGGACGGGCGGACAGACGCATCTCTCCCCCAACGACCCCATATTCGTGCTGCTGCACACCTTCACTGACGCCATCTTTGACGAATGGCTGCGCAGACACAGTCCAGGTGAACCCGCCTCCCTCACTGTCAGTCATGATCATGAAGGCCTTGGCTGGATGTTAATGTGTGTGTGTGTGTCCAGAAGCTTCCATCTATCCGCTGGAAAACACCCCCATCGGCCACAACAGAGAGTTTAACATGGTGCCCTTCTGGCCGCCGGTGACCAATGCAGAGATGTTCGTAACAGCCTCTGAAAACCTGGGATACTCCTATGAGGTCGAGTGGCCAGGTCAGCTTCATTATTATTATTATTATGTTCTCTGAGTCTGGTAACCTGAATAGTAAATAAAGGACTTTGTGAACGTTTGAGTGTTACTTTCCTGTAGCTCAGTGGTTAGAGCATGGCACTAGCAATGCCAAGGTCATGGGTTCGATCCCAGGGATTGCACATACTCAGATACAAATGTATAGTATAATGCAATGTAAGTCGCTTTGGATAAAAGCGTCTGCCAAATGCATAAATGTAAATGTACTGAACAGCCTGCATGTGTTCATGTGTTTCATATTTCCAGCTCGTCCTCTCACACTGACCCAGATCATCACCGTCACCGTGGTCGCCGCCCTCATCGTCGTGGCGATTATTTTTGCCGCCGCCACGTGTGTCATCCGGTCACGCTCCTACAGGTCGGAGGGTCGGCGGCCGTTGCTCGGAGACCAGTATCAGCGCTACGACGACCACGACAAAACACAGTCTGTAGTATAAACACTTGAACTGTCACGCCCCATTTTTGAACCTAGACGTAAAAGTGCACTATCCAAATTTACATTGTTATAATTCATGAACACTTTTGAATACAGACATAAGGTTGGTCTCTTTTTAAAGAAGACAATCAGCAGATTATTGTGGCAGTGAAATAATTTCAAAAAATGAAAGTATAAAAAGTTATCTAAGTTTAAATTTACTGTAAAGAAAATGTACCGTACTATTTTTATTATATTTTATATAAAATAAATATTTTATAAAATAGTTTTAAATCCAAAATTGCTATCAAATTAAAGCCATATGTCTCAGTAAGTTGTGTTCCAAATTTGAAGTTGAAATGAAAACAATTGAGGCTCCTGTGCAATTTCTTTGAGGTGTTATACCAACAAAAGCCACCGGGTGACACCCAAACTCCATTGAATTATGTTTCTGTCACAAATGCATTCAATATTACTTCTATAACAATATATGGAATCTAGAGACTCAGACCTTTCCAACAATATGTATTTTGTCAAGATTATAAAAAGTTTTGATCCTAATATGACACTCCGCACTAAGGGGGAGGAGACCGCTAAAAGATTTTGAAGTACAATTTCTATGGTGAAGCAATGTCAGATTTCACAGGATGAATTTTGAGGTTTTAAGCTTTCAAATGATATACATTTTATGAGGATTACTAAAATATTGTATAGGGAAAAAGGCATTTTTTTTTTGAGAAAAAGGTCAGAACTCCTATTATGATTTACATTTTTGAGGGGCACTCTTGTCATAAATGTATCTATTACTGTTCCTACATAATTTATAACAAAAACAGTGGTCAAATGTATATTAAGGAGTCTTAGACCTTTCCAACAATATATCATTTGTCATGATTAGATTAGATTTTAATTGTAATAAAGTGAACTAAACGTAGGCGTCCCGTATACAGGATGATGACAGTTAAGGGGATGAACACTTATAATAACATGATCTCAAACCCTTTCGACAGGTACAATCCTCTACTATGACTGTAACAGCAATTAAAGGTGATTTTTTTTAATACCACACAGAAACATCCCCTGATATCCCCTGATTCCTTCCATTAAAGCTATTTGCAAAATATCTTTGGACTTTATTTAATAGTTTAATTGTGAATCATTTAAAGTCTCATATTAAAAAGACTGAAATAAACCACTAACAATCTGTTTCAAGTCTGTATGGTGTTTCCTCATGTCACCGCCAGATGGCGCTGCGGTTTCACTGCTGTTCACCAGGTGACAATGTTCAGATTCCACCGAGCGACTTTTACAAAACATAACTGGCAAAAACATCTGCAGAACAATACTTTATTTAAGTGTTGTCAATATTTCAGCTTAATCTGCATCCTCATAATAAAAAAGATAAAGCAATTATAAGCACTTTATATTAATTCAGTGGTTTGGTCTTTCCTCATGTCACCGCCAGATGGCGCTGGTGTTTCAGGTGATTATATTAGTCTGTACTGAAATATTCCTGTGGAAATACAACCAGCCTGAGCTCACATTTCAGCGTTTACTCACATGAAAGAGCAAGAAAGTAGTTTGCACCCATTTTATATGTTATTGCATGTTGAGAAACGTGTCTAAATAATGAGTGAAGAGCGTGTTGCGCATGCGCCGGTCGATGACGCGCATGAGGGCGGGTGTCACCTGTTGTATGTGCGCGCGCACCGTCTGTCAGTCAGACTCAGATCAGATCTGAGGAGCGTCTGCACAGCCGAGCTCGTTACCGGAATAATCGAGTTTCCGCGTGTTTGACGTCATGCCCCGGTAGATCGATCACCTGTGGCTCTGAATTACTGATGATGAAGATGGACGAGCTGCCGGACTTCAGAGACGTGGAGAACAAACTGGGCCGTAAAGTTCCGGAGAGTCTGATTCGCTCGTTCACGGGAGAAGCTGCGATCAGATGCTCAGAGTCACACGCGCGCGCGGACGATCTGAACACACTCAACAACAAGATCCGATTCCTCCGGCAGCAGATGGTGAGTCGCTACGGAAAGAGTCGGATCTTTAGAGTCGCGGTTCTGTTCTGTTCTGTTTAAACTACACATCGTCATCAGCAGCCATTTATAATGCATTTATAAGGGTTTGTAAGTAGAATGTACATCTGTATGTTTAATGAAATGTTTAGAGTACTACTTTTTCTGAATGATTCACCTCACAGACATATGGATTTATACTCATATGAACGGATCTTCTCCAGAAGTGAACTGAACACGACACGGTTGTGTTTAATTAATTTTAGGTTTTGGTTTAATGTGTAATAATTATAGTTTGACTCATTCACACTCGACTGAAGATCCGATTTCGGTCACGTGAGCAGCGCTGTTTCTCACGCCTCGTCCCGCACGCTTTCTGTGTCTGTGATCTGATGTGTGGAAGAGGGACTGGGAATGAGGACTGGTTTGTGAAGGGTTCAGTGTGATTAACAGCTCGAGCAGATGGTCTGATCCGCCGCCTGCTGCTCGCCTGTCTGATTCACACAGACTCAACAACTGTTCTCCACAAAACAGATTAAATTTGAACATTTTCTGTAGTAGTACATTTAATGCCCTTAAAAGTACAACTTTACACCTGATCAACCCCTAAAAAGTGCACTTTAGTATCTTAGATCGGTAATGTGTACCCTCGAGATACTACTGGCACCGAAGGAACATGTTGTTCCCCGAAGGGTTCAGGTTGTGCACACTTGTTTTCTGAGAGATCACTATCAGCACTAGAGCTATAGTGATTCTTTCAGTACATACTTTTAAGTGTTCTATCACGGCATTAAATGTCAAAACATCACATTTATCAGATCATCTCATGTCAGAGTGTGATTTTAGTGTTGTTAAAGGCACAATATGTAAGATTTTTGCATTAAAATACCCCAAAACCACTAGCGTAGTGTTATATATACTTGTTATCCCATATGTTTTGAGAAATGTCATTTTAACCTGTGTAATTAATAATAATTTTAGCTGCTCCGTGGGACTCGGAGTGTGTCGTTTCGCTCCCGCGGCTCTCGGCCCCGCCCTGCTTCATACCACAGTAAGGTTAATGAAACTTTAATGCATTAGCTCATGATTTCAGTCCCATCAGATTGCTTTCCATCGGCTGTGGAGGTGACAACTCCCATGATTCCACACTCCTCATTTCACAAAATATATGGATTGGCTGTACACGAAAATGCAAGGGTGTCGTTTTTAGATTTATCCACTCTGGGACCCGGTTTCAAAAAATAATGGTTTCAGGCTCCCAAAACGCCAGATCCGTCTGGATGAAACGCCGATATGATGCGAAATTTTTACGTATACAGCTAAACTCGTCTTCGTGTGGACGGGCTCTTATTCACGCTTTATCAAGCTACGCCTTTGTTACTGTTTCAAATAAGCGACCTCTAGTGGCGAAAACTTTCATACTGTCTCTTTAATAAATACTATAATATTTTGAATGAGATTTTTTTTTTGCTTTTAGTATTTTATCTGCTGTTATTTTTATTATATTATTGTAAATTCCAATTTTGCATTCAGCATTTCTTATTTTCATTGAGTTTAACTCGATGTACTGATAAAACTAAAACTAAAACTTAAAAGTTACAAAAACAAAATACTACTAAAACTTTAACTACAATTAAAATGAAACGGACAATATACAAAGGAAAACTAATGCAAAATATTAGAATATCAATGATGTTAAAGTAACACTGGCTAGATATTATTTTAAATGCATGTTTTCTGTTTTATAAATTAAACTATTTGAAATAGTTGTAGTTTTAGTTAACAATAACAACACAGACGGGCGGCTGGTTTGATGTGTGTTCATGATTTAGTGTGTGAGGTCGTGACCCCTGCAGGCCTGAACGCATTTAAAGAGCCGGACACTGTGATGAAGGACTGGAGGGCTGTTTTCAGGTCAANCACACACACACACACACACACACACACACACACACACACACACACACAACTGCAGTTGCCCTTCAAGGGAGTGAACTTTTGAACCTGTACGTCTCGCTCGTGCACGACAACAACAGACTCTCAGCGTTCACGCTCGCATCCGACACTAAAGTGTGTCAGTATCGACCCGTGTCAGTCTAAAGCTCACGCTTCTGTGCGTTTCCACTTCATTCACTGTCATTATCTGGATCAGAGCAGCTGAACGATGAAATAAAGTTGTACGGGTTTCATGAATCACTGAACTGTTCCTCTACAGCACAGTTCATCTGTGTTTAATACAGTGTGTGAGTGTGGATACAGACAGCTGTTGCCGTGGAGAACAGTGGCAGTATTATGGTCTGCCCCCGAGCAGTGAATCATTCATGATCGATCAGTCACGCAGGGTTCGTGTTTCCAGCCACGGCTTCGCTCGCTCGTGTTCGTGTTTGACACTCATCTCATGCAAATGAGCCTATTTGTATCTGGTGCTGCACAAACCAGCTTTATTTGCTTTTCTGGAATGATTTGCCTGCATTTATTGTGTCACGACTGATGCAAACGAACTGAATCGACAGTCTTCACAGGACAGTTGATTCACTGTGTAATGTTAGTTTGACCCTCGTAGTTTTTTCAGCACTTGTCATGACAATATTGTGATTATTATTGAGGAATGAGTCTCTGAGGCGTCTGTGTTCATTAGACTGAGGAGGGATTGTGTTTCCGTAACGTGTTCACAGCTGTATCTTTACACTACCAGCTTTAATGCTTTTAATATTAAAGGAACGTAAAGTTACACAACGTTTCATTCCATTGAAACCATAAAATAAAAAGATTCTGCTTGCACTGATGTGCTGAAAATGGAAGTGAATGGGCGTTTTGAAGGTTTAAAACATGCTTTTAAAATGCTGTTTATTTAATTTGTGTTGCATTGCCTCATTCACTTCCACTGTAACATAAATTAACAATACAGTAGAAAGCATAAGCTGAGTTTATGGATCACTGTACTGACGTGTTTCTTGAACGCAGGCTCATCTCCGCTCTATTGATGTTAAGCTGATGCATCAGCTGCTGTCAATCAACGAGGGAATCGAGTCCATTCGCTGGGTGATGGAGGAGCGAGGGGGCGTGGCCAGCCGGGAGGGCAGCTTGACTGGCAGCTTGTACAGCCTATCAGACAGCCAGGACGCGTCCCAGCAAGGCAGCTGCAGCGACGGATTGGACGGGATTTCGGTGGGCAGTTACCTGGACACGCTCGGGGAGGACGATCCCGAGAACGACTCGCCGTCCGACCTGACAGACAGCTTCAGCAACAAACCTGTCGTGGAGGAGGAGACGTTCAAGAAAGCTCCTCATCGACCTCGTGTGGAGACCGACGAGTACTACTGCTTTGGATAACGTGAACTTGTGCTTGGATCAAAGACATCTGCTCTTGATCCGAATGCCATGTGTGCAGTCTTACGAATTGATTTAAGAAATTCTTATTGTTAACCAGTCGCGACTGATTCTCCTTCTGTAAGTCATCGATGGTTGAAACACTGCCTCAATGAAAGGTTGGACCTTTTAAAACCACACCGATCCTTGAACCAGATCGCAAACTAAAAGAAACTTTCGAACCGTTTGTCTTAAATGTTTTTTTTCCAGAACTGTATCGCAGGCGTGAATCGGAGACGGCCGCGTTCACACACATTCAGTTCTCAATCCGGTTTGAATGCAGAATCCGCTTCTGTTCAAACACAGTTTGGTTTGAAAGAGTGTGACTCCACATTGTTCAGGAGTGACTAAAATCAAAAACCTCCCTTCGAAACTATCCGAACTTAATTAGAAGGAATACAGATCTAAGGTTGGTCTCATTTTGGGCAGATTATTGCAGAAGTAGAAGCACTTCATAAAATTAAAGTGTAAAAAAGCAAATGTACTGAACTAAACACCTTTTATGCTATACAAAAAATAAATTAAACATAATGATTTGGACTCTGAAATTGCTAGAAACTCAAATGTCTAACCAGGATGTCCAAATTTGAAGTTGATTTAACAAAAATTGAGGTTCCTGAGAGATTTAGTTTATTTAGTCGCTTTACCAAAAATAGTCACCGTTTGTTGTTCATCTGTCACAAATTAATATATTTCTGTCACAATATAATTTCTATCACTAAACAGTGGCCAAATATGGAACCTCGAGTCTCAGACCTTTCCAACGAGATGTGATTTGTCAAGATTAGAAAAAGATTTGATTATAAAATGTGAAAAATGACCCCGCCCACTAGGGGGAGGAGCCTGATGAAAGGTTGAAAAGGAACGCCGTTCCAGCGCGGGTTTATTTACTTTTCCCACAAAATTGGGCTACTTTTACACCATGATATTTAGCCCCTGGAGTGCAAATTTTACCAGAGGAACCATTCCCAAAATGCGGATTTTAACCCCCGGAACGCAATTTTTACAGGGGGACCCCCCCTGAAATGTTAGAGTAGCAAATGGGTGGGTTTTGTTGTGAAAATCTGGCAACCCTCGCTAGACTCAACTTTACCAACACAAACAATTTTTTTTCCTGTGGATTAACGTTGGGATTCACCATGATTTGATCATAAGACTAGTGCGCTAACAGAGATTATTTCTAATTTCATGTGGACTTTAAGATGTAATGCACATTATTGATGACAACAGTTGCTCGGTACGGGTGAAGAACTATTGAACTGTAAGATTTTCTGATGTTGTCGTGTTTTATGGTTAATAACAGCGGACAGGAGCGACAATACTGCCGACACACGCACAATCTCTGACTTGAAACGTGATGATTTACCGGAGAACCCCCGGAACGCGATTGGGCGGGTTTTGTTTTCAGATCGATCATTGAAATGTCATGAAGCTGAAAGTTTAAAAGCATCTAGTCTCAGTTTGAATGATGGTGTTCAGGTAAAACTTTGAGGGAACGAGGGAGCACACGAGCTCACATGCTAACACTAACTCTGTAAACTGACGTGTTTGAGCCTCGCTGCTGCGCGAATGTGTGAATGAACCTGTTTACAGTCGTTCGTGATGTTTCGCGTTAAAGTGCGATTTGTGAGCTGCTTCGCTCTTTAACGACTGACTCTTCACTGCAATAATGAGATTGTTCTTACTTGAATCTGACATTTTCAGATGAATTTAGTACGTTTATTTGGACAGTTTTGATACTGTGATGTCACAGCTGTTATTTCCGTTTGTGACAGTCGTTGTTTGTGCTGCTATTTACTTTTTTTGTGCTTGATTTGATTAATTGGTTTTAATTTATTTTGTTAATTTTCAACTTTGTTTTTCAGGAAATGTCATAATGCATTGACTTATTTCTTTTGTAATATTACAATTTTTTATTTTTATTTTAATGAAATGTTTTAATGTGTAATAAAACCACAAGATCCTTTAACTCCCCGCCAGTGTTTTTATTTTTTTTCATAAAGTTGCCAGCCAACTTTAAGTTGCAAAATTTTAAATTCCAAAATAAATTCAATAATCAATAAATTTAAACTATAAAATGAATAAACTTATTTGTTTAGCGGGACATTATAAAGTTATTCAGCTCTCTGCTAGCTACATGTCATTAAGACAATGACAATAGTCAATTATATAAACTATTAAACAGAAATATGAAGTTATGCCAACACATTCAAAAAGTCAGAATCTCATAACACACAATAAAAAATAATTTTTCGAAGTTGTAAATAAAAATTGTTCGAGTAAGTTTTACAAGAAAGTACTATTTCAGTTTTTCTACTTCAAAATTTCACGTTTAATTCAGTGTTACTTGGTGTTGATTTGTAATTGTGAATTTTACTAGCAATTTTACTTTATTTTTTTTCAGTGTAATTCTTACATTAAACGTGCTTGTGTTGTTGGCCCCGCCCCCAGCTTCTGATTGGTCTGCTGTTTTGAAACTGATGTTAATAAGCTGCGCTGCATGTCAGACACATCTTTTAAAGTGCCCATAAATTCTTCCTTTTTTCAAATATTTCCTTTTTATGCAGTGTGTAATAAAGCTGTTTGTGAAATGATAGTTAAGATAAATGAGATAAATGAGGTTTTTGTCAAATCGATTCTGAACTGAATCGAGTCATCAGTAATTCAGTCTCACTTCCTGCTCGTAGGTTTGTAACTAATTTACATAATGTCCGCCTCTTGGTCTTCATTGGCTGAACAGCGTCTCTTTGCCCCGCCCTCAATCACTGTAGTTGTATCTGAGACTGGAAGAGTTTGTTCGTGTTGTTCATGTCGAGAAGACGCTGTTTTCTGCTGCCAAAGCAAATCCACTTTGATGAGATTGATATGGTAAAACCCACGCCATCGTTACTGTTCGTATCACTGAGATTCAGATATGATAATGAGCCTTTGGTTTCCGACCAATCACAGCAGACTGAGCCATCTGACCAATCAGAGCAGAGCAGCTCTCAGAAAGGCGGGGCTTAGAGAGACCGAATCTTTGAACGAAGCGTTTCAGACACTGAGAGAAAAGAGCTGATGCTGCAGTGGATATTATGAGGAAATTAAAGTGTTTTTGACCTTGAATGCATGTCAAAAGCATCAAGATTCACAGCAGAGATGTCCAAAAATATAACTTAAACATGCCAAATTATTTTTTTTAAAGTAATCCCAACTAAAACTAATGGAGAAAAGTGAAATGATCATGTTTATCAACTTTATCATGGAGAAAATGTTTCTTGTGTTTCACTGACGGATGCAAAGTGACTGGAAGCAGCTGCTGCATTTCATCTCTGAATAAACGTGATGACCACACACACACACACACACACACACACACACACACACTGTTCACTGGACAAAGAGTCGATTTCACTGAATGCAACCGATTCATAGTCTGAATGAACACTTGCCCACGCCAGCGGAGATGAAGACGCATGTTGTGCTCATTGAATGTGTTTCATCAGACACCGTAGACTATGATAATTCATTTACACAATATAGAGGCTTGTGTGAGAAACTCTGGAATCTTCATTAATGAGAAATTCATGAGCAATCAGTTGCATGAGCAAACTCTCTTACAACATAATTCATGTTGAAACGTGCCGAACATCCTGAAGAACTGCGGTGACATCAGTGTCAGACTCTCCGACGATCCGCTGCTGTCAGACGGGTTTTAATGCTCGAGGATCGGATGCAGCTGGAAACGGGTTGGTTGAGTTTCTTCAGACGAGGCTGGTCATGTGCAGACAGGACACTAAACCAGTTCCTCTGCTTACATTCGCTACGAGAGCAGGAGGTCAAGGCCCGACTGGAGAGCTGGGCTCGTCATTCTCCTGCAGGCAACGGCACATAAAGAGCTGCATTCATACGGTACGAACGGATCGAGTCTGAGCGCGCAGAGACACGTTCGTTTCACACAAAGCCTGTCCGACCTCAGGCCTTCAGCAAATATCAGGGAATGTTCTCTGAACCGCTCTATCAGGTTTCCCATCATGCCTGAGAAGTCACAATATAACTGAATTCGTAACTGTTCGTCATTATCATGTGGAAAATGAGCATGTTATCAGAGGTTACAGTGATGTTTCTTCAGTTCACTGTAATTACACGTGTGATTAAAACTGCACAGAAACGGCCTGCAGTTCATTCCAGCTGTGACACACGAGGAACGACTGGATATTTATAGCCAACAAAATAAACAGCATCAGATTCAGTCGTCTGTCTGTCTGCAGATACACGTCATTTCGTTCTGCTGGAAGGGCTTGTGCTCTCGGTGTTTGAAGCTTTGTTACAGATTACAGAGATCGGAAGAGTTTGGGCTTTTTTATCTTCTGTTTCCTCACTGAAGAAAAACTTATGTCTTCATTCTACAGGGATTGATTTAAAAGAGACAGGAATAATTCGAAAATCATTATAGTCAGATTCAAACAGCGCTTTATTATTAAGGGTTTAAGTGTGTAACACTGAAACTCTGTTGTAATTGTTACATTTTCCAAGGATCATCATTCTCCACTAAAAGTGATCAGACAGACCAAACCATATCACTTATAACTCCTGAACCGTTAGGCGAAGACTCAAGTGTCTTATATCGTCGTTCTGGCGAAATTTTCGGGTATTTTTTGAAAAACCCACTTTTGCGAACTAGCTTTTTGACCCGATCGGAACCAAACCAGTGCAGCGAGATTCTCTGGAGTCTGATTGTCAATAATTATCAAACAAACAAACAAAAAAAAGTTGAAATATCAATTCACGGTCTCTAAGGGCTGCCAAAACGTCTGAAGTGGGTGGAGCCACTTTTACTAAGATGGCTGTAACTCATGAACAGAATTAGATATTTTCACCAAATTCAGCACAGTAAGAGCTCATTCTGTGATCACGTGAAAAGGATGTGGCGACTGGCCACTTGGTGGCGCCATAACACGAAAATACCTGCTAAAAGCTATAACTATGCTACTGTTTGCCCGATTGACTTGAAAATTGGCATGCAGTGTCTTGGTCCAAGGACCCGTGATTGTCTATAAGGACACTGGCGTATCTTGAAAAACGTGGCCGCCATTGGCCAATGTATTTTGAACACCTATTAGACAAGGTTAGCGGAGGCCGATCGGAACAAAACTCGGTGGGCATGTTCGACTCATGGCCCACCTAATCGAAACCAAACCAGTGCAGTACAATTCTCTGGACTTTCTAGTTGAACTTTACCCTTTGGATAGCTTCAACAGGGTTATTTAGAAAATGGTCGTGGCAAAATATACTCAAAAGCCTGTAAATCCTAAACAAAAACTCTGAACATCATGGAAATAGGTGACCAAATGCAGAAACACATGCAGACTCTAAAGAAGCATGCCAACTTTTACAGATATCAGACCATAGGTGGCGCTATAACTGTTAAACAGCTTTAAAAACCATATTTCCTATGGTAAATCACCTGTATTGGCTGTAAACCATGCTTGCTAAATAAAACATAATGCTTTTTTACGCATTGGCTTAAAGGCCTTAAAAGGCTTGAACCCTGATAATTGCTGTTCACAGCTATATTTATTATTATTATTAATATTATTATTATCATGTTTTCATACACTTTTAAAAATAAAAGTTCTTTATTTGCATTGACAGTATCATAAAGAAGCTTTAATGAAATCTTTCCATTGCACAAAAGGTTTTTTATAGTGGAAAATGGTTTATTAGATTATTAAAATGCTCTACACACTATGAAAAAAAGGTTATTTTCAGAACTGATCATTGAAAACTTCTTTAGGGAACAAAAATTGATCTTTTATAGCAAAACCTCCCTTCTGGGCCCTTTATTTGTAAGAGACTTTGCAGACGTCTCTTTGTTTTTTCAGCATCTCACGCCATGAGCACCACGTTTTTAAAACAGCATGAAAACAGCTTCTTTTGTAAAAGTTTCTTCAGCTGTAAACTCTAGCTGTTTAAAAGAGTCGAACAGAGGGCGGAAGAAGAAAACTGTTGGTGTTTGAGTGCGTTTGTTCACCGCTCTGATCTTTGTGTTTAATTTGCAGTTTATTTCAATAGTCCTGCAGCGTGACGCTCAATTGCAATCAAAATGCTCTGGTGTTTTTAAGCTTTGCTCTAAATTTCCATGGGAATCAAGCAGCTGTGGGAATGTTTTTTTGTTTGCATATGAAAGCACATGATTATGATGATGAAATACTCATTACACTTTGCATCACACGCCACTTTAAAACCGCTTTGGAAATCAGATGCTTGCCCTGAGACATCATGAAGCCTGTGAACCCTTGCATTAGAATTACACTAAAACATCACGCTCTCGTATTATACATCCATCATGGTGAACATCCGCTCCAGCACAAACTTGTTCAGATTTGTTCTGGAGTCATTTTGGCTTCTGATATCTTATATCTGATTATGAATATCTGTGATGATGTTTGACACTCGTGGATGTTTCTTCGCTCAGAAGGAAGCTTCTTTGTTTAAACACGTTGAACTGGATCTCGGTATCTGAGCTCTGAATCAGTGACACAGACGCTTTATCAGAGATTCACGTATCTCACATCATAGATCTGCTTTGTTCGACACTTCAAAACTGACATCAGACAGCTTTGAGAGTGAAGAGACAGAGCTGCAGCCGCTCGACAGCAAACACCGGATGAAAGGAAAAATCAGTTTCTGCTTCATCTCACAGCGGCACAAATGAGTCCTACACAAAAACCATGTCAAAAAACGTAATAAGTAAAGTGAGATAAAGTGTACTTCTTTTCCACCGACGTGAATTAAAGTATCAGAGCGCTTGCAGCTGCTGTCAGAGATCGTTCCTGAGAGAGAATGAGGGAACGGCAGCTGAAGATGGAGGACAGTGAAGCTCTGTGTTTCTGAGAGAGACACTGTTGCTTTAATCAAGAGAGCCAATGATTGATTAGCTGGACGAAAGTGTGTGTGTGTGTGTGTGTGTGTGTGGCAGCAGTTGCTGTGTTAACACACACACACACACACACACATGTGCTCCTGTGGGAAGAATGCAGTGTTTGTTGTGTCTCATAGCTGGAATTCCAGTCTGTCCCACTGAACTGCTCTCAGATCATGACGTGAGCGTCTGAACACCATAAGAGCAACGCTTCACCCTAATATTCACATTTAATATATGGGTTTTTCAATGACATAAAATAAGTTCACTTTAGCATACTTTTAAAAAGAGTACTTATTATGTAAATAATATACTTTAAAGGGGACATGACAAATCATGAGTCATGAGAAATCAAATTTTCCTTGATCATTTGACATATAAGAGATCTTTGTACCATTAAAACTTCCTGCAAGTTTCATAGTTTAAAACAAAGCATTTATTTAAAGGGACCTATAACCTTTTCACAAGATGTAATATAAGAGTCTGGTGTCTCCAGAATGTGTGTGTGAAGTTTCAGCTCAAAATCCCCCACAGATCATTTATTATAGCTTGTCAAATTTGCCTCTATTTGGGTGTGAGCAAAAACACGCCGTTTTTGTGTGTGTCCCTTTAAATGCAAATGAGCTGCTTCTTTCCAGAAGAGGGCGGAGCTTTAACAGCTCAACAACAACAAAGCTGGAGAATCTCACGCAGCCAAAATGACGAAAGTGTTCAGCCTTACATTGGTCAAACCGGAGTCGACACTGATGGAGAGACTCAGGAAGAAGTTACAACTTTTAGAATGAAACTGGACGTTTCTGAATGGTTAGTGGATAAATGTATGTAGTTGCTGTGGAGTTGATTCAACTCATCCACTAGCATGTGCCGTCATGTTCATCTTTTGTGTTGAATTGACCCTCGTTTGTGAAGCAGTCCGGCGTAAAATGACGGCATGACAACAACACTCTACTACAACAACTCTTCCTCTTCTCTAAAGCAGCCCAACATGGCCCCGCCCCCTTTGTTGCGTGTTCTCAGGGGCGGGGTTTATGTAAATTTTAGGGTTTGTGATGTCACTAACCCAGGAAGAAGCTGTTTTCTCTGCACATTTAATCACTGAAACTGTTATTAGTGTGAACAAAAAACACAAAGACGGCAAGAGAAACTCACAGGTGATGATGTCACTTCCTCACATATGATGTCATAGAGATCTTGAACAGAAAGTGCAGGACAAAGACAGAAAATATGAAAAACTACAGAGTGGAAAAAATGAGATTCCAGTTTCAGTAAAAGCAACTTTTATATTTTTATATTCTATATAATGCAGTGGTTTAATGTGCTGATATGCAGAAATGTATGTCACATTGTGAAACGGCAGCAGTGTGTGTTTGTTTGAGTGTGTTAATGATTAAAGCCAATCACAGCCCTCTGATCGTATCACCTCTGACCTCACTGGCAGCTGAGACGCTGGACGACCTTTGACCTCTCAGTTCAGGCCAGAGACACAAAACACACACACACACACACAGAGCAAATTACAATTAAAGCAAGATACATTACTGAAGAAAAATGACTAGATATTAAGTAAAAATTGTATCAAAATGAAGTGAGTTTGTGCTTAAAACAAGAGCAAATATCTGCCAATGGAGTCAGAAAATAGCCTTGTTTTCCCTTTGAATCAAATGGATCTTTCTGAAATACGCTTTAGTCCTCAGTGAACGTGTTTCCAGCGGCTCCGTCTCTCATTACGCTGGTGAATTACACGTCTGGACTGCAGCGAAGCCGAACACTCGTCTCAGATCACGAAGGCCGCGGTTCTCCAGTGATTCCGTGTGTTCAGACCCGCGGCCGTCTTCAGTTCGTCTGTCAGACGCTTCGTTACGCTGCTGCTAAACAAACACAACGCATCCCAGAAGACGAGCACTGTTAGCAAACGATGAACAAAGTGCATGCTGGGAACCTTTCTTTCATTTCAGAACAAAATGATTTCTTCATAAAATCATGCCTAATTGTTTCCCCACAGTATGATCACAGTGAAACCACATTCAGACTGGTTTATTATGGTTCGCCTACTTAATTTTGTATCTTATTATATGGTTTTAGTGCAAATGCCATGATTAATTTATAGTTACTATGATTTTACATAGTTAAACCATTATTACTATAGTAAAACCATGGTTAATTTTATATCTCATTATGGTTTTACTGCAAATATGTTGTATTAAAACCAGGCTGGGTTTTTAATGCAAAAATCTGAGTAAAACCATGTTTACTGTATTAAAAATCGCTTTTCGTAATGACTGAGTAATGTGAGCTGCAGGATCTGATGAGAATGACTGATGGATTCACACAAACACTCATTCACAGATTAAACAGCAGAAATGTGGAGAAACAAGGCGCTTCTTCAGCTCTGAGCCGCTCATAACAGGCTTACAGCGCCACCTGCCGTCCGAGCGCGTCATTACTGG
This sequence comes from Anabarilius grahami, assembly GCA_003731715.1. Taxonomy (NCBI): domain Eukaryota; kingdom Metazoa; phylum Chordata; class Actinopteri; order Cypriniformes; family Xenocyprididae; genus Anabarilius; species Anabarilius grahami. The sequence continues at coordinate 3,591,330 of RJVU01031169.1, forward strand.
ACAATCTGCCCTAATTCACACACAGTTTGTGTTCTTATGCAGGATCGTGATTAGCTCGTTAAACTCGCATGGAAAGTGGTGTACTTTTTCCTGCTTATTTTGCAAGTTTGCATCTGCGCATGCGTTAATAACGCTAAAGAGTTTGATGCTGCGTCGTGCCAATATAGAAAAATATATCGTAAGAATGTAAATAACCTGTAATAAAGTGCTATATGTAAGAAAGAGCAATGAAACTCGACCGATTTCATGTAATTACACGCTTCTGTAGTTCTGCTTAATATTTACAGTTCATTGATAAACGTTTCGTTTAATGTTTTATTCATGCAATACATAATTTAATAGACATTCCCTGAACTATTTTGATGTTACGATTGCACACATCATCCTGTCTAACAATATTATAAGAACGTTTTGCGAACGTTCCCATTAAGAAAATGTTCATAACTTAACGTTCGCAAAACGTTCTTATAATATTGTTAGACAGGATGATGTGTGCAATCCTAAAATCAAAATAGTTATTAATAAGGTTATTTCTGAATGTTCTAAAATTCCAGTTTTCAGAAAGAATAAAACTCTTGGTCATGAGAACGTTCAGGGAACTTTCCATTCTATCGTTCTACAAACATTATGGGAACGTTTTTTGAATGTTCTCTGAACGTTTTGAAATGATTAGTAACATAAATCGATCTAAAACATTTCAGAAAAAGGTTCCAAGATTGATGTTTTTGTGCAAATGTTTTGCGAACATTAGAAACCAGATAACTTNATTGCGAACATGATGAGATATCAACCATCTCAAGCACTTCCTGTCCAAAAATACAATAAATCAGGATTGACTATAGATGGGCTACAAATAGCCGGTCTGACTATGAGCTAAATCGTGGCTACGCACAGCCTTCGCAATATAACATGTCAAAGATGTGAAACCAAACACCTTGTAATCACTGTTGAATTCACTTACATGATGCAATATCATACAACTCGCAAGTTATTTAGGCAAAAACGACATGTAACCAAAGGAAAGATTATTTTGGCTAAAAGTGGGTTACACATAGCTGGACTATATCGGGTCTATAGTTAACCGAGACGGTGAAATGACGGCTATTGCTTGCTGGGTTTGAACTTTGTTACCGGAAGAACGTTTGTTCATAACCTTGAGAGAACATTGTGAGAACGTTCCCTGTGTTTCCCAGTTATCTTCAAGCCACTGGGATCCTTCAGGATGATTTTGCAGAACAGATTCTCTTGGGCTTATTTCAGTTGTATGATGAGTTTTAATGAACAAGAATGAAGAGTATGTCCCAATGCTCCACACACACAGACACACACTCCCCACCAGCAGTGAAGAACACACACTTATGTTCGTGTCTATGATTCTTACAAACACACACATCAGAGGTTTGTTAAACTTTATTTACTGAAAATCCAGATGTTATGAACCTGTCTGGCTCAAACAGGCCTCGAAGAGTGAAATCATTAACTAGAAAAGACCTAGTCGATGTAAATCCTCCTGTTATTAGATGCAGAGCAGAAAACATGAAATGTGTTTAAACACTCTGAAGAACGAGACGTAACAGACATGGAGAGGCAATCAAAGCAGCACACAGTGAGCTCAGGGTCAAACCAAACCAGAGGAAAAAAATGTCTTCAACAAGAAAAAAAAGAAAAAAACGTGTTTTTAACTACATTTGTATTTTCAAGACAGTCTTCATGCCGGTTCACACGTGTTGTAGCTCCGCCCCCTCACTTCTCATTCACCGCTTCTTAGGGGGCGTGGCCGTTCTGGGCGGAGTCACGGGACGCCCAGAGTTCATCCCCCCGTACTGATACTTCGCCTTCTTTTCCGACGGCTTCAGAATCTGAAGACAACAACAAAACCAGGGTTTAATGTGACGAACATCAACATCGACGCTGTTTCTTCATGATTATCGCCGAAACAATCTGTATTATATAAAGCGATATAGAAATAATTGTACGGAAGACCATTTCTGCCACATAAGAACAAAAATTAATGCTTTTGTTAATCATAATTATGACATAAGTTGAAATTGACAAACCAAGTCTTGAGATGAAGTCAAAACTATGAAATGAATAATGATAAAAAGTTGAAATTATGGCTAATTTCCACTTTTTATTCTCATAATTTCAACTTTCTTTTGTCATAATTATGATTTACCAAAGCATGATTTTTTTTCTCTCATGTGGCAGAAATGTGCTTCCATATTAATGTGATTTGAAGAAATATTCAGTGAAATTGTTCTGATCTGTACAGGGTGATGATAATCAGTTCATATGATTTGGATTATTCCTGTAAGAATTATTGATGAGTGACACGTCCAGGTCACATTTCTCTCTAAAATTAAAGTAAATAAATCATATTTTGAAAACAAAGCCTTTAAAGGGTTAGTTCACCCAAAAATGAAAATTCTGTCATTAATTACTCTCCCTCATGTCGTTCCACACCCGTAAGACCTTGAACCTACAGTGGTTCAATATTAATATTATAAAGCCACGAGAATATTTTTGGTGCGCCAAAAAAACAAAATAAAGACTTATATAGTGATGGCCGATTTCAAAACACTGCTTCAGGAAGCTTCGGAGCGTAATGAATCAGCGTGTTGAATCATGATTCGGATCGCGTGTCAAACCGCTGAAATCACGTGACTTTGGCGCTCCGAACCGCTGATTCGACACGCTGATTCATAACGCTCCGAAGCTTCCTGAAGCAGTGTTTTGAAATCGGCCATCACTTTATAAGACGTTATTTAGATTTTTTGGCGCACCAAAAATATTCTCGTGGCTTTATAATATTAATATTGAACCACTGTACTCACATGAACTGATTTAAATATGTTTTTAGTACATTAATGGATCTTGAGAGAGGAAATGTCATTGCTCAGGCCTCACTGAGCCATCGGATTTCATCAAAAATATCTTAATTTGTGTTCTGAAGATGAACGAAGGTCTTACGGGTGTGGAACGGCATGAGGGTGAGTAATAAATGACATTATTTTCATTTTTGGGTGAACTAACCCTTTAAATAGGACCAATATGATCTTTTGCTATAGTGACATTATTTTCATGACAGATCAACACATTTTCCCCTATATTGTTTTGGAATTTCTCATTCTTGATGATTGTTCATGGACTCTTCTTACTGTAATAAAATGTAATACCCTTGTCGTCAACATCATACATTACAGGCAGTTCAGCAAATACTGCCATTATATATAAATACAATTTACAAAATTTAACAGCAATTTAGGAAACTCAAAAAAGGCACGATGACTGGAAGCATCAGACCAACTGCAACAATGAGTAAAGACATTTTTAGATTATTTTAGACAAAATGGCTGAAATATCAAATATAATCACTAGTAATATGATTTAATTGCTTATAACATTTGACCAATAGGTGGCGCTGTTTCCAAACCGATGTGGTGAGGTCATTTTGAGGAGACAATGATGCATATAAAGTTTGGTGTTAATGTGCCAAAGCATTTCAGCCTCAGAATCAGCTTGGCATCATACATTTGAATGCGTTATTAGAAAACGGTTTGGTCAAACATAAAGATTTTAATAACTTTTAGCCAGCATGGTCTGAAGATGATCTGAGCCAAATTTGGTGAGAATCGGACCAACGGTCTAGGAGGAGTTTGGAAAAGTAGGTTTTCTAAATTTTGACCTCAAGGTGACACCGTTCTGAAACGTTTTAAGCATCTTCAGAGCAAAAAAAAGTTCAAAATGGCTGATATGGGAAAACTGGGTATAATTTGACTTTCTGCACTGAATCAAGAGAGATCAGTATTATGATTTCTGGCCAAACTGTTTAGAAGTTATAAGCAAAAATAGCCATTTTTCATATCTCCTGACCATTAGGTGGTGCTGTGCCAAAACAGTGCATGTATTCTCAAGTCATGTTTGTGATGACAGGTACCAAGTTTTGTTTTAATACGCCAATCATTGCGGAGATGCAGCCTCACGTCCATTTTGACGTGATTGAATTCGTTGTCGCGCTATACGAGAATGAATGGATTTATCAAAAATCGTTTCATAACATTTAGCCAGCATGGTCTGAAGATGGGAACGAGTTAGAGACTTTGCTGTGGTTACTGATGTTCAGACTGTCCTCAAGCATCATTTTCAGAATATTTTGCCAGCATGGTCTGAAGATGTTGTGATCCAAATTTGGTGAAAATCGGATTTGTTTTTAGCGCTTACAGATCAAAAGAAATTGGCATAATTGTCAACTTCGGACAGTTGGTGGCGCTAGAGGGAACGAGTTAGAGACTCTGCTGTGGTTACTGATGTTCAGACTGTCCTCAAGCATCATTTTCTTTGAGCGAAACATGATTTCTTTGATTTGTGGGGAAACGCGTTCAGTTCCGTTAGATCGGCCGTATGAAGGTAAATCATGTGACACCTGGAAGGAGCACATCAGAGTCTCGTCGACGCTCATCATTCCTCCAGCGTTGTCAAACTCGCCGCAGTAGTTCGGCGCCGAGAACAACGTCACCAGCTGCCGTTTGGCGAAGAACTCGTAACCGTCTTCAACCACCTGCAAAACAAGAAAAAAAGACTCTTAATATTTAGTAATATTGTGGATTTGAGTGATAAACGTGAACGGCGAGAGGTTAGTCACCTGATGCGCGCGGCAGATGAGATCCAGATCGTGGCGGTTGAGGAACTTGCTCACCACATCAGCACCAAAGGTGAAGGAGACGCCGCGGTCATTCTCGCCCCAACCCTGAACGTCCTTATCCGGGTCTGACCACAGCAGATCACACAACAGCCCTGAAACACACACAGTTCCTCACCGTCACAACCCTAGCGTTCACCTGTGTCAGGTGTGAGTGTGTGTACTAGGCATGTGACGGAATCAAATTTTCATGTTGTGATTAATTGCTGAAGCTTTTATCAGGGTATACGGTATTATCCCGATACTGAAATAAGTTGCAAAAAAAACGTGTTGTCAGCATAACAGGTATTTTGTAATAACAACAACAACAAAAAAACTCTGAATGTTTAAATACAATAATACAATACACATAAAATATATAAAAGTAAAATGTTCAAACAGATTAAAGTGAAAAAGAATTAGGCTATAAAGAACAACAGGAAACACTTTACAAAAAGGTCTCATTATTTAATGCATTAACTAAGATTGAGCAACAGCTACATTTGTTACAGAAAGTGTTATTTTTTGTTAATGTTAGTTAAGAAATACAACTGATCATTGTTAGTTTTATCTCAGGTCCATTAAATAAGTTCTTTTATTTTAGTAATATTATTAAACACTAAGAAATGAACATTAAGAATAATTAATGCTTTATAAGTATTTTTATTGTCAGTTTGGTAATAATGAATTAACATGTTAACTAATGAAGCCGTATGTCTCAAAGTTTTACTGAACAATAACAAATAATCAGAACATTTCTAATCGTTAGGGCATGTTGTAGTCCAGATTAAAATATTAAAATGATTAAGTTTGAAAATAAATAGCCTATTAAGTCTTTAAGTATGAAGTATTTGGTGCTGTGATGAACAACACTGAGATTACAAAAAATTGAATGTCTGTTTGAAGCATTTTATAAACTTCACGCACAGTTGGTTTGTTTGAGGGGTTTCCGGGGTAACCGCTGCATTTCTGCTTTTCCATCAGCGCCCTCTGCTGTCAGAGAGTGAACGTGCACTTTCATTCAGTACTCCTTCACTCGTTCCGCCATGTGCTTCTCGTGCACGTTTGGCTTGTTTACATCTGAGCGTGTCCCTTTGGCGCAGAATACAGCGGTGTTTATACGGTTGATGGGGAAAGTATTCTTAAATGCATTATAAAAATTTGAATAATTGGTAATAAATTATTATTTACGGTATTTTGAAGTGCCCACGATAACAATATCATGCATATTCATTATCGCGATATATTGCATTACCGACTGTTGGCACAAGTCTAGTGTGTACCTGTGTCAGGTGTGAGTGCGTGTGTAAGGTTTGTGTGTGTGTTCGTTTACCTGTGTCAGGTGTGAGTGTGTTTGTGTACCTGTGTCAGGTGTGAGTGTGTTTGTGTACCTGTGTCAGGTGTGAGTGCGTGTGAAAGGTTTGTGTGTGTGTTCGTTTACCTGTGTCAGGTGTGAGTGTGTTTGTGTACCTGTGTCAGGTGTGAGTGTGTTTGTGTACCTGTGTCAGGTGTGAGTGCGTGTGTGTACCTGTGTCAGGTGTGAGTGTGTTTGTGTACCTGTGTCAGGTGTGAGTGCGTTTGTGTACCTGTGTCAGGTGTGAGTGCGTGTGTGTACCTGTGTCAGGTGTGAGTGCGTGTGTAAGGTTTGTGTGTGTGTTCGTTTACCTGTGTCAGGTGTGAGTGTGTTTGTGTACCTGTGTCAGGTGTGAGTGTGTTTGTGTACCTGTGTCAGGTGTGAGTGTGTTTGTGCACCTGTGTCAGGTGTGAGTGTGTTTGTGTACCTGTGTCAGGTGTGAGTGTGTGTGTGTACCTGTGTCAGGTGTGAGTGTGTTTGTGTACCTGTGTCAGGTGTGAGTGTGTTTGTGTACCTGTGTCAGGTGTGAGTGTGTTTGTGTACCTGAGTCAGGTGTGAGTGTGTTTGTGTACCTGTGTCAGGTGTGAGTGTGTTTGTGTACCTGAGTCAGGTGTGAGTGTGTTTGTGTACCTGAGTCAGGTGTGAGTGTGTTTGTGTACCTGTGTCAGGTGTGAGTGTGTTTGTGTACCTGTGTCAGGTGTGAGTGTGTTTGTGTACCTGTGTCAGGTGTGAGTGCGTGTGTAAGGTTTGTGTGTGTGTTTGTGTACCTGTGTCAGGTACGTCCGTCGGTCTCATGATGCGTCTGATCTGCTCCATTGACTGTAGATCTGGAGAAAGACCTTTGGAAGGAGAAACAGCAGTTTAAATCATAGTACAATCGGTATTTCCGTCAGTAAGCGCATCGCCGTGGAAACCTGCCTCCGTGACAGCAGAAGATCTTCTCGTCGACGATGGCGGCGATCGGCAGACAGTTGAAACAGTCGGTGAACGTCTTCCACAGTTTGATGTTAAACCTGCGTTTGCCTGGAGGAACAAAAACAACTAGTTTAAAAACATGACAGAAAATGTGCTTAGATGATGTGAGAAAGGCAAATAAATGATCCTGAAAACAGGCTTAATGTGAATTGTTGTGTGAAGCGTCTCAGGTCTCTCACACTCGTCGTAGAAGCCGTAGATGCGGTTGATGGAGGCGCACTCGTGGTTCCCCCGCAGCAGGAAGAAGTTCTCGGGGTATTTGATCTTGTAGGCCAGCAGCAGGCAGATGGTCTCCAGCGACTGCTTCCCTCGGTCCACGTAATCGCCCAGGAACAGGTAGTTGGCCTCCGGAGGGAAACCGCCGTACTCGAACAGTCTCAAGAGGTCTGTGTACTGGCCATGGATATCGCCTGGAGACGGAGATCACGTGTTTAACATGACTCACCATCACACGTCTTAAATAAAACTACTTACATCATGGATCTGAATCATATATATATATATATAAAAACACTTCTGAGATTTAAATCAAAGCTGCTGACTGCATATAGACTGAATTCAATGACTTTGTAGGGGAGCGGGGTAAGCTGTGCCACTTTTGAAATTGGTTTAATGGAAACGGCGCTTTAAAACCTTTCAGTGAGCTCCTCCCCCTAGTCATGTTTCACTTTTTAGAAAATGTACTGCATTATTGTATAGTTAAATCTTTTTCTAATCTTGACTAAACGCGTGTCGTTGGAAAGGTCTGAGACTCGAGGTGCCATATTCGGCCTCTGTTAAGTGATAGAAATGATATTATGACAGAAATATATTAGTTTGTGACAGAAGAACACTACAAACTAAACAAAATTGTGATAACTTCAAATTTGGACATAGCTTGGTTAGACATACAAACAGCTTTGATTTTATATCAATTCTAGAGAATTAAAACACTTTAACAAAGGGCAGTTGTGAACGCTGCATAGACTGAAGAAGAACATCAAACTGAAGGAAACTCACCGCAGATCTTGAGCGGCGCCTCCAGCTCCAGCAGGATGGGCTGACTGAGGAAGATCTCACGCGACTTAATGCACAAACCCCGAACCTCCGCTTCCGTCATCTGAACGATCTTCCCTGGACGGCATCCTCGCACTGAAACACACACACAAAACCATCAGAGACCAACATCAGAACTCAAATGGCAGGTCAGACCGCAGTCTCCACACCAGCATTATCATAAACGTTACTTTACTAGCTGATACCAACCACTGAGTGTGTGTGTGTGTGTGTGTGTGTGTGTGTGTCAGATGTGTGTATCATGTAATGAAAGCATTCAATAACTGAAATGTACAGAAGATCATTTCCAAACCGCACACTAAATTAAACCATACAACTGAGAATGCTGCTCATCTAAAAATATCAGCTGACAGATCAAACACAGACAAACACAAATGCACAGGAAGTGTTTCAGACACTCTAACACACATCTGTCTGGAGGAGCCAGTCAAACCAGAAACACACACACATAAAGGACCTGTTTGAGAACAGCCCTGTGTGTGTGATTAAACACATAAAGCTCCTCTCAGCCTCACACTGATGAACTTATATGGGCACAACACACACACTCACTCACATGCACACACACACACACACACACTCACTCACACACACACACACACACACACGCACAACACTCACTCACAAAGACACGCACAACATAATAAACCATAAAATGATTGTAAAAATTCTGATTTAAACAACTTTACAGTTCAAATAATATAAGTTTTAACAAAAACAAGTTGTCGAAATATAGCGGTTACCCCAGTTACCTCTGTAAATAAAGCAGCTGCACTAATAAATTCTAAAGAAAACGGCATCACTTGAACACGACGAGGTCACAGATATAATATAGACAAACTATAACGTAAACATTGTCATAATTCAGTATGAGCAGACGCATAATGCGGCATTCAGTGATTGCGAACTGCTCTGAAACTGTGAGCCTGTAGAACGAGCAACAATTATTTAAACGATTGTCTTGTGAAGTTTAATTAAGCTATAAAACGATTCCTAGTTTTCCATCCCCAAATTTAAGACCTTTTGAAATTATATTTTAAGACTTTTTATGGCCTTAAATGTGCTTAAACTAAATGCAAGACTTTTTTAAGTACCTGCGAGTCTCTGGCTGGAGAACATTTCATTTAATAATGATTTAACTTTTGGCCTGTTCATCACAGAACTACTGTATGATTCAGCAGACGAGGAGAAGCAACACAAACTTCTTTACTGATGCTGTTAGTTCATATACCGTCTGTACTAAACCAGCAGCTTCTGTAATAGAGTTCATCCATCTCTGTCGCTGACGTTACGTAAGAGTGTAAAGTTCTCAGCCAGTATGTTTCATCTTAAGGAGTCAGTGTGTGTGTGTGTGTGTGTGTGTTATAACAGCCTCTTCTGGCTCTGATGAAAACCAGTCCCGGCTATTTTCAGATCTCTTTTTTCCCCACTGTGCACGCAACCAAATATGGTCTTGTGTGGAAAGGTTTTGCGGAGATCTCTGGAGAATCTCTCTCCCACACACACACACACACACACACACACACACACACACAGATGTGCATTGAAACAGCTGCACACAGTTTTAATAGACATGAGATCACACTGATTACACACTCCCATGTATAAGAATTTTAGTCACCATGAAGTCAAACTTAACAATTCTTCATCTTACTCTTTTTTTTTTAATGGAATATTGTGTTTTATTATAAATTATCTGTTCACATCATTGTGTTAAATTCATGTTCCTCGTAATCTTGAATCATGCAGCTTCTCTTCTCTGATGATGAGGGCGGGGCAACCTGTCACTCACATGAGATCCACCAATAGCAAACTTCAAACATCCAATCAACTCCCCTCAGACAAAATCAAGCCCCGCCCTACATTTGTTCTTGTTTGAGAAGCGTTCCACTCAGATATACGTCTTCCCTTCGTAACTTCTGTTTCATGGTGACTTTAAACATTACTGTGAATATCCAACAGTCATTAGTGACATTAATTTACACATAAATGATTTAATTATGACTGAAAAATGCTGAATAAAAGCATCGTTCACCCAATCATGATCATTCTGTCTTCGTTTACTCGCCCTCGTGTCGTTCAGACCTGTATGACTTTCAGATTCTGAGAGTGTTTGTCGTCTACACACTGAAAGTCAGAGTCGTTTCGTTCTTCAAAATATCTTCTGTATATATAAATAAAGAGAGTCATACAGGTTTGGCGTGAGTAAATGAAGGCAGAATGAACTTTAAAGCTTTGACAGTAATGATATTTTGTCATTTTTACATATAACAACACTTATAAACTTAGATCATTTTCTCTATACCTTGACATAGAGTGGTTGCTTGTCACATAATAAAGAACAACAAGCATATTTCAAATAACTCCAGTATTGTTTTGCTGACGTCACCGGCGGGGCGTGACGTCATTTCAAAACAATGTGAGGACAGACAACAGACTGTGATAATAAACATTAAATCGATGATTCAGCACTTGTTTGTTAAAGACACTGCGATACATGACGATTATTTAAACTTTCAGACACACAACGACGTAAAGTTTAATCATTTTAAGCAGCGAATTCTGACATTTTAAAACTTGTAGTGATTCACAACCACAGGAACGAGACACACACTTTAATAACACGCAAACAAACTCAATGAATCCCGTCTCTAAACACAAAACACTAATAGTGAACACACGGTAGTGAATTAAACTGATATCGCGGTGAAATCATCGGTCGGGTCGCGGCGTCTGTTGTCGCAGGCCGAGCAGACATGTTTGAACACAAACACACGGGCCTGTCGGTCAGAAACCCGCTCGAGAGACCGAATAAACCGCTCAGACTCGACCACACGGACTCCTGTGACGCCGAACAGACCGAGACGAGATGAAGATGAGCGCTACTCACCCTCCAGCAGTCTGGAGATCAGAGAATCCACGTCCAGCTCCCCCTCCGCCATGACTGACTGACACCCGCCCTCAGAGCGCGCGCGGCTCGCCCCCGACGCGCGCGTGCCCGAGTCTCCCTGACCTTCAGATAGACGGTTACGCGCTTTACTCAACAGAAACACTCGAGTCATTCCATGACCGCATCAGTTTGCGTCTAAAACACTTCACAAAAACATCTGTCAAGTGTTTTAAAAGTTTTAGAAACGTATCGTAATAGATTTCCATATTTTTTTAATTATTCTTTTTTTTTTAGCATTTTACAGGCATGCATTGTACATGTTCACATGCGTGTAGCCATTGACTCATTTATTTTTAAAAACACAGCCATGTTAAAAATGTGGTCATTTTTATGAAAAGTGATATGTTTATATTACTTTTGTGTTATTTCTTCTCACCTGTGCTTGTTTGTTTTTTTATAACAACAAAAAAGGATCTATTTTTGGCAAATGTAAAGGCCCTTTTACACCAAAAGTAAAATGATTAAGCCTCAGGCTGAAGGAAATGCATATTTACTCCTGTACAGTAGAGGGCGCCGCACAAACAAAGCTTTCAGCTGTACTAAAGAACAATAGGATACAGGAGGAAGAACACTTCTGCACTTTATTCCTCTCAACATGGCGGCAGGTGAAAAAGTAACTCAGATATATTGTTGTAAATTAAAAAAAATAATGAGTTACTTTACTAGTTACTTGAAGAAGTAATCTGATTACATAACTCGAGTTACTTGTAATGCGTTACCCTCAACACTGGCTACTTTTGCTTTAATTTTTCTCATCTGCTTTTTTCAGCTTTTTTAATTTGTTCATATTAGAGGATTATGAATCTGTAAGATTTTGTACAATTTATAGCAATTTGGTTTAGTGACAAAATATTGTCTCCTAAAAGTGTATAGATCGAAAATCATTGAGACCCAAAAATTGGCAGGATGTTCCCAATCATGCACCGCTACTCGTCCGACACCAGGTGGCGCTATAATAAGGTGATTTGCATTTTGGGTCCTAACTTTGGAAACATTAAAGCCTGTTCACACCAAGAACGAAAACTATAAAGATAACGATAAAGATATAGTTATAAAAATCGTTCTAAATATAAAAGAATAGCACTGTCCACACCACAGCTATATCATTGGGATCACTTTCAGAACGATTTTTTTTTCCTACTGTTGAACGATAAAACACTGACAGCCAATCAGAATCCGTTGTAATGTAAGGACTCGCACATTTAAAATGGCAGTTATTTGCCGAGGTCCAGAAAAAGCCACCGCTGTTTGCCAAGTCAAACCCCCTTCTCAAGGATGCTTTAAAGAAAATGTATATGTGGAAAACAATCAGTCAAACCCTCGGAATAAATGGTGAGAAGTATTAACGATGAGATCATTATGCTAGGCTAGCAAACAGTGTAACATAAAATTACCTCAGGTATTGAGCGCTGGTTTCGACATTGTCTTGCTTTCTTTGAAGTTGAAGGTATTGTTTTTATTCCACTATATTGACTTAATCAGCTAAATTCACTGTTAGATTAGATCGATTACACTAGCTATTCACTGTTAGATTAGATCGATTACACTAGCTATTCACTGTTAGATTAGATCGATTACACTAGCTATTCACTTAGATTAGATCGACTACACTAGCTATTCACTTAGATTAGATCGATTACACTAGCTATTCACTTAGATTAGATCGACTACACTAGCTATTCACTTAGATTAGATCGATTACATTAGCTATTCACTGTTAGATTAGATCGATTACACTAGCTATTCACTTAGATTAGATCAGTCAGCGTTATAGTTATCTTCATAGCTATTGTTCTTGGTGTGAACGGCCTTTATAGCTGGAATCAACATTGTTTTTTAACCCTCAGTCAAGCCCTACAAAATGTATCGCTGCGTCTGGAATCAAATACTTCCCTACTATGTAGGTGAAAAACAGTATGCCAAAAAAGTATCTTAAAACAGTAGGCGAAAAGCCCCTGGATGATCTACTTCCGCCGAGATTCTGAAGAGCGCATTTGATGGACACTTTACTATCCCATGAGGCCACGGGAGGGTTTATGAATGGCAGTGAAGCGACGCAACTGACGCTGGCAGGTCACATGACACAGACAACATGGTGGATGTAGTAGGTCAGAATTTCTTTCATATTATTACTATATTCATATTTCATATTATTACTATATAGAATGTACTTTTTTAACGGTCGTGAAGTAAATTCAAATTCAAATGTAGTACTTACTCATTACGCGGTTTCGGACGCAGCGTATACCTCTGATTTAGTTTCCGTTTATAAAAAATGTCTGCCATTTCCTCCGAGGCTGTTGGTCCGATCTTCACCAAAAAAGCTAGAGCAGTGATAGCAAAAACTACTCAAAAGTTTTTAATTAAGCGTTGCAACATTATTAGTGGATTAATCGGCTGGCGCCCCTCATTTTTCATGAATTGACCTATATCTCCTGATCACAATGTCCAACCATAACAAAGCCTAATACACACAGACCGCAGGACATTTTGAGCACGCACACCATATCACATCAACACTGCACCTATAGGGGGCGCTACAACTGAAAATCCTTAATAATGCTGTAACCATATAATTGGTATGCATCTTTGGTGGATTTACTCACATATCCTCTAACATGACCTGGATACACTTATTTACTGTTGTGAATAAAACAAACATGTAGGAGAGTGGGGTAAGATGTGCCAGTGGGTAAGTTGACCCACCCCCTGTATCTTGGCAACCGTACCATTTTATTGTCATGTGACCATGTATTTTAGAACCACCCATAATTTCTGTCAGACTGTGAAAGGAGAAGCACATGGGAGGAGTGGAAGTATTTACTTTAAAAACAGTTTTTGGCTTGTCAAAGTGAAATTTTAACATTACAGATGTAATTTCACCAAAGCAAATTTGTCCAGGTCTAAAACTATTTATGATGCATATTGGTGATTTAGCAACGTATAAAACCATGCAAGTCATTTAGCTAAATATTATTCTGAGTTGGTAAGTTAGCTAGCTTTTCCTAAAATGGCAGCTATGGGGCAAAGTGAGCCAAATGCTGTGGGGTAAATTGAGCCAGCGTTTTAACTGACCCCACCATAAGGCAATGAATTTAAGTCAAATCTGAAGTATAAACTGGTGTCATTTCAATGTAATATTACGCAACTGGCTTAGTTTATCTTTATTTTTGAGTTTATTTGATTGGAACAGTGTTCAAGTACAACAAATCCTTCTCCGATACGAACCAGAGGATGTTTAATCATATATATCTTTCCACCTGTCGTCTCTAATGGCAGAACATGGTCGACACTGCAGAAAAACTACCATGTCAAGAACCTTTTGACTAAAATGTTTATTAGTTTCAGTGACATTTATTCATTCTTATTTAGTTAATTAATTTTACTCAACAAACTCTGTTTAGTCTGTTTATGGGAAGGTTACAACTTTGTTCAACATATTGTTTCAGAAATGCAAACAATTAAACACTGAAATTTCAACTTCATTTGGTTGGTTTTTTGTTGTTTAAGTTAGCTTTAAAAAAAGAAATATGAATATTTGTAAAAGGAATGTGATTATTATTTTTAAATAGGTACATTATCTTTAAAATTTCACATTTGAAATTTGATTCAGATTCAGTTAGATAGTTTACACCCACCTACTGACTCGGCTCAACTTACCCCTAACATGGGGTAAATTGAGCCAGAGGAACACTTTTATAAGAAGCCATATTTTTATAGCCCTTTGTCATAGATGTATTCTGATCCTTTAAAATGATAGTAAACATCCTGAAATTACTTTAAATACTTACGTTCGACTTTCATTTTCCCTTTTCTTGAGGACCATATAAGTAAAAAAATGGCTCATCTTACCCCACTCTCCCCTACGTGTTAAACCGCAGTAATTATACAAACACCACAATCTCAGAATGATCCAATTTATTTACTTTTCTAACATTTGAGGGTTTGTCTGGTATAATATTTCTGCATTCCAGGATTATGTTATAGTTTCTACAAAGACAGTTTACATTCAGCAGTTCACACAAATGTAAAAGATTAGATGGCTACACATACAGAAATAAGGTTGAGCTGCAGATATCACATTTATTTGTCCTGTAAGGTCCAATGAAGTGTGATTTAATTTTAAATGTTGAATATGAATCCACATTGACTCTAGATGGACTTTGCAGTAAAAACCACAAGATCTCTAATCATCCTTATGGGCCATTAGTGCTCAAACCCTGATGACTGACTGTTTATTATTGAGAAAACTTGTGGAAGTGAAACACATTAAGACTTATTTTAAATCGACCAGCCCTGACAAGTTTAAAGTTCAAGTGAAATGAATCTCAAACCTCAATCAGTTCAAATAAGCTTTAAAATTTAAATTATATACAATCTTTTAGTTTAATACATTACTGTACTGAATACATTTCAGAAATAGCTTTCATTTGTTTTTCCTGATAACCTTCTTAAATTTGAGTTACATTGAATATTCATCCTTATGAAATCAGTTTTCAAATGCAGGTTAACTGCAAAAAAACAAAACTAGAAACACTCAAACCACCTTGAAACAGAAAAAAAAAAAAAAAAAAAAAANTGGGAGTCTCGGGGACTCTACTTGGAGCTGGTGTACTTGGTGACGGCCTTGGTGCCCTCAGACACGGCGTGTTTGGCCAGCTCACCGGGCAGCAGCAGACGCACGGCGGTCTGGATCTCTCTAGAAGTGATGGTGGAGCGCTTGTTGTAGTGAGCGAGACGAGACGCCTCACCGGCGATGCGCTCGAAGATGTCGTTGACGAAAGAGTTCATGATGCCCATCGCCTTGGAGGAGATGCCGGTGTCAGGATGAACCTGCTTCAGCACTTTGTACACGTAGATGGCGTAGCTCTCCTTCCTGGTCTTTCTGCGCTTCTTTCCTCCCTTCCCGGCGGTCTTCGTGACGGCCTTCTTGGAGCCCTTCTTAGGCGCGGACTTGGCTGGTTCAGGCATGATGCTGAATGATCGCAGAACTGACGAATCGATGCGACTCCTGAGCGACACGGAGGCTTTTATTCACTGCCATATGCTAATTTACACAGAGAGACGGGTCACCTGACTGCCTGCTTTCATAGGCCACACCCATAAACTCGCGTCTCACTGGACAACTCAAAGCATCAGGAGAGGAATGAGAGCCAATCACAGGCGGTTAAATGATAGCCCCGCCCACAGCCAACAGTTAGAGCGACACCCCTCCCCCCAGTTTCCTTTGTTTCATTTCCCGCTCTTTTTATTCGTTTTTATTGTGAAAAGACGAATATTCTGCAGGATTGTGTTTGAAAACTCCATATAGATTGAGAGGATTTGAGGGAAGAATGATTAAAAACTAAAAGTCTCTCAAACAAAAGCGCATTTGCTGGTCATATTTAGATTTGTCTTTATTTTGTCACTTTAATTCAAAGTCTACAGGAATAAATCATGTGACACAAATTAGACAATTACCCGCAGTTTCACAGACGAGGATTAAAGCTGGTCTGAGACTGAAATACATGTTTCAGCTTTAACTGAAGAAACTCCTGCTGTCTGAAAATATTCATTGTTTTGTCTCATAAAACACATTTATAAAATAATGAAATCCTAATTTAAGATGTCTGTGAAACTAGACCTTAATCTCAGAGAAATGTGTCTAAAATATCCTGATTATAGTTTAACTCAGTTATACATACAATTATTCTGAACTATTAAAAGCCTGTATGTTCTGTCAGATGACTCTCATATTCACTCATAAGTGTTCATTGTTGTGTCAGAAGCGCATGATTGATCAGCTCTTGTGTGTCGGAGTGTGTGGCTCTTAAAAGAGCCGGTGGTTTGTAGTTTCTCCTGGTTTCAGAGTTTATCCTCCGAAGCCGTACAAGGTTCGTCCCTGTCGCTTCAGCGCGTACACAACATCCATGGCGGTGACGGTCTTTCTCTTGGCGTGCTCGGTGTAGGTGACGGCATCGCGGATAACGTTCTCCAGAAACACCTTCAACACGCCGCGGGTCTCCTCGTAGATCAGCCCGGAGATGCGCTTGACGCCGCCGCGGCGAGCCAGACGACGAATGGCGGGTTTGGTGATTCCCTGGATGTTATCGCGCAGAACTTTACGGTGACGCTTCGCGCCTCCTTTCCCGAGCCCTTTCCCGCCTTTGCCTCTTCCAGACATGATCCTGAACTCTATCAGATGATGACGAGAGAATGATGAGTCACTGCCACAAGGAAGCCTTTTACACTTGCTTACAGGACCTGACAGAAACCATCTCGAGTCACGTGGCGCAACACGCCCCTCCCCTCAAATATATCCAGAGCACGTGATTTAATCCCAACTCTTAAATGTTTAAGATTTTATAAGATTTATTTCCCAAAGATCATATAATTTAGTTTTGATTGTTAACACTGAAAATGCTGTTCTACAAGCTCAACAAAGTAAACAAAGAGGGATATTAAAGCAAAATGATTATATTGTGGCACATTTATGTTATATCGTGTGTGTTTGAACATGTATGTTTTAAGTGTTTTTACCTCTTTAGTAAAGGAAATTTAGAAAACGCAAACAATTGAGACCCAGACAGAATTATTTTAATGTTAAACTTCAGTGATAAAATGCAGGATTGCGTTTGATACTCTCGCAACTTCACTGCTTGCATACATTTAAATATAATATTGTCCCTAATTACATTTAGAAAATATTCTCAAAATTATGTGCAGCATGTTATCCAGTATGTTTACTATACTACAAATGTAGATATGAAATAATTTATCATGCACTATCACTCTGTGCATGTACTCACTCAAAAATATTACTTTATATTATACAGTTAAGGCATTATTTCACATTCGTGAAGTGATAACAGCTTAAATAAAGAGGAGAAAAAGCCTTAAATGCTTTATAGCCTGCATATATTGACCTCTGACACTTGGGTTTGACACAAACACCAAAACTTATTTAATAATTAATTACTGTTGCTGGAAATGGTCTCATTTAATGCAGTTTTGGCTCTTAAAAGAGCTATTGGGATGCGCTGATGCGGGTTTAAATGCAATGTGTGGTCTTAGTACCTTCTACTTTTTCTCCTATTTCCATTTAGCAAAACTCATTTTTTTATTTTATTTGATGGTTTCTCTAGATAAGACTCT
>RJVU01031264.1:0-28418 GCA_003731715.1 Anabarilius grahami
GTACAGCTTATTTTTAACCACTTAACTTTTTTCTGTGCTTCTAATATGTAAAGCTGCTTTGAAACAATTACCAATTGTAAAAAGCGCTATATAAATAAATTTGACTTGACTTGACCAAATAGATGGAAAAACGGCATTTCTCAGAAAAGAAACCGTAGCACAATGGTTAGTAGCCTACAGAATATAAAGCAATAAACACAAGGATAAAATCTCCTGGTTAAATGTTGAGTAATGTAGTGCCTAAAGTTTAAAAATGAATAAAAAATGAGAAAAAACAATGCTTTCGAGTGGCAGAAAGAAAACGTGGTGCAGACACGAAAGATGCCTCCTATTGAAATACATTAGATCGAAAGTCGTGCTGAGTGACACGAAAAAAAAGGGAAATTCGTGTCCACGAACACGAATCAATAGATTAAATTTCGTGACTATGTCACGAACTGCCGTGAGACTGGGTTGGTATATTGTAGTATAATGTTGTAGAAAACTTACAGTATTGAGTAAAGTCATTTGTTTATATTACTATAGTTGTTACCACAGCAACTATAGAATTACCACAACAATTTAATTCAAGTATGTGACCATAGTATGGTTCAAAAACACTATAGTATTTACTAAAGATTTTGTATTTTTTTCATCTGGGAGTTGACATGCATTTTCTGTAAAGCTACTTTGAAATGAAATGTATTGTGAAAAGCGCTATATAAATAAATGTGACTTGAATTGAATTGAACATTGACAAAAAACAGGATATGATCTTTATTTAAAAAAGGTGTGAGATCCAAGAATAGTTCTTCTTAGAACTAACTTCTGCCTCTCTTGAGCTGGAAATAATGATTGAAAGTAGCAGAGCTTATCTACACGATCACTGCACGAGTGTGTAAGGTCATGTTGCATATGCACACAAAGTATATGATATTTTCATATTTCACAGTAATATTACTGTTTGATTTAAGACATTATCTTTGTGAAACACAAGCTCAGTATTTTGTAGTAAAGTGTTTTTGTTCTGTAGAGCATAAGTCAAACGGTTTCATGTGAGCAGCAATGGAAAAAGCCCTTCAACCGCACTCTTCACACAGACACACTATTGACACCTCAAACACACGCAAACACTGACATCAAACACAAGCCTCCAGCAGTAGACACATTTTCATGCTCAATGTCCAACAGAGCAAATAATGTCTGTTTAGATGTAAATAAATGAATAAAGCAGGGTCTCCCCTCCTTTAGATTAGTTTTTTACATCTATGTTTTGTACTTTTTAATGAGATTTATACATGGTCTCTTTAATACAGACAAGGTAATACAGAGCCCATAAAGAGACAAGTTGATAGAAAAATTATGAGATGGAAGGACAAATATAGTTTTAAAAACAACCATCATTCGTTTTAAAAACAACCATCAACCATTTTAACCATAACCATGTCCCTTTAGGGGCTCCTTACTTTCAGTTGAAACATGAAAGGAGGTTTCTGAAAGTGATCAAACAGTTGTATCTTATACTTATAAAAATATTGAAGTTTGATCATCTTCTCATGGTGAGAGGTGCATAATTCACGTGATCCTCCTCTTTCACTTTCTGTAAAAATAATTTTAAAAAGCATAAAAGATATGACAATAATAATGTGACAGGTTCAATCTGTAGATTGATTGAGATGTAATGTGATAGAGGCCTATAGCTTTTTTCTAATAACATTAATCAGCATGAAAACAATCTCCCTCCTAAGACCAAGCTGACATAAAGCAGCTTCAGGAAACAACATCAAACATCTTTTATATCAGTGGTTCTTGAATTGTTTTGCCATTGGCAGGGTTGCCAACTTTGGGACTTTGGCTGGAGTGAGACTCTGTAAAAATTTCAGTTTGCGCGTGTGCGCGGAGAAAATGTTTGGTAACCCTAATTTTAAAAATCAATGTCAGTCCATGTTTACTTAGCATCATTGGGGTAAAATAATTTCTTTTATTTTTGTCAGTTTTGTTACTTGACAGGGGCGGAGCCAGACATTGTAAACATTCGGGGCTTAGCCCAAATCTATATTTGTCCAAAGACATTTCAATTTTCTATTAACAGTTTTACTGACATGAAAGGAGCTTTTGTTGTCGTATTCTTGTTCTGAAAATGTATATTATTTGACACTGTAATTTGTAAAACTTTTTAAAAAGAAAATTTTGTACATTTTAAGGTTAAATGCATCAATCTGGTGCACTCTGGAAACTCAAAATTAAGAGCTTCAACCCATGTGTGCAAATTGAACAAAGAAACAGCATTGACTTGTACCTGGACATTAAAAAGGGTTCAAACATCTTTTTTTTACAATACTTTTGTACTCATTTCTTTTTAAAAGATAAATCATTGAGCTTTTATTTTGATCACCAGATCACCAGCTGATCGCGTGCGCAAATGTGCGCACTTCTCTTTACAACACGCAGCACAGACAGACTGTAAATATACTAAATCACTGTCTTTTGCTGTTTTATAAAGGCACAAAGCCATATCACAGTTCCGATTTTAGTTCGTTGGCAAACGTAGTATGTTTTAAATTTTCAGTTCATTATGAAACGGTGGCGGCACCAGAGGGTCATTAATGGGAAACACTGAATGAATGTATAGCTGATAAATGTGCTAAAGTTGTCATATCGGTTGTTATATAACAAAAACCCTTCCACCGGACCGAAAGTCTCGAGGCCTGCCGCGGCTCTGAGTGAGTGACACCGACAGCAAAGAAATGTATTCTATAGGCTAGATTATTTTCTATGAGAAAACTCATTTTCTCGACAAAATAACGGCCATGGTGTGTAAAGCAGAAGCAGCCTGGCCAGCGGCGGAGTGTGCACGATCCGGGAGTGCTGAAGACGATGGGTGCGCGGCCACAAATGGGCGGCGACCGCTTCTTCCAGTGGCAGGAGCTTCACATAGCCTATCCTTTTTCCTCAGCGCCGTCAACAAATAAAGCGTTAACTGTACGACTTGAGCTGCAAAGAAGCTCTGGCCGCTTTGTCAAAGACGCTTGTCAAAAAGTACGGGGAAGCTCAACGCTTTGGCCGCTCTGAATATTGAGTGCGGACGCGCGGCCGGCGCTCTCTCTCTCTCTCTCTCTGCTCGTGCGTGCTGAACATTTCATATTTTGGTGAACATTAACCCGCCAGTGTGGCGGATAGCCTTTTGAGATTTACTCGCCAAACGGAAAATCTACCCGCATTTGGCGCTTGGCGGGTGTTAATTTCGGACCCTACATGAGACTATTTTTATTGAGCAATTTAGCTAGCCCACATCATAACGCACGTCAGACAACATTTGCAACTATAGTTGAAGTCTGGAACTTAGTCTCGGCACACAGACTGATTAGGCAAAGCTACGTCTGTAGTGACAAGGCTCACCATTTTATTATTTGCTTGTACCTTGATTGTCTTCCAAACTTTCACTCGTTCCGACTCCGTACCTGAACATGCTCCGAACTCTCTCTGAACTTCTCACACGCAACTGACGTATCACGTGCACGGTTTTCAGCCAATCAACGATCAGAGAATACTGCAGTGAGAACGTCGTAGGGAGATGTAACAGCTGTGGGCCTTAAAACTCCTCTCCTGACATTAATACGCTGTGGTCTAGTCATCAACAGAAAGTAACGGATTGAGAGGGGAGAAAAATGGATTTTGGCGTGACATTTCTTGCGTGTGCGTGAGATTGATGCTGAAAGCGTGAGTGTCACGCCAGATGCGTGAGAGTTGGCAACCCTGCATTGGTCATTTGTGCATGTTCCTTTGATTAAAACAGCGGTGTATTCACAGAGATTATGTGCCTTTCTAGGAGTGCTGCATGCTTTGACAGGTGACAGGTCAAGTGAACCTGAATTTAGGATCCAAGAGCTTTATCAGAATGCTTGAAACGTTTAAGGTTTGATGAACAACATGCATTTTAATCTAAATCTACCTGCTTTTTTTCAGTTTATTTTTTTCATTTTTGTTAAAATAAATAAAAGGTTGTGGGCAGCTATATGATGGCATAATAATAATAATTTAATTATATTTAGCATTCTAATATGCCCTATTGCTAGCTAATAGTTATCTGACACAAGAAATTTAATTAAATGTATCATAATGTATTAGTTCCTTAATAACATATTTCATTGACTAATAGTGTAAGTTAATGTGTTAATTACCACAATTGACCCTTCGCAAAGACCCGCCCCCCTTAGTTACTGTTGCTTTGTCCGACAAGCCGTGGCGCTGTCTCGCCATACGCAGTGAAAAATACATCGCGGAGCGAAGAGGATACATGACCACACGTCGACAGATAAGACAGAGCAGGTTACTTATAATATTAAACAAAGTCCCAGCTTTCAAACTGTGTAGTTTTTAAAGAAATTCAAACAATAAAAACCGTTTTGTGGCTCTTTAATGTGTCGTGACCATGATCGATAGATTGCTGTAGCGCCTCAGCTCAAGAGGCTCGTAAACCGATCATCTCTTCCTACTAGTCCATTTATAACATCAAATAAACATGAATGAACATGAGAATGAATGTTGTTTCAAACGCGGAAAGACGTCAATATACACAATTTTTCAAGTTTAACTCCACCGAGGTTACTCTTCTAACTACTGGCTGCTTTGTTGGACAAAATGGCGGATGCGGCGTTCTGATTGGTTAGATCGCTTGTCAATCAAACTCCCGGCGAAGGGTCAATTGGTCAAAGCCTGTACTTCAACTTCCAGTTGTCTGCTTTAATGAATCATTAACTAATGATTTGCAAATGTATCATTATGTTATGACTTTACTTGTTGAGGCACATGACTATTAAATAATTGTTAAGCAATATGTCAATATGGTTTTGACATAGACACTAAGCCATGGATTTCAATTTCCAATTATCTATAACCGTGATTCCACTGTACCAGATGAACTGCTGCATCCAGAACCTTGTTGTTCATGGCAAAGGAATGTGTCAGGTTAAGCTTGAGGTCTAGGATTCAAATGTGGAACACTGAGAACATGCAGCCGGGCACTGCTATTTCGTAAAACTAAACTGGACAAAGACAATAGAGCCCATTATAATCAGTGATAGTGATTCTACACTGGATGCTGCACGACACAACACAACACATCAAAACATCGCTTCTGTTATGAAGGACAAATGGACTTGCAACTGTCTGTCACATGACTCTATAATGGTCGCATCCAGTTTAAACACAGTGTAACATCAATCTGTAGTTCAGATTCTGGTTTGCTGATATTTGTGTGCAGCCCAACTTACCCATCCTTCAAACACATTCTCTGTCATTACACTCACTGCATGAGCAACTGTCAAAACCCATTAATGACATATTACTTAACAATTATAGTTAATAGTCATGTGCCTCAACAAGTAAAGTCATAGCATGATACATTTTCAAATCAGTTATTGATTAATTAAAGAAAATGGCTTCAACCCATTGTGGTAATTAACACATTAACTTACACTTTTAGTTAATACAATATGTTATTAAGGAATTAATACATTATGACACATTTAATTAATAACAATTCATATATTACTTAATCTATTAATCATAGAGTCTTTATTAGTTGCTGATGTTTAGTTTAGTTAGAGTCATACATTAACACATGATTATCAGAATCAGAATCAGAAAGAGCTTTATTGCCAGGTATGTTGTTTACACATACTAGGAATTTGTTTTAGTGTCAGAGTGTTGTTGTTTAGTGTTGTTTTAGTGTTAGTGTTATCTGTGCATTAGTTAGAATTAATGCATATTAGTGCACCTGTTTTGTAAAGTGTTATGTTTTTTTTCCTCAATGTAATTACATTAATTGAACAAATTAGTTTAAAGTTTAGAGATCCAGCAGTCTTTCAGTATTTCTCAGTTGCTAAAATGTATTCCAGTTCAAATGACTAATTGCTTGCTTAAATGTAATCTGTGATGTGACTCTTAAATAATTGTCTTACCGATTTCTGTGTGTTTCTCTTGTAGAACACCGGTTCAGCATAAGTGATCTCTTCTGCATGAGTCTGAACTGTTTCAACAATCAAAGATGCATTAAACAACAAAACTCAACTTGATCTGTTTCTTTACAACATAAAAGTATTAGTGCTGTTAAAGTTAAAACATTAATGCACACATTTAGTTAAATGTTTAACGGTTCAGTTTTTAAACTTTTGCATCAACAAAAAGAATTTAACATTAGGCCTTTTCACACACAATGAGAATTCATAAAAAGGAATTATGAGAATAATTCTATGACAATAAGTGATAAAATTATAATTAGGGCTGTTAATAGATCAAAAATATTTAGAGCATATTTTAAAAGAATTGTTTGTTATAATATTTCTTTGTGACACTTGCCTCCTCTTTCAATTTTTCTACATTTCTTGCAGACGCAGTACATCCCAACAGCAGCTACAATCAACAGAGATCCAGCAGAGATCAGCACTGTGTGAAACAATGGTAGGCCCTGATCTGTAATGGACAAAATGAGCCATTAGTGTGAGTGAATATCAGCACTACAGTGTGTAACTTGATTGATCAGCTTAGTTAATCAATGTTAATATCAACACCAGCATACCTGCACATGTGTGACAGAGGTGAGTGATGTCCAGATGTTGAGTCTGGTTGCTGATGGGATTGTTCAGCACACAGCTGTAGGTGTTTTTATCCTGATATTCCACCTCCAGAGGTAGAGAGAGACTGATGCTGAGATCAGACACACTGATGCTGGACAATAAACTGTTTCCTTTGTACCAGGAGAGAGTCACATGACCCACATTCACAGCTGAACACACCAATGAACAATTTGATGATGATGATGATGATGATGAACAGTCTCTTCTGATGACAGGAACAGCCAGATGAGCTGAAAATCATGAAAGAAGAGAAATATGGTTAAATCTAAATAATCTTATTTTCAGTTCAATGTGTTTAGTGAGTGTTTAGTGTGATAACTAGCAGTGAATGTGTCTGTCATCTCAAACTATGACATGATTAAACATTTCAATATATTATAAGCTAACAAATTATGAATGACGTCTCTCACCATAGACAGAAACACTGAATGTTTTTGATGATCGTTTTGCTCCACTTATCTTTACTTCATAAACTCCAGCATGTTCAGTTGTAATGTTTGTGATGGTCAGAGATCCAGTTTGATCGTCCAGCTTCAGTCTGTCTCTGAATCTCCCATCAGTACCATCATGTGTAGAGAAGATTCCAGCAGCTCTACTGATTTCAGCTATCAGAGAGTTTCCAGCTCCATATTTCCACAGTATGTCTTCATCTTCATGTATTTCAGTATCAGTGTATAAAGTGACAGAATCTCCCTCCATCACTGACACTGAATCACCAAACACACCTGGAGAACATAAAGATATTTTGTCACAGATTAATGTCTTACAAAGCCTGAAATCAGTTTTTAATCTTTAAATGTGAACTAATGAGCAGCAGCACAGATGTTAAACAAAATTAAAAATCAAAACATAAATTAATCTTGTGTGTTTTAAAATGATCTTCTGCAGAGCAAAATAAATGTGTAAAGTTACATAATACAGCTTGAGAGTACAAGTTTAATTATGCTGATGTTCTATGCCATTTTATTATTGAATTTCCATGACATTTGTAGATGATTAATAATTGGAATTGAGAATCTAAAACAACAATAGATTTACAGCAGATGAAAAAAATCTAATTTGATTAATTTAGCAGAAGCTTTTTACTCTGAAATGAAAATGAATGACACCACACAAATATATAATAACTTACCAATCAGACGGCAGCAGCACAAACAGAATAAAACAAGCATGAGAAACATTTTCAGTTGTTCAGTGAAAAAAGACTATCCGCGGATAATAATCAAACTGATTCAAACATGCGTAACAGAACTGTTAATCTAGCATGTGAATCCTCCCCCGACAGAGTTTGACCCTCCTAGTGCACAAGCACAACCACTCTGTACGCATCTTATTAAGACTATATGTAAAAAAAAACCTAGGTTTTTAGTGGTGGAAAATATATTAGTTTTTTTATCATTTTGATTGTCTTTGAAATTTAGTTGCTGGACTATGTTTAATATTTAAAAGTAGAAGAATGATGAACACGGCAGCGAAATGGAGTGTAACTCTAGAGATTTTAAAATGGATGTGTATATTTATTCAGCTCTCATTTTTAGTGTATGGAAAAAGTACAAATTTAAAACCGTGTCTGATCTCACAGTTCCAGTTTTACTGAGGTTCATCTTCTGAGTCAAACTGAAAGATGCTGCGGTTGGTGTTCTTCAGAGACGTGGTTTGATCTGTTGGGTGGACAAACGTGTTTGTGAGAGAGAATGTCTAGGTGCATGCTTATAGGTGAAGTAGAGGAGCTTCTTCCTGTCCTGCTGCTTTAAACGACTTGGTACGAGTCTCTAAACTACAGAAACGATAAACCATGATGAGAAACTGTGTCTGACAAACAGAGAGAAAAGCAATGGCATCACAACAATCATATCAGAATCAGAATGAGCTTTATTCACCAATTATCCGCAAACACACAAGGTATTTGTTGTGGTCTTTTTCAGGAGCATTTGGTACATACATACATACATATACACATACATATATGACATGAGAACAGAACATTTAAATAAGTAAAACTAAAATATTAATAATAATAAATAAATTAAAATAAAATAAAAAAATAATAATAATGTGGTATAGATCTTGAACAGAAAACCATACTTGAGTAAAAGTATAAAAGATACCTTGCAATTCTTTGTGTAGCTGCTGATGCAGTGATAGTTATATCAGCTCATGCATGTGTTGTTGCTATCTATTTGTTAACTACAAGAGACTTGCTTTTTTTATAGAGAATGATTTAGGATATTTTACCTCAATTTTTCAGTTTTTGTTTGGCAGACGCTTCTGTCAGTCATTGACCATTTCTTTAACTATTTTTAACCATCTTTAACGTTTGGCACCCTGTGCTGCCATGCATTTCACAATTTTTTTTACATTTATTTATTTTTTTCACAGTGTATAGTAACCGAAAAGTATTTATAGTGAAACAGATTTATTGTTGTAGATTAATTGATTAATTGACATTTGGACAGCATTTCTCATGAAGAAGTTTGTAAGTATTCATACCCAGCACAGATCATAATCAGAGAGCATGTTTTTAAATAAAGTTGTTTTCTAAATAAAGTTTGAGGACGCTTGGTGGTGGTGACGTTGATCCGCGACCATGGTGTGCTGTAGTCCGTTTATAGCCTGCTGTTAGCTTTTTATATCTGATGACTTTATTTAGGCTTCAAAATGTATAAATGTTGTGTTAACTTATAAAGATTATCTTGATATACAAAATGTGTAAGTGTCATAACCCTTTGTTAAACACAGAGCTTTTTTTTGCGATTCTCCAAAAGTCTATGGGAAAAGCGCATAGGCTTTCGATCGAGGGAACCCGTGCGCCGCTAACTTCCGGGTTGGCCTACAAAAACACATCATCCCTGAGGCACTATATTGGCCGCAGTCATTTTTTACCAGGTTTGTAGTAAGATCTAATATAGTAAGACAGTGATATTAAAATACCAAATTCAATATACACCTTATTGATTATGCATACTTTGAACAGGTAAACAAATGAACACAGAATAGTAATGCAACACGACATTTCTTGTTAAGCGTTTATTCCCTCGAAAACCATAATTAAAAAAACACGTGTTCATATTCTGGGCTCATCTGCTCACCTGTGTATAGTATGCATCATCAAAAAGGGTTAATCTGAATTTGATCTTTTAATATCACTGTTTTAGTACATTAAAGCGCTAAGGATTCTTTAGCCTGATGTCGGTTCACCCTCCGCCTATGCTGCTTGATCATCCCTTTCATTCTAATGGTCTTTCTGGGTATAATCTGTGTTAAAAATTAAGTGGTGCAACACAACTCGATTTAAAATTAAACCCAGATCAACAAATAATTGATTAGTGTTAAACTTTGCTTTAAAAAATTGTTTTTAATCCTTATTGGTGCAACCCACCCTAGTGATTTTCACGTTAGCTTTTTAAAAAATCATCCCGCTCTTTTTAGTGATTGAAATCACTGCAGGTGCTGTATATGGATCACAAGTGCCCAAAATTTGCATCTTGTTCACATATTTTTGTTTTTAAGATGGAAAATTTACAGGCTTGTGCTGCAGTTAAATGGCTGCGACAGTCACGTGACTGAAAACTATAAATAGTGTGACACTGTGTGGGCCTAGTGAGGGCTTCCTAGAGGCTAAGTGAGGGCTGCCCGTGCAGGGCCAGTGCTAAGGGCCAACGTTTTGCCAATGAGCAAATTCTCAAGGGCCCTGCGCTGGCAGCCATAAGTGGGCCTGTAAAGAGCAGGTGCAGGCTTGTTTGCAGGGTTATCTTCTGTTTCCTGAAGACTCTGCATACATCCTTCTCACTGATCTGAAGCGCAGGCTGAGAAGCAGTTAGGGGGAGGGAGGAGGTGGGGGTGTTGATGGCTGTGTGGTGAGACAGTCAGAGCTGGTGTGGGATGTGAGACCAGGCCTTTCAAACCTGCAGTAAAAAGTGTTGGTCCTCCATAGTGCTGGGGGATGGGGTCTTGTAGCTGGTGATGGTTTTCAGGACCTTCCACACTGATGCAGGGTCAGTAGCTAAAAACTGGGTTTCTAGCTTCTTAGCCTAGCTTCTCTTTGCTACACTGATCTCCTTATTTAGTGTGTTTTTGGCCTGTTTGTACAAGGATTTGTCCCCTCTCCTGTAGAAATCTTCTTTGGCCTGAGTTTTGCAGTAAACCAAGGTTTATCGTTGTTATATGTTAAGTAAGTCCTGGTGGGAACTCGCATGTCCTCGCAGAAATTGAGGATGTCACGGTGGCAGTGAGCTAATCCAGATCAGTGGCTGCAGCCTTAAAAACACTCAGTGCAGTCAAAACATTTCACAATTTATCATGTATTTTAAAACTGTAGTTTGTAAACATTATTTTTTGTTGTTTTAAATAAAGAAATGTAAAATTGTATATTAAGTTAAGAACTTGTGAAAAAATGTTTAGTATTTTGAAAAACATCTATAGCTTTGGCTTGTTCGAGGAGTGAGCTTTCTAAACATGAAAAATTTAGTTTTGACTGATATTTAAATACTATTGATAATCTTTGTCACCTTTGTGTGTGCTGCAACACACTAAATACAAGGCATAAAATGAGTCAGTTTTCCTGTGCCCTGTGCAGTGTTCAATTAGCACCAGCAGTCATGTTATTTTGCAGTTCCTCTAGAACAGCAGCATCTAGTGAGTAAAAGTAGCACTCTATTCTTAGACATGTGATTTTCTGCTTTGGACACTAGAGAGTAATAATGTGCTTGTGTTACATTTGCCCAAATATCCAGCAGATCATATCATGTATGATACTGCAATAATGCAATGCAGTTAGTATCCAGTTAAACTTCCTAAAAGGAATAAAAAAGAACAGTAAATGACAGACAGAGGGGCACAGTGAGGAATGCGAGAAACGTTTAATTATGAATGTTAGGTAAATTTCCATATACAAACCCGATTCCAAAAAAGTTGGGACACTGTACAAATTGTGAATAAAAACCAGAATGCAATGATGTAGAAGTTTCAAATTTCAGTATTTTATTCAGAATACAACATAGATGACATATCAAATGTTTAAACTGAGAAAATGTATTATTTTAAGGGAAAAATAAATGTAACTTTAAATTTCATGGCATCAACACATCTTAAAAAAGTTGGGACAAGACCATGTTTACCACTGTGTGGCATCCCCTCTTCTTTTTATAACAGTCTGCAAACATCTGGGGACTGAGGAGACAAGTTGCTCAAGTTTAGGTATAGGAATGTTGTCCCATTCTTGTCTAATACAGGCTTCTAGTTGCTCAACTGTCTTAGGTCTTCTTTGTCGCATCTTCCTCTTTATGATGCGCCAAATGTTTTCTATGGGTGAAAGATCTGGACTGCAGGCTGGCCATTTCAGTACCCGGATCCTTCTTCTACGCAGCCATGATGTTGTAATTGATGCAGTATGTGGTCTGGCATTGTCATGTTGGAAAATGCAAGGTCTTCCCTGAAAGAGATGACGTCTGGATGGGAGCATATGTTGTTCTAGAACTTGGATATACCTTTCAGCATTGATGGTGCCTTTCCAGATGTGTAAGCTGCCCATGCCACACGCACTCATGCAACCCCATACCATCAGAGATGCAGGCTTCTGAACTGAGCGCTGATAACAACTTGGGTTGTTCTTGTCCTCTTTAGTCCGGATGACATGGCGTCCCAGTTATCCAAAAAGAACTTCAAATTTTGATTCGTCTGACCACAGAACAGTTTTCCACTTTGCCACAGTCCATTTTAAATGAGCCTTGGCCCAGAGAAAACGCCTGCGCTTCTGGATCATGTTTAGATATGGCTTCTTTTTTGACCTATAGAGTTTTAGCCGGCAACGGCGAATGGCACGGTGGATTGTGTTCACCGACAATGTTTTCTGGAAGTATTCCTGAGCCCATGTTGTGATTTCCATTACAGTAGCATTCCTGTATGTGATGCAGTGCTGTCTAAGGGCCCGAAGATCACGGGCATCCAATATGGCTTTCCGGCCTTGACCCTTAGGCACAGAGATTGTTCCAGATTCTCTGAATCTTTGGATGATATTATGCACTGTAGATGATGATAACTTCAAACTCTTTGCAATTTTTCTCTGAGAAACTCCTTTCTGATATTGCTCCACTATTTTTCGCCGCAGCATTGGGGGAATTGGTGATCCTCTGCCCATCTTGACTTCTGAAAGACACTGCCACTCTGAGAGGCTCTTTTTATACCCAATCATGTTGCCAATTGACCTAATAGTTGCATATTGGTCCTCCAGCTGTTCCTTATATGTACATTTAACTTTTCCGGACTCTTATTGCTACCTGTCTAAATTTTTTTGGAATGTGTAGCTCTCATGAAATCGAAAATTAGCCAATATTTGGCATGACATTTGATATGTTATCTATATTCTATTGTGAATAAAATATAAGTTTATGAGATTTGTAAATTATTGCATTCCTTTTTTATTCACAATTTGTACAGTGTCCCAACTTTTTTTGATATGATATTGGGGAACCACTAAATGAAAACATAATTTCATACATCACAATAAAACCAAAAGATATGATACAAAGAGTGAAAACAAAAGACATCCTATCAGATAATAAATGTGGTAAAAATGTGCGAGTCAGTGTCCAGTATTAACTCAAACATCAGTTCCAGTGGATAGAGCATTCGGTCATAGTTTTTTGCGGACATTTTCATACACAGCCTCTGTCTTTGATTTCTGCAAGGAAAAACAAACTCAATCAGGAACTGCTGATGCAACATTTTCGTTAAATTTTTACTTTGAATGTTAAAATACTCCTGGAACCACAGTACACCGCACTACTGAGTAAAATGGCATTGATGTAGCCATCAAATAATGATACAAACATCCGGTGTAGACACAGCATTACTTTTCTCAGCCTAAGCTTGATAGAGCAAGACGCGTAATGGTTTTAAGATTTAAAAATTTTAATTTATTAAATGTATTTTAACAAATGATAAGATGTTTTTGACTGCCAGAGATGCTGGAAAATGCTCCAGCAGACCCATAGGACAAGATGTTTGGAAAAGGGTGATTGGATGAATTTGATGTCTGTATTTTCATCCGGACGAATCTATTATTTGGCATTGTCGATCTGCCGATGGATCAGTGTTTGCAGTCCCAGTGTCACCACTTATAGCTTAAACTTGGCTCTGTTGCATTGCTGTCCCTTATCGATGGAAATCAGTAACTCGAAATGACGTCTAATTGCTTTACTGATAATAAACAAACTCGTCATGTCCATGCTGTGTAAGTTAAGAGAGAAAATACATTATTGTTTACAAACGGACCCATATCTCATGCTTTAAAATGCTGGCTCAAATGCCAGCTTGCCCTGTTGTTCAGGCACCCATGTAGATTTCCAAGTTGGGAACAGTTTTCTGTGGTAAATAAAAGTGCGCAATTAGAGAAGAACAAGTGTTCCTCGTCACGTCTGAAGGCATGTTGTTCATATGTTTCCTCGACCACAGTAAACATAGAAGTCTATCCTTTTAACCCATGATGGATGATTCATGTATGACCACAGCGTTTGTTATGCTAACATGCATGACCAAAGTAAAAAAAGGGGAGGAAAACTCTTTCTTGTGCTAACACAAAAGGTCAAAGGTGCTGGCAAAATGTTGGGTACTGACAGTTGGGAGTATGGTCACTGTGTCTACACTGGACACGACAAAGCAACTGTTGCAAATCCATTCATCCTTCATGTCAGTAGCGCAGACATGTGGAGTACATCAGAAATAGAATGGGGATTGAATAAATTTTGATTAATGCTAATTAACTTTTTTAGGTCTGCACTGAGTTGTAAAAAGTACATACAGGTGCATATTATATTCATTCATTACACACAGACTGATATATTTCAAATGTTTATTTATTTTAATGTTGATGATTATAATTGACAACTAAGGAAAATCCCAGAAAATTAGAATATTGTGAAAAGGTTCAATATTGAAGACACCTGGTGCCACACTCTAATCAGCTAATTAACTCAAAACACCTGCAAAGGCCTTTACATTTTCTGAGATTTGGGATTTTCCTTAGTTGTCAGTTATAATCATCAAAATGAAAAGAAATAAACATTTGAAATATATCAGTCTGTGTGTAATGAATGAATATAATATACAAGTTTCACTTTTTGAATGGAATTTGTGAAATAAATAAACTTTTTGATGATATTCTAATTATATGACCAGCACCTGTACACTTAATGTTAATAAAAAATTATTTAAAACATTTTGATGGGCTTCCGACAGAACACTGTAGTAAAATACAAATTTTACAGAAAATAAATATTTTTTTAGTCACTTTCTTTCTTTTTAAATTGTACTCAAAACTCTTTGTAAGTTTACAAATAATATCTGTAAAATTAAAAACAAATTACAGGCTATTATTTATATAGTGATTTTTTCTGTTTTCTTAAATTATATAGAAACGTATGTAAAATTTTCAAAAAATAATGGTGATAATAGTTCGCAAAATCACCAAAAGATGGCGCAAAAGGACAGTTGGCGCCACTGCTCACAGTGTAAAAAATAAAAAAATAAACGTAAAAAAAGTCAAATGAAGTCAAATGACAACAAAAACCATAAAATTGAAGTAAAATATGCTAATTAAAATCCCTGCAAAAACTTACAGAAATTTTCATTAAATGTTTCACAGAAAAACTGTTATTTTGCAGGTATTTCCTAAATTATTATGATCAAACACCTTCACTGTAAAAAAAAAAAAAAAAAAAAAAANNAAAAAAAAAAAAAAAAAAAAAAAAATGTATAAAAGTCACATGACTGGGAACATTAACACTAACATATCTCTCAAGATCTCAGCATCTTCACTTATTACAATCCAGTTTGATTTCTTTCATACTCAAGTTCTTATTGAGAATTAACGCAGGTTTAGATGGTTTAGTTTTATTGAAAACANGAAACACACGCTCACGACTGAGAACCGGCACAGGTTTCCATCAGTCCTTTAGGAAACTACACCAATCAAGCATAACATTATGCATAGACAGCAACATAATGTGGCCCAGATCCGGCCCACATCTGATACATGTGGATTACACACGGACCAGATGTGGGCCGGATCTGTGCTGACATTATGTTGCTGTCAGGGTGACCACTGACAGGTGAAGTGAATAACACTGATTATTAGCACAACAACGAGTTTGAGGTGTTGACTTGGCCTCCAAATTCCCCAGATCTCAATCCAATCGAGCATCTGTGGGATGTGCTGAACAAACAAGTCCAATCCATGGAGGCTCCACCTTGCAATTTACAGGACTTAAGGATCTGCTGCTACCCAGACAGCAACAGAATGTGGCTCAGATCCGGCCCACATCTGGTACATGTGGATTACATGCGGACTAGATGTGGGCCAGATCTGGGCCGACACTATGTTGCTGTCAGGGTAACATCTTGGTCCAGATACCACAGCACACCTTCAGGGGTCTAGTGGTGTCCATGCCTTGACGGGTCAGGGCTGTTTTGGCACCAACACAATATCAGGATAATGTTATGCCTGACCGGAGTAAATCTGCAGGACTGATATATATCAGTCCTGCAGATTTACTCCGGTTATATAACTACACTTCTAAGGAAGACCCTGTCAGCAACATAGTGTCGGCCCAGATCTGGCCTACATCTGGTCCGAATGTAATCCACATGTACCAGATGTGGGCCGGATCTGTGCTGACATTATGTTGCTGTCAGGGTGACCACTGACAGGTGAAGTGAATAACACTGATTATTAGCACAACAACGAGTTTGAGGTGTTGACTTGGCCTCCAAATTCCCCAGATCTCAATCCAATCGAGCAACTGTTGGATGCGCAGAACAAACAAGTCCGATCCATGGAGGCTCCACCTCGCAACTTACAGGATTTAAAGATCTGCTGCTACCCAGACAGCAACAGAATGTGGCCCAGATCCGGCCCACATCTGGTACATGTGGATTACATGCGGATCAGATGTGGGCCAGATCTGGGCCGACACTACGTTGCTGTCAGGGTAACATCTTGGTCCAGATACCACAGCACACCTTCAGGGGTCTAGTGGTGTCCATGCCTCGACGGGTCAGAGCTGTTTTGGCACCAACACAATATCAGGATAATGTTATGCCTGACCGGAGTAAATCTGCAGGACTGATATAACTACACTTCTAAGGAAGACCCTGACAGCAACATAGTGTCGGCCCAGATCTGGCCTACATCTGGTCCGCATGTAATCCACATGTACCAGATGTGGGCCGGATCTGGGCCACATTCTGTTGCTGTCTGGGCGAGCTAGTCACTGGATTCAACAATGCTTGTGAGCTTCATCAAACTGCAAAAATGACAGAAATACTGCTACAGGAACATGTTCAGAATAAAGTACAACTACAGTCAGAGCTCAGTGGCGTAAACAAGCCAGAAAGAAAACAGATCTCACCAATACGGCGTCCCAATGAAGGACATTCGACGGGCAAAAGTGGCTGTGATTTGTGCTGAGATGCCAAAGTCCGCTAAAAACAGCGAGGAAGAGATGTTAAACAAACAGACAGACGGATTGAGTGATACAGGTTTAATGGTGTTCAGTAGTTCTACGAACCCAGTTTGACTTCTCCATGATCATTCAGAAGAATATTTGCACCCTGAAAAACACAAACTCAGAATAACGAACTGAAACTGCTGATGGACTGTTTGGTTGTTAAAGTGTGAGCGACTTTACCTTGATATCTCTGTGGATCTTTTTCTGTCCGTGAAGATAATCAAGACCCTGATAGAGATAGAGATGGAGATAGCAGGTGTGAATGACTTCTTAAAATAATTGTGCTCTGTTATAATTATGTGATCTGAGCTGTGCATTTTAAATGCATTTCACCTGTAACATCTCTCGACAGATATAAGCGATCTGCTGCTCTGAGAGCGGACCGGTCACTGACAGACAGAGAGAAAAATCACATGTCAGCTTTTCAATCATGTGTCTTAATCAAGAAGAAACTCTCACACACACACACACTTTTCCAGTAAATGCATGTTGATTTAAGAATGTTTAGATGTTTGTACTGGAAAACAAGACAGAAATAATGAGGAAGAACATCAATTATACAATCTGGATGCAAAAGCATCTTTCATCCATTGACAGTAATAGTGTATTCTGTTGGAATTAAACATTTTCCAAGCAACATTTTAATCACAGATATGTTATATTATAGTTATAAACGAACACAGACACTGTGGAGTTCAGTGCTGTTTTAGAGAGTGACCCAAAGGCTCTGAAATGTCAAAGACATTAAAATGACATTAAAAACAGGAAACCAAGTCAATTAGATAAAACATTTGTGTGAGAGACGACAGATCCTCTTTACCGTGGTAAATGTCCTGCAGAGATCCTCCACCGCAGTACTCCATACAGATCCACAGCTTATTCATCCTAAAACACAAGTGATCATTTAAACTCAGTTGTCTTAATTTAAAAAGCAACTACCCAGCTAACAGGGAATGTTCTCAGAACGTTCCGGCAAGGTTCTCTCAAAGTTATACACAAACATTCTTCAAGTAACATTAACAGAAAGTTCGTTCAAAGTTATCTGGTCTTTACAGTTGTTTTTTTACAATCCCTAGACATTTCTCAATAATTAGGTCAATATTTCAAAACTCTTCTCCTAACTAACCAACTAGATGATAATTTCACATTCAAAAACTACCAAAACACTTCATTCATGTCTCAAATCAACTCATTCTTGTCGGTTTCAGCCAACAAACACGCTTTGTCACTCATAAAACAATGACCCCTAAAAATAGGCACCATTACGCAATGATTTATTCCGTAGACATTCTTTACGAAACAAGAATGACACTCTCTTATGCATAGAATTCACTGCAGTATTTGTTACGTAGTCCATGTTTACATTACTGTACAAAATTATTCCTAAATTTTCCCCTTTTGTATAGATAGCAATGAAACTATCTTGTAGGTGTTCAGCTACATCTAATTGCATTTAATTTTTTAGATTTGGAATATATTTAGATTTAAGATGTTGGAATGCATCATGTTGCCTTTTCCCAACAATTCCTTGTTTCTCCGCGAGCGTCTCTCACCTGATGTAACTGCCGTGATACGCCACAATGTTGCCGTGTTTACAGCTCTTCACCATCACGATCTCTTGCTGGATGACAGAGAAATCGTCCTCTGTGAAAGACAGACAGACTGTGAGCGGGAAACAGTGTTTGACATGATTTAAAGCAGGGGTCTCAAACTCGGCTCGTGGAGGGCCACAGATCCAACTGCTTGGAAGTTTTCCTGAAAAGCTTTATTAGTTGGATCAGGTGTGTTTAATTAGGGTTAGAGCTAAACTCTACAGGGCTGTTGCCCTCCAGGAACTGAGTTTGAGTATATAATTCAGTATACAATTGTGTGATATTGGACGCAGGTCTTACCAGGCTCCATTTTGATGATTTTAATGGCTGCCAATTCCCCATTCTGTTTATTACGTGCCTGAAACACACACACATGTTGAGTTTTCATGTTTTATTGGGACATCCCATAGACATAATGATGTTTATTCTGTACAAACTGTATATTCTCTCCCACAACACTAAAGGCCTGTTCACACCAAGAAAGATGACTATAAAGATAACTATTTCAGGACGATATCATTCTGTTTATTATAAACGAGTGCTTGTCTGTCACTTTAAATACTTGAGCTCATGACAGAAAGATGGATTCTGATTGGCTGTAAATGTTTTTATCTTTCATCTTATGGTCTTTTTGGGAAGACCAGTGAGGAGCCCATTGCAATAATCCACCCTGCTGGTGATGAAAGCGACAACAAGTTTCTCTAAGTCTTGACTGAAGACAAAGCATCTAATTCTTGCAATATTTTTGAGATGATAATATGCTGATTTAGTTATTGTCTTTACATGGCTACTGAAACTCAGGTCTGACTCCAAAATCACACCAAGATTCCTGACTTGATTTTTAGTTGTTTGACCCCTAGAGTGAAGGTATGCGTTCTCTTTGAGAACTTCATCTTTGTTTCCAAACGCAATGACTTCAGTTTATTATCACAGTTTAATATCATTTATTATCTTTATAAGTGCCGACTCTGCGCTGTGATGTGTTCGGAAACCAGATTGAAAGTTGATGAAGTGTCCTTACGAGTTTAAGAATTTGTTCAGCTGATTGAAAACAACTTTTTCTATGAAAGGAAGATTTGAGATTGGTATGTTGTTGCTCAATATGGTGTTGTACAAATTGTTCTTTTTCAGGAGGGGCTTAACAACTGCAGTTTTCAGGGATTTTGGAAAAGTCCCAGAGAGAAGCACTTCTAGGAGATCTGCTTCTAAACAGTTAAACACGCTTTTGAAAAAAGTTGTGGGAAGTTTGTCAAGGGCGCAGGTTGATGTTTTAAGGTGCTGTACTGTTTCTTCCAAACGTTTTGCCATCAATTACTTTGAAATCGGATATAATAGCTACTTTCTGAGGTTGTGATCTGATCTGTTTTACCCCAGTGCAGCTCAAGGATGTGCTGATATTATTGATTTTCTCAGAGATGAAGGAAGCAAACTCACAGCATTTGCTGTCTGAGATCATTTTACTGGGAATCTGACTTGGGGGGGTTTGTTAGTCTCTCTTCAGTAGCAAAAAGAGTGCGTGTTGATTATGTTGCTATTTATAATATTTGAGAAGAAGCTTTGTCTAGCTTTGCCTAAAATAAAGTTGTTCTGAAAGCGATTCCAATAATATCATTTCTCTGTGCCGTTATCGTTATAGCTGTGGTCGGACCTCTGCTATTCTTTAATACTGAGAACGATTTTTAACTTTATTGTTATCTTTGGAGACTGTCCTCCAAAAAAAACGACCCTATAGGTCATTTTTTAACTACCATATTACGACCTATTTTTACGTTTTGAAGTCATGCGCCCTCTAGTGGTCGTAAAAATAATGACAGTGTCGNAGTCTCAGAAAGCCTAAAAGAAATCATCAAACAGCACCTACATCCCCACTAGTTGTTCGGGAGGGTTTCAAGAAAAATCCTCTGCTCTCATCCAGAAACAATCTTCAGCATATTCAGTTGTCAGAGCTTTTTGGCAGCAAACCCACCAGATGGGTTTGGTGCACACAAAAGTACCCCATGACCACGGTTAAATATACTGCTGGATTTTTAATGTTCTAATGTTCTAATGTCCTATTTTTCTGCTGGAGGTCCTGGACATCTTGTTCAGATACATGGCATCATGGATTCTACCAAATACCAACAGATAAAAAAATCAAAACCTGACTGCTTCTGCTAGAAATCCAATAATGGGCTGTGGTTGGATCTTTTATCAGGACAATGATCCAAAACAAACATCAAAACCAACACAAAAATGTGACACTGAGCACAAAATTAAGATTCTGCCATGGTCGTCCCAGTCCCCTGCCCTGAACCCTAAAGAAAATGAGTGGAGTGAATTGAAGAGAAGAAGCACCAACATGGAGCTGGGAATCTGAAACATCTGGAGAGATACTGTATGAAGGAATGATCTCTGATCTCTTTTCAGGTGTTCTCCAAACTCATCAGGCATTATAGGTGAAGGACGTTGCAATAATTGGGTGCCAATAATTGTGGCCAACGTAAGCTAGAGAAAAACATGTATTTCATAATGAGCTTTCCCCCCCCATTTTCAACTGTTTTACTTCAATGAAAGGTTAGAATTTTGTGAATTTTTTTAAAGAAAGATCAAAAGGATAAACAATGCAGATTAATTTCACAGCTGCCTTTGCTCATATTTACCAAGGATGCCAATATTAGTGGAGGGCACATATATTGTTTTTTGACAAATGAATTTGTATTACATTTGTTGTCATTCATGATTACTGCAGAAGTATTTTTAAATCATTTTTAATGATAGCTGGGCATGCTTTTCCATTTGTCCATTTTGTATGAAATTAATATATTTAAAATCACAAAATAGGCCTACATTTTGAAAGCGGCAGGATTTAATTTCAAAGCCTCCACTGTTTAAGTTTCTTCATTTTAGACATTTCCATTATTCTCCATAACTTTTAAGATTTTAATACATTTCCGTTACTTTTCCAGGCATGAAAATTACAAAAAAAATTCCCTGACAAACAGACCTCAAACCAAAGTATATCTCAAAATAAAATCTGTTTTATTTGATCTGCGATTTCAAGTGTACACAGTTTTATCTAAACCCTAGCAGTAGTTTATCAACTAATTATGAGATATTAAGCCATACAAAAACTTACCAGTTAGACACCGCCAGCACAAAGAGAGCAAAACAAACGTGTGAAACATTGTCTTCACACATTCAGTATCTGATCTAACAAGACATGCTGAAAACACTCAACCTGCTGCAAATCCTCCCACAACAGTTTGATCTTCCTTCTTCACACACATACACTCACACAAACATCTTGATCTTGATAATTTAACATTGTGGTAACAATAAGGTAACAATAAGGTTCATTAGCTAAACATTAGTTTATGTATTAACTAACATGAACTAACCATGAGCAATACTGTATTTACTAATCTTCATTAACGTTAGTTATTGAAAATACAGCTGTTCATTGTTTGTTCATGTTAGTTCACAGTGCATTAACTATAATGCTAACAAGATTATAATAAGGTTTTAGTAAATGTTGAAATTAACATTAACAAAGATTAATAAATGCTGTATAAGTCCAGTTCATTATTAGTTCATGTTAACTAATATAGTTAACTAATGTTATCTAATGAACCTTATTGTAAAGTGTTACAACATTGCTAATGTTTGAAAGATAGTTGTCAGACTGTATTAATTACATAAAAATAGAAGAAGAGTGGAATATTGTGTGAATCTCCTTGAACTATATGGTAATGTAAATCTTACTGATATAATTCAACTGAATTTCCACTTCTTACTGAAGTGATTCTAGCAGCTTATCGAATCAAACTGAAACCTCCTGCGGTCTGTTTTCTTCAAAAACAATCTTAGATCTGCTGGATGGACAAACATGTTGTGCAGGAATGTGGCCATTTGTGAAGAGCGTCTTCCTGCTGACTGCATCTGACTTCTAGACCTCTAATAAATTAAAAAAGTACTGCAAAAAAATAAAAAAACTAATAAACCTGCAACTAAATCAGTCCATTAAAACTGATGCATGTAAACCAGCTGGATTATAGCCATCAAGAATCAGTGATAAACAATAGACTCTGCTCTTGGATTCTCTTCTTCTTCTCTACCTAAACTCTTCTTAAATGAACAAGGTGAAAAGGCCAGTAGGCCAGACTCAAGTTCCTAATTACACTATAATTGTAATGAATCGGGACACAACGTGGGATCCATGTGCAGGCTTTATTAAGCAATGTTCGTGGTCAAACAGGCAAGGGTCAAACAGTGGCAAAAAGGTACAGAAGGGACAAGGCAGAATCGTGGTCGTGGAACAGGCAGTAGATCAGGGCAGGCAGATATCAATCACAAGTCCAAGACAGAGCAAATAATCCAAAAGGCAGGCAGCAGAGAATCGTACACGGGAAACAGACAGGATCAGAACAGGCAGACTAACACAATGACAAACGCTCAGAAATGCAAACCATAGTAATACAAGACCTCGCAATGAGTGTGAGGATGTGAGTGGCTTAAATAGTCCAGGTAATGTGCTGCAGCTGGGTGTGGGTGATTGCTGATTGGTGGAGTGAGTGCAGGTGATTGGCAGGAAGGATTATGGGAAATGGAGTCCGGGAATGACTCGAACTGTGACAATAATATAGTTATAGAGAATACAACTTTGTCTGACAGGCAATATTACTGACTAAGGAAGTATCTTAAAAGCAGTCTTGCTGCGGTCTGTCTTATTTGTGTTGGTGAAAGCCTGATAATCTTTAAATTCATCCAGATATACTGTTATATTCCTCCAACCTTGTTTCATGTCAGAATTTCTGTCATGTCATGTCATGTCACGTCATCCAAGATGTACATGTCTTTCTTTCTTTAGTCGAAAAGAAATTAAGGTTTTTGATGAAAACATTCCAGGATTATTCTCCTTATAGTGGACTTCAATGGCCTCCAGACGGTTGAAGGTCAAAATTACAGTTTTAGTGCAGCTTCAAAGGGCTTTAAATGATACCAGACGAGGGATAAGGGTCTTATCTAGTGAAACGATCGGTCATTTTCATACATGTAAATGTATATGCTTTATATAAACAAATGATCGCCTTTGTAAGTGCTGACGCTGTATGTCCTACGCCTATTCTACTTACAGAAAAAACGAAACTGGCGCCGCGTTCGTTCCGTAAGTAGAATAGGGAAGGCGTAAGACATACAGCTTAAGCTTTTTGAAGAATACGGAAATGTGGATTTGGCGGAAGTCCTTACAAAGGCGATCATTTGTTTATATAAAGCATATGCATTAAAAAAAAATTCGAAAATGACCGATCTTTTCGCTAGATAAGACCCTTATATAAGGAGAAAAATCCTAGAATGTTTTCATCGAAAACCTTCATTTCTTTTTGAAAGACATGAACATCTTGGATGACATGGGGGTGAGTAAAGTATGAGGAAAATTTTATTTGAAAGGGGACTAATCCTTTAAGACTTTTTAAGACCAAGTAAAGAAAATGAAAGGCGTAAATTGAAGGGAACACAATAGGGTATGCATTGATGTCACTTTCCCGCCAGAATACGCCCCCTCAACCTATATGTATACAATATAGGTAGGTCTAAATCCGGGTGATCGCTTATATCAATGTTATATATCTATCATCCAGTCTCAAAACGTATAGTTTTTGTCAGTGTTTATAAACACCCAATGTTTAGGGAGCAGACAAAAAGATATCCATTACTTTTTAAATAGTATACAAAAAAACAGATGAAAGCTCTGTTTTCCGTCCACTAGACTATATGGAAATATCTTTTACAGCACCTTCTGATCACACTGTAAAAAAAGTGCTGTTCTGCATCAGTATTTTTGTCTTACTCTCCAGTACAAATGTCTTAAGATTCTTAAATCTAGATACATTTACTTTAGAAGCAAAATGAATGGGATAAATTCTTGTTTTCTGTGAAATGCAGTAGGTTTATGACATTATTTTTAGAAGCAAAATGAAGACATGAAACTAAAGGAAGTGAGTTTCTGCTTAAAACAGGAACAAATATGCCAGTGGGCTCAGAACAATTCACTTAATGTTTTTTCAAAACCTATTGACAGATATTTGTTCTTGTTTTAAACTCACTTCATTTTGTTTATTTTATCAGAAAACAAGGACTCATATCTTCGTTGTGCTTCTCAAGTAAATGTATCTCGAGGATGTTTAGATATTTGCAATAAAAAATTATCTGTTCATCATATAAAGCAATTGAGTCTCTTCAGAAAATGTGGACTAAACCACTAAATTCATATGGATTAGTTTTACAGT
The DNA here is from genome assembly GCA_003731715.1 of Anabarilius grahami. Lineage (NCBI taxonomy): Eukaryota > Metazoa > Chordata > Actinopteri > Cypriniformes > Xenocyprididae > Anabarilius > Anabarilius grahami. Next base: position 24,981 of record RJVU01031264.1, read on the forward strand.
CTCAAAGTGGTTTTGCATAGCTGCCAATGGAGGGACAGAACGGTAAAAATGTCTTCATGGGGGGCGGGGGGGCCTTTATNGGGCCTTTATTGTCATGACTATCAGATTTAAGGCCTTTTTAAGACCCACAGAAATTCCGAATGTGTGTGTGTGTTGCATATTTCAAATAGCCTACTGTAGGCCATGGGGTTTTTAAAACTATGGGTCTGACTCATTTGTGGGTTGCAGAGTAAGAAAAGGTGGGTTGTGCAAAGTTACTTGGCTGCAGCTAAATTTAAGCGTGCAGTGAATGACACACACACACACAAAGTTTATTCAGGAATAGTATTTTAGCCTTTAGATAAATAAGCTTGTTATTTCTATTTCTTATGCATGATATTTTTATTTCTTATGCATATGTTGTCATTATTTTATGATAATTTTAATTCCTTTTCTATGGAAAAGCACTTTGAATTGCCATTGTGTATGAAATGTGCTATATAAATAAACTTACCTTGCCTTACCTTGTTCAACTACATTGTCTTTCAGAGACATAGTCGTAAGAGTGTGTTGTTTGCGTTCCCCCATATGCATTTGGCTATACCAACACATATAGAAAATACGTCTGTAAAAAGCAATTCATGTCAAGCGTAACGAGCATGAGAGCAGTTTATGTGCTAAATACCACAATGAGTTTAACTATTCATATTACAATTCAATTAAGAATGCATGTTTTTAATTAAGCTTTTTTTTTATCTACTCTAGTGCTTCAAATGTGAACCAGTGCCATGTATGTGCATATTCCATCACATCTTCAAATGAAATACAGTATGTGCATAATATGTCTGATCATGAACTCGATAACACAATGAATTACTTGCATAAACAGAACTTTGCTATAATTTAAAAAATATAAATACATGACAACAAAGTGTCCCTACATTTTTTTCACCCACTTACATTTTAATATTCATTACTCTGTTTGCACACCTCAGAATCTCGCCGGAAGAAGTAGGTCATCCGGGTACTTTTTGCCTACTCTTAAGACATTCGGACATACCTTTGTCAAATAATGTTTTACACCTACTATATAGTAGGGAAGTATGAGAAGTGAAAGTGACGTGTTGCCAAGTATGGTGTCCCATACTCTGAATTTGTGCTCTGTATTTCACCCATCCAAATGCACACACACAGCAGTTAGTATTGAGACACACACACAGTGTGGAGCAGTGGGCACCCGGGGAGCGATTGGGAGTTAGTTGTCTTGCTCAAGGGCACCTCAGTTGTGGGTAATGAGAGTGGAAGAGACCGTTGTTCATTCACTTCCCCCACCTACATTTCCTGCCGGTCCTGAGTCTTGAACCCACAACTTTCGGTTACAAGTCCGACTATCTAACCATTAGGCCCCAACTGCCACGTATGCGATTTCAGATGCAGTCTCTGAGTCTAACTCTGTACAGGGAACAGAAATGATTCACCTCACAAGACTTTTTTCTGGTCTGAGGGGCTGTTTACATGACACCGTTTTCAACCTAAAACTGAAAACTTAAGCGTTTTGACCGTTCATTTATAAGACAATTTTTGAAAACAATACCATTATTGTCTCGGTATAAATAACAAAAACATGAATTTGTGAAAACAATTAAAATATAATAATAGTAGTAATAGTATAATTCCTAAATATGTGCAACATTACATGCAGAGATAAGTAGCGCCCATGTGACAAATGAAAGTCGGATTGGAGGAGAGACTCTAATTGGAGGTGAGCTAATCATGGATGCGTTTCTCAAAATACTGTATATAATGTTTATTTTATATGAAATGTGTTTTATTTCCACATGAATACTTTCACATTACCGATGTTATATTAATATTTCGTTAAGTTTTTTCTTATGTTTACCCTTGTCGTCTTAATTAATTTGCTGCTATGACAGATGACAAAACAGATTTGAAGTGAATAATAAAAAGACATGTTCAAATATATTTAAGTCAATGCACGGCAATCATACCATATCTAAACATACTTTAAATTTAGTAGTTCAAGGTACACAGCATTTATTTCTCTCAAAACAACAGCATTTAATTATTTAGAGTAAATGAAGGTGTAAATCAGAACAGCTCTATTCAACAGTAGCCTTCTCGATCTTTAGAGGACTGAAATCCACACAGTGAAAATAAACAATAAACTATGCCATAAAATAACATTTACACAAAACTGAAGAATTTAAAAAAATGATATTTTATACATATGTTATGCCATGTCCACTGTAGTAGACACCCAGGACCCAGGAGTTTAAAAAATAAAATGACATGAAATTACATGTATAGGCAAAAACAATGACAAAACAAAAACAATCACCAATAAATGTTTAGGATTCAGGATTTTTTTTAACCAAACTTTGTATATAAATTATATTTAAATATATATAAATTGACATACCATCTTTCTTTATGCAATATTTGGGTGAAATGCCCATAAATGGGTAGTCCTATTCAATACAATGTATCTATACACTGTATATAATTTGCATATCAATGTTTTCTTGGGGCAACATGTAATGAACAAAGAAGTGTAATAATGGGTGTAATAATTGGCAACATTTTCATAATAATATCTAATATTGCATAAGAAAATATTGATATAATTTCTTTCCTTACTCACTACTTGTCCCCAAAATGCCCTAACATTAAGTCCTGGTGTCCTCTAGTGGACAACCAATACCCTGTTTTGTAACAAAGTACTTTTTTTATTTTATTAGAAACCCCATAACATTTTCCTGAGATCAGTGCCGGCCCGAGCCTCTTGGGGGCCCTAAGCAGCATTTGATTTGGGGGCCCCCCTCCCAACACGTGAAGTCACCTGTGGTTGAAGATTATTGACACAAATGTCACACTATAATGTTACATTATAAATGAATACAGTGAGGATTACTATAGAATCAAGTTTAACTAATCAGTAAGTAATATCAAATTTAGAAGATAGTTCCTTATTAACTAATCAGTAATTACCTAATGATATTACCATCATTAATAACTATTAACTAATGGACAAATTGTAAAGAACATTAGCATGTGTCTGAGATGTAATCAGTCATAATTTTTACTTTGAATATAATCATAAAATGCATCATTAATTACTCAAGTGTTAGCTAGTCACTATGCAGGAACTACTACTGATCACGAACCATTATTTTAAAGTGAAAAACATGTTTTTCACTTTAAAATAATGGTCCTGATTACTAGTAGTTCTTGAAGAAAATGACTAGGTACTTGATTAATTAGCGATGCATTTTATGACGATGTTGAGATTAACTACTAGTGGTCTGCACCATTATTTTAAAGTGAAAAACATGTTTTTCACTTTAAAATAATGGTCCTGATCACTAGTTCCTGCATAGTGACTAGGTCACTTGAGTAATTAATGATGCATTTTATGACCACACTGAGAGTAAAAAAAGA
>RJVU01031264.1:28493-43658 GCA_003731715.1 Anabarilius grahami
AAACATGTTTTTCACTTTAAAATAATGGTCCTGATCACTAGTAGTTCTTGCATAGTGACTAGGTAACACTTGAGTAATTAATGATGCATTTTATGACCACACTGAGAGTAAAAAAAGACAATTGCTCACATCTCAAACACTTTAATGTTGTGATTAGTAATTAATTAGTAATTCTTTATAATTTCTCATAGTTACCTATTAGTTATTATTGATGCCAATGTCATTCTCTAATTATTGATTAGCTAATAAGGAACTATCTTTGTCCTAAATTTGATATTACTTACTGATTAGTTAAGCTTGTTTCTATATTAGTTAATAGTAGTAGCTGAAGGGTTAATGTAGATCTACTCATTAGTCCTGCATTACTTCCTGCATAGTTACTTATTAATGACGGACCATTATTCTAAAGTGTTACCGAGGATAGCACTGCTACATCACTCGCCACCATATTAATAAATAAATAATAAAGAAACAAAGAAATATGGCATCCCTTTCAACTTAAACTGATATCTATAATCAATACGTGAAATACACCTAGATAAATGTATATTAATAATGCGATTTAACGTTAGCTCTGGTGATGGCTTATATAAGATCATGAGTCATGACTAGCTGCTACCTCAAGTGACATGAGCACAATTTGTGCTGCTGCACAAAACATTCTGTAAATAATTATGCAAACATACCTTTATCTTGCTCTTTTTTCTCCTCCTCTGTCTTTTTCTTCTTTCTTTTTTCGGCACCAGAGGGATACATCCTTTTTTGTGACATGGCTTATCATTTATAACATTTATTACAGTGACGTGCACTTGCCGGCGCGAATTGTCAATGCACGCGAGGTGTCTATATGCGCAATTGCGCATGACTCAAACGCTAGCAGACACAGCAGCAGTTGTCGGCAAATCAGAATTTTCTTGTCTCGAATTATTTATTTATTCGTTCGTATTCATTCATTCATTCATTTATATCACTTGTTTAAGTTATTTAATTGTAAAAAAAAAAAAACACGATTGGGGGGCCCCCTATTGGCCAGGGGGCCCCAAGCAGCCGCTTAGTTCGCTTATGCCTCGGGCCGGCCCTGCCTGAGATGTTAATTTATGACAAACAATTTGAAAATTAGTCCGCTTTAAAGGAACACTCCAAGCTTTTTTTTTTTTTTTTGGAAAATAAGCTAATTTTCCAACTCCCCTAGAGTTAAACAGTTTAGCTTTACCGTTTTGAATCCATTCAGCCGATCTCCGGATCTGGCAGTACCACTTTTAGCATAGCTTAGCATAGTTCATTGAATCTGATTAGACCGTTAGCATCTCGCTCAAAAATGACCAAAGAGTTTTTATATTTTTCCTATTTAAAACTTGACTCTTCTGTAGTCACATCATGTACTAAGACTGACGGAAAATGAAAAGTTGCGATTTTCTAGGCCGATATGGCTAGGAACTATACTCTCATTCCGGCGTAATAATCAAGGAACTTTGCTGCCGTACCATGAGTGCAGCAGGAGCAATGATTTTACGCAGCGGCTGTGACCCCCTGCTTGCACATAGAGCGTGCCTTGCAACCATGAAGACATTTGTGAGAGGCGGTGCGTAATATCATTGCCCCTGCTGCAGCCATGAATTTCCAGTTACATATATGAAAAATAAAAGGAGTAAGTAGAGTCCTCTGTTTTGTTGATTTAATAGTGTAAATATTAGTTGATATATTACTATTCACCTGATTTATGAGTTTAACAGTTATTACTTAAAACATATAGGATTATTTTTACAGTGTGAATGCCATACTTGCAGGGAGCCAGTCCACCACGAAGTGACTAAAAACTTTTTGCCTTTGTCTTTCTTACTTTTTGTAGAAAATGGAGAGCACCCATACTATGTGGAAACATCCACCCATGGTTGGCATGATGCAAGGACTGAAACACCCACAACCCTCTGTATTTCCCCCTTTTTGACTCTCCTTCCTTTTTTCTCCCTATCTCTCTCTTCTCCTTTTTCTTCTCTTTCCACCTCATTCACTATGAAGTACTACAAATACACATCCCTTCGACACAGAAATCTCACGCACACACGGCCATGTTCACACTTACACACACATGGACACACATTCCTGTTACCCAGTGTTCATTCCTGTCTTCTTTAAAATAAAAAAAGGCTTTGTTTTTTATTAAAATACACCTTGATTTAATAATAATTTTTTTTTTTTGGGACACAAATATCAATTATTTGAACATATAACCAACCATTTCTATAAAATAAACACTTTCTTAAGGGGAAAAACAAAGGACTTAACTGACATGCTTTTAAATGGCACATAACTTTTGGTAACAAGACTGAGAAAACACGCATCCATATTCTGTATAGATATCTTGTAAAAATGAAATAAAGTTACCTGAGATTGACTAATACACATTTTAAATAGTTAAATATGTGTATTATTATAATCAGTGTTGAAAACAAAGTTTAATTTTGAAGAGTTAATTACAACAAACAAATGTCACCCATTCGGTGGAATGGTGGTTCAATCATTTTTAAAGACCAAGGAATTGTCATGTTGAAGATCTCTTAAAAGCCCTGAATGTGCTCTACTTCGGTAAAGTTGGTTTTATATTCGCACATTCGGACTTCTGATAAATTCAGACTTTCCAATAAATGTGCAATAAATTAATGTTTGCGAATTTTAAGCAGCGACATGATATTGACAACCAACGATTGTCAACTTACAACATTTTTCACAGTCGATCAAAATAGGCAAGTATTGTTTTAATGGCATATTTACTTGTGAATGTCCACTGAATGTCCAATGTAGTGTGATTAACAAGCTATTGAATACGGATGTCCGAATGTGCAAATATAAAACCAACTTTACCGAACTATGTGCTCTTTACAGGACATACAGACTTAAAACCGTGACATGTATGGTGTCAGAGAAACTCACTAAAATATAATGTCCACTACAGTAGACAAAAAGTACAGAAGGACAACAAAACTTGCGCTATCATAGGGGCACGACTCAGACCACTAGCAGGGTGGGGCAGATCTCAGCCAGAGGTGCTCAGATCGTCTCATACTGCAGGGGAACGAGCGCCCTCATACAATAGATATTATTATTATTTTGATTATTTCTGGTAAAAATGAACGTCTTCCTATTTTTTCTCTCAGCGGGCTTTTTGCCTAACCATGGTAAGACATATTTTGATATAGTCCCTTTTTATGGTTTGTACCAGCTCTATTATATTTATATTAGTCAGAAAAGTATTTATTATTTGTATTTTGCTCTGTGTGTTTTGCTTGACCATTGTAAGACATGTATTTGTTATGGGCTAAAGAAAATAAACGACGAATGTGACGTAGTTTCAAAAACTTGGGTAAAGTTGGTTTTATATTCGCACATTCGGACTTCTGATAAATTCAGACTTTCCAATAAATGTGCAATAAATTAATGTTTGCGAATTTTAAGCAGCGACATGATATTGACAACCAACGATTGTCAACTTACAACATTTTTCACAGTCGATCAAAATAGGTAAGTATTGTTTAGATGGCATATTTACTTGTGAATGTCCACTGAATGTCCAATGTAGTGTGATTAACAAGCTATTGAATACGGATGTCCGAATGTGCGAATATAAAACCAACTTTACCCAAGTGTTTCAAAAGTGATACGGTTTTGTGAATTATATCAAATTGGCAACAGTATGGCCAGTATATATATAACGTTATGTGGTCCATGCTCAGATTGAAGCCCGAATGATGGCCAAAACTTGACTTATGATTTTGAGATGTTTTATTGTAACTTTCATCACACATTCATACAAGTGTAGGCCTACGTGTAACTCCAGGCAAAGTAAATAAAAGAGGGTACAACAATGTGCATTAAACTCTTACACAAAAATGTATCTGGTTGCATTATCGTTAGCATACACAGAGAATATCACAAAAATACTACTCAAAACTTACAGACAGAGCTTGCTTTACTGACGTCGACTGCTGAACGCCTTTCCGGTTGTCTAGACGGGGTCTCTGCGGAACAAAAGAGGGGCGTCTCCCAATTTTGGGGTGTTTTCTAACTGGTAGAGGTGTTTTTAACGATCCAACCAAAAAAGTACGGAAGCCGAGATAGGCGTTGTTTTTTTTAAGTACGGAAGCCTGAAAGGCCATTCATTCATTTTTTTTTTTCTTTTCTTGTGTTCTCATGAANAAGGCCATTCATTCATTATTATTTTTTTTCTTGTGTTCTCATGATCACAACTACTTTTTTAATGTTTAGATCACGAGAAACAACTTATGTCGAGATAATGAGAAATAAATAAATAAAATATTGCTGCATGCTTGACTTCCGTAACAGGGAAACATGCGTTTTTCCCGAGTGCCTGCCTAGATATATGGAAACATTTTACAATATTCATATATTTTGAAGAGTATGAACTATTTTACAGGGCCTGTAGCTTAATATATGATTTATGCAAGTTTTAAGATTAGCCTACTCCGTTTTTTATTGCTTAGTTATTTATTTATTTATTTTATTATTATTATTATTATTTTGCGTCATTTGAGGTTGGACATGGCCCAGGTAAAAAAAATACTATAGTAATTGATATTAAATAGTGTTTTTGAACCATACTATAGTAAATTGTAGTATACTGTATATATTATAGTATTTACAACACTTTGCTAATAAATGCTACAGCATAGGCTGTTTGGTTACTACAGTAAACTGTGTGTATTGTAGTATAATATAGTTTAAAGAAAACTTAGTAGAGTATTGGGAAACGTAATTTGTTTATATTACTATAGTTTTTATATTACCACAGCAATAGCCTATAGAATTACTACAGTATTTTTTCAGCCGGAGGGCTACAAGAATTATCATTTATCAAATAGTTTCTTAAGGCTAGATATTTCGCCTTTATGTGCTACAAGTCTTGTATAATTTTGCTCTTCAATATGAGTAACGCAGAAGAACACAACCAATGGCACGCGATCAACAGCCTATTTTATTTAATCTCTCGCATGCCAAATTTCACATGCATAGTGTAACCTTCGTCATAAAAGCTATTAAAATGACACTATAGTCAACATACAGAGAGAATACGTAGGCTAAACAGTGCTTGTGATTTATAATTAACTTTCATTTTAAGTGTAGGCTAATTGTTTTTTATAGGCTATCAACCACACAGAAACACGACTGTCTCAGCGTATATTGTAGAAGTATAAGCTTTATATGCATTAATGAGACTATTTACTTGTTTAAGAATTAAAATAAAGAAAATGTGTTAACCTGAAATGATGACGAAGACTTTAAATTTTATAATCATTTTATTGAGCACAGACACTGTAGCCTTGTAATGATGGGTCAACAGCGTGAGGATCCATGTGCAGCGTGTTTATTAAAAGTAGATAATACAGTACAAACAGGGGCAGAGCAGAATCGTAGACAGGGACAGACTTGGGTCGAGACAGGCGGCAAGTTATCAGGGTCATATAACAGGCAGGGTTCGTGGCAGGCGGCAAGCAAGCAGAGTCCAGGAAACAGGCAGAGATCAGGGTCGGCAGCAAAGGTTCACAGAGAATAAACAGTCCAAACGGTAACAGAGAAACAGTCCAACAATGAAACGCTCGGAAATGATCACCTAGGCAAATCAAGACTTCGCGGTGCATGTATGCGTGTGTGAGTGTTATATGGAGTGTGTGTAATGACGTGCAGGTGTGTGCGCAATCAGTCCCAGGAATGAGGGCCCTTGGGAAATGTAGTCCACAATGGAAAGAGTCAATATTCCGGTGACGGCTCCCTCCGGCGGCCGGGATGAGGAGCCGCGGGAGCCGTATTCGTTACAAGCCTCAAGCTGATGGTAAAAAAAACAAATCAAGTGACCAACAGATTCATCAAATAGAATAGCGAATGTTAGCTAATAATAGTTATCGCTAGAAGTGAGTGGAAGGTTGCTTGGAGCTTTTTACAACGAGCTAGCAAGCATATTCACGCAAAAGAAACGTTAAACAACTTAAACAATACACTTACATTCATATACAAGACATATCTCTTATTGTCGATTTGAGCAAATCAGGTAAAGGGGTTGAAAAACACCTATTCCAGTGTGACAACACCCCAAAATTGGTAACCGCCCCTTTTTGTTCCGCAGAGACCTCCTTCTCGACGGGATACAGCAACAGCTAGCCTGGATGCCAGCCGAACTTAGCCCCGCCCACAACATTTTGAGGTCGGGGATTTGGTCTGGACTCGATCCGTAGAGGAGTAATTATGCCCGAACAGAAACTGTTCGGACCAATCACATTGTCAGGGCGATGATTGACAGATTATCACCAGAAACGTAATCAGCCACGTCATCAAAGAGCGCTTTGGTTGAATTAGTTTACAACAATGATGGCTGTTGTTGAAGAACTGAGATGTGTAGATTCCGCCATCACGTCCGTTATAGAAGATATCGACAGCGCATTAATTTTAAAAGATTTTAAAATTCTTTTTACAACACCGGCAAAGATTGTTTACGCTCATCTTCTACTAGTTCCAGCATGTGTGCAGTTGAGTTCTGTTAACAAAACGATGCGCCGCTCAACATACGTCACTTACTCTGTAGCTCTGATTGGTTGTAGGTCTATCCAATTGAGGTCTTTTCTGGATTGGTTGAAATACACCCCCATAATCAAAGTGAAGTGACATGTGACATGTGGCCAAGTATGGTGACCCATACTTGGAATTTGTGCTCTGCATTTAACCCATCCAAGTGCACACACACAGCAGTGAACACACACACCGTGAACACACACCCGGAGCAGTGGGCAGCCATTGCTGCGGCGCCCGGGGAGCAGTTGGGGGTACGGTGCCTTGCTCAAGGGTCTCACCTCAGTCGTGGTATTGAAGGTGGGGAGAGCGCTGGACATTCACTCCCCTCACCGACAATCCCTGCCGGACCTGAGATTCGAGCCCATGACCTTTGGGTTACAAGTCCGACTCTCTATCCATTAGGCCACGACTGCCCCCGACAAATTAATTTATTAATTGGAGCAGTATCCCAATGGAGCAGTATCAGACTCATATTCGAACTAGAATTGAGTATGACCACGTCAGGCTAAGCAACAGCCGGATGTGAGGCAAAATTTTACGATAAAATAATAATAAATTAATTTGCTACTTATCAGATTGTGTTTTATTAATGACTACACCTACCACAACCTTAAACCTACCCTTACAATAATTTAAATACAGTAATTAAATCACCCAATAATAATTATGCGCATGCAGTGTCCCTTCTAGTCTTTACCCGTTTTTTCCTGGAATATGCTCTCAATTGCATGCGTTTTCAAAATAATAGTCCCACACACCCCTGCTGGAAAAAAACCCATTAAAACGAGCCTAAGCTGGTTGGCTGGTTTAATTTGGTCTTTTAGCTGGTCTCCCAGCTTGACCAGCTAAGATCAGACTGGTCAGCTAAAAAAACAAAAGTGTCCAAGACCCTTCTAAAACTAGAGACCAGATAATGCTAACCTTTTTTAACTTTTATTAAACAAAACATATCAAACGTGTGCAAAAACCATGGGATAATTATAAAATAACCTGATCGTTGGGCGAGGCTTTAACAAAGGGGCAATCCCGTTGCATGATTTGGTCATGTCACGGTGGTGGTTGTGTTTAGGTGAGGGTCAGGTAGGGGCATCACCAGTTTGAAAACCTGTAAGATGTCTGGACCCAGGGAGGGCTAATCCCTAAGAAAACAAAGGACTTTATCTGGGAATCAGTGTTTGGACTCACTTTAAAAGTAGCATCCTCATCTGAGACACAATGCAATGTTGATTGTGAACATGCTAGGTGTCATTAAAAAGGTCTTAATAAAACTTCTGGTAAATTGATCTCCCTCAACCACAGTATAACTACAAATAAGTTCTAGAAAATGTTAGGAAATATGGGATGCCACCAAGGGTGTGGCTTTCACAGGCCTCATTTTTCATTTTGCAAGTCCATGCGCTCTCTTGACCATGCTTCTTAGCTGGTATCTTGGTTTGTGTCTGCTAAATCTCTGTGCTCTCACTCCTGATAAAACATCGCTGCGCCCGTGTACCCTTTACTATCAACAGAATGGACGGTTACTGCCGATATAGTTGTGACTCACTTTATTTAACCAATGACTATAGCCTTCCCTTGTGTGTTCATTAGTGATGTTCTTACAATTTATATGTAAACAGGACTGTATTTGTGTGATAACCATTTTAATAAATAAATTAGCTTAGTTAAATTATTATATGTTTTGCTTAATGACAATGGGAAATGTTGGTCCCATGGCTAAACCGTTTGAGAACCACTGTTTAATATTATTGATCAATGTTATCTATTGTCAGAATTGAATTTTGAATTATGCTTTCAATTACCTGGTTAATAAACTGTACGAATTTATTCTGACCTACTCTGAAATCGTTGACTCTACACTCAATGGGGCAGTCGTGGCCTAATGGATAGAGAGTCGGACTTGTAACCCAAAGGTCATGGGTTCGAGTCTCAGGTTCGGCAGGGATTGTCGGTGAGGGGAGTGAATGTCCAGCGCTCTCCCCACCCTCAATACCACGACTGAGGTGAGACCCTTGAGCAAGGCACCGTACCCCCAACTGCTCCCCGGGCGCCGCAGCAATGGCTGCCCACTGCTCCGGGTGTGTGTTCACGGTGTGTGTGTTCACTGCTGTGTGTGTGCACTTGGATGGGTTAAATGCAGAGCACAAATTCCGAGTATGGGTCACCATACTTGGCCACATGTCACTTCACTTCACTACAAGCTAAATCCACGTCACAGAAAATCTGCAATTTGGTTTAGCAGACTAAAATCAGCTTTAGGTGGAGCATTGGGATACGCCAATTAATCAAGTGTACTGTAAAGTCTTTTCTAAATTTCTGTTTAGAACAACAGAATGCTGCACAATTTTCTCAAGTTTTTTTTACGGGTATAGGCTGTTAATCTATGTAATATTCTGGGTAATATTTATTATGATTTATGAGGGTGCTATGAAATTACTTGGTTGCATGAATTCACAAATATATCTAAAGAGAGTATGAATGAGGATGTGTGTTGTATGATGTTCAGTTGTCTAAGTAACTCAACGAGACTTGCGTCTGTTTGTCTGATGAGTGAATGTGTAAATCAATGATGTTCTTCTGCTGCTTGTTTGAATGTTTTATATTGACCAAAAAGTAATTTATAATTATTTGTTCCTTTCTTCTCCAGGTGTGTCTGGTGTTGATATAGAGAGAGTGTCAGTGATGGAGGGAGATTCAGTCACTCTAAACACTGATTTTAAAGCAAACCAACAAGACACAATTAAATGGTATTTTAATGACATCCGCATCGCTCAAATCAATGGAGATCTCAGTTATATATGTACAGATGTTCAGTGTAATGAAGGCACTGAGAGATTCAGAGACAGACTGAAGCTGGATCATCAGACTGGATCTCTGACCATCATGAACATCTCAAACACGGACTCTGAAGAATATAAACTAGTACTGATCAGCAACAGCCAAAGTCAAAAGATCTTCAACATTACTGTCAGTGGTGAGTCATTTAATGAATGTTTAAAAGCAGAGTACATATTTTTATATCACATTATGATTGATTTATTAATTTTTTTGTGTAGCTACCTGTAGTCTATATTAATTCACATACAGCTAATAGTTCATTTCATGAAAAATACTTAGTGGAATTTGTTGATTACACTACAAATTAAATTCATTTTTATTTAAAACTCAATAATTACCATTGATGAACTGTTAGTTTTTGTGGTTAGTTGATTTATAAAATAGCTGCAGGTGTGTTCTGGTAAAGATTTTCTTATCATATAATCTCTGATTATTAGCCTATTTGACGTAAAGTATTATGATAAATGGTTTCTTGTGGAATCACTTTCAGTTCCCACGGGTTATGTAAGGTTTTGTTTTTTTCTCAGCAAGAAAGTCTAAAGGGGAAAAAAAAATGGTTTCAGAGGTTCCTGCTGATAAATAAAATCGAAATAAAAATAAAAGACATGACACAAACACGAAAAACAGACTCCTGACAGCTGTATATCAGTGCACTGCCCATGAGACTGTCTGCACTGAATTCCCATTGCATTTTGTGACATTATAGCATTATTAGCTGCCGTTGTTCAAAATCCCACTAGATGGAGCCATTTATTAGTTAAACCAATACAGCTGATAGTCAAAGTAAGTGTAAGTATGAGTCAAAGATCTTGATAAATACTGCATGTATAATCATTCACCTTCCAGTAATTATGACTGTCTGTCTTCAGCTGCTCCAGGTTCATGTCAGTCTCCAGCTGTTCCAGATCCAGGTCTGTCTTCAGGTGCTGTAGCGGGAATAGCTGTTGCTGTTCTGGTGTTTGCTGCTGCTGTAACTGCTGGTGTGATTTACTGTCGCAAGCGTCAAGCATGACAAAAAGGTATTACATTCATACACATGACTTAACAAGTGAGAAAATATGAGATTCAATGTGTTAAGTGGGAAAAAACTTGTTAAAAGTTGTGAAAAGTAATGTGTGTTTAATTGAGTTTGTTATTGTTTAAATAGATGGTGAGACGCAGAACAACCCAGTTCAGGTGAGATTCTGTGTGCTGTAAATCTGTCTGTGCTAAAAAACTGTGAATTTACTACAGATTCAGATCTGTGAGATCTGTGTGGTGTGTCTGTAACAGTCTTTGTTATGTGGTTTCAGAAAAAAATAATAACTTAAACAATAATCAGAGCTGTAAAGAGTACCTGAAAACCATACTTGAGTAAAAGTGCAGATACCTTACAGTGGAAATGACTCCATTACAAGATACAAGTCACCAATTCAAATACGACTTGAGTGAAAGTCTTAGAGTGTCTGATTTTAACAGTAATTGAGTATCTTACTCATGCTGAATGTAGGCTCAGAGATGCTCTAGTCCTCGACACCTGAGAGACATGCCAGTGAAACACAAGAAATTTGTAAGATAAGAAATCAAGTTTACTTTCTAAAATCAAAATAAAACTGAAGACCTCGATATTGTAATAAATCAAGGTCGACACAACAGCCTCATCTACAGTGAGGCTGTTGTGTTGATGTGTAATTGCATTACTCATGTGTAATGTGTAAAATGTAATTGCATTATTCATCACAAATGTATTGGACTAAAAAGTACATTTACTTGCTCAAAAATGTAGTCAAGAGAGTAAAAGTTGCCAATATCTTTGATACTCAGTACAACTACAAAGTAGCCAAAATGATGATACTCAATTACTCAAATATTTTACACTTCTGACAATAATAATAGCTGACTATTTAAGAATTGTTTTACTTTGAAACATCATTCCTGTTCATTTTTTTTTACCTTCTGTAAATCCGTGCTTTCTTACAGGAGAAACATCTAGACGACTCGTACCCTAATCCCTCTAACGAAGAACGCTGCCAGTGAGACGTCTCCAAATCAGACTGATGCTCCAAATAACGATCCTAGCAATGGGACATCTAGTGAGAATAAGATTCCCTTGATGGACACTGATAACGGGACATCCTCTAATCCACCTGAAGCTGCTGAAGAGGCACTATAACGTCATGTTTTGACATATGAGATATTTTGTCCAGTCTGTGTACATCCTCTTATAACTGCCTTACGAAGACGGGTATTGTGACCAAACTGACCGCTGCACACAGACTTGTACTGCAAGACGGCTCTCTTCACACAGCACAGACTGACAGCTGTCTTGAAATGCTCGTTGTGCACCAGTTGGAATTTATTGATTTAATTGTTGCTGAAACACTTTGCTGAGCGTATTTATCACATTACATGGCTGTTACTGGATGCATAAACCAGTTACTCTGGTGTTAAACATGAGAAATACTGTTTATCAGGTTTGTCTGGAGGAACGTTACAGCACAATTTCTACAGGGAAAAAAACGTACTTGATAAAACAATGGCGAACATTTTTATAGCTTTCATTGATTTTTTTAATATATATATTGTCATTGTTGAAATGTCCAAAAATGAATCATACATTCAATCTTTTTACCTGAAATTGTGAACAAATATTTGGGACAATTATTATGTATTATGTAACAAATATTTCCTGTCATGAAAAATGTCTATTTTCCATGATTTCCTTTTTGGACTTGTGTTTTGTTTGGTGCTCATTGTTAATATGTAAATACTTTATTAAAATGAATTCATAAGTGCCAGAGGAATACTGTCATACACTAAACTTCTCACAAAAGCCAGTCCCACAGATCCCACATCTGTTAGTGTCGCTTCCAGTGAATGAGACACTGGTGCAGAGTTCAATCAAATAAATTAGTATATATAATGTGCAAGAAACCAAGCGATACTCACTGCAGAGTCAAATGACATCCAGCTCCACCTCTCTGGACATCTGTATGTGGAGGGATATGGCTGTGGGTAGGGTTAGGGTGTGGTTGGATATTTTAGCTCTACCCTTTAGGCCCAAATTATCTTCGCTCCTCCTCTCCGGATGTCTGGAGGAGTTAGACATAAACTCCACCCATTTGCTCTGTTGTGAGCAGCCTCTCCCAGCACCTTAAGGGGTAAAAAGAACACATGGAGAGCTAAAAGCACATGAGTTGATGGTTTATGTCGACACTGTTTTTAATCAACAGGTGTAATGAAAAGCTTAGATGTATTTTATATTGGATGAAGTCAAGTCAAGTCACCTTTATTTATATAGCGCTTTTTACAATGCAGATTGTGTCAAAGCAGCTTTACATTGATAACTGGTACATCATTTTGGCTGCACAGCAGCTCTTAAAGAATAGTGTCAATGCAGGCAGATCAAAGCACTGTTGATTAAATGTCAAGAATACTGTTGAATATTGAATGTCAAGTCAAATGTCAAGTGTCCCCAACTAAGCAAGCCAAAGGCGACAGCGGCAAGGAACCCAAACTCCAACAGGTGACATGAGGTGGCAAATAGGTGTTAAAATGGAGAAAAAAACCTTGTGAGAAACCAGGCTTAGTCGGGGGGCCAGTCCTCCTCTGGCGAACAGTGCTTTGTTACGAATCAGGTTGCTATCATAAGTCTGATAGGATCGCAACAATCAAAGTATTTATTTTAGTTCCATCCAGTTGAGGATCGTATTCATCATGCTGGTATGGACGGTTTGTTGAAGAACTGTGGCACTGTGGGATGAAGGTGAAGGTTTTTCTTGGAAAGGTGAACTAGTTAGGACACTTGATGGCACCAGTGGGATAGTATGCATATGATTTTAGAATAAAAACTATTGAATGGAAATGTCAGGAAGTTTATAACAATACCAGTGCACACAGACAAAGTATTCGGTGATTTTACTAGGCCAACAAGTGAAACTGTGGTAATGCTTTATCACTATCATCAAAATAACACTCAGAAAATCTCTTACATTCTCCGAATATATTCAAGCATATTATTCATTTACATTTTGTATTGCATATGTCATTCTTTTTGAAAATAATTAAGAAGGATGCACAAAAAAAACTTTCTTATTAAATTGTGTTAATAAGTCAAAATAATAGTAGTAAAAAGATACTATATTTACTTATATATAATGAACATATTTTTTCTTCTTCCAGCAAAATCAAAGCTTTAAAAACCCTTACGTTGTGCAAAAGTTGGCCTATAATATTTATGTTTTTATAATGTGCAAAAAAAGGACTCAAAAGCAGTTTTTCCGCTCTCTCAAATTTAAATTATTTTAAATTATATGTTACCCCTGGCTCAAAGTTTTATTTATTTATTTTTATTTTACTGGTTATTTTGGTTATAATTATTTTTTCTTTTTTTTTTGTTAAATGCTGTTATAAGGTGTAACTGCGTGTATTTGCTTTTATANGTAAAAATAATAGTAGTAAAAAGATACTATATTTACTTATATATAATGAACATTTTTTCTTCTTCCAGCAAAATCAAAGCTTTAAAACCCCTTACGTTGTGCAAAAGTTGGCCTATAATATTTATGTTTTTGTAATGTGCAAAAAAAGGACTCAAAAGCAGTTTTTCCGCTCTCTCAAATTTAAATTATTTTAAATTATATGTTACCCCTGGCTCAAAGTTTTATTTATTTATTTTTATTTTAATGGTTATTTTGGTTATAATTCTTTTTTCTCTTTTTTTTGTTAAATGCTGTTATAAGGTGTAACTGCGTGTATTTGCTTTTATATATGTTCAATAAAAAAGAACGAATAAAGAATAGCACACCGGCGAGCGCGTAAACGCCTCAATCCGTATGGGGGACAGCGCGCGGCCGCGTGCGCAGTCAGCGGAGTCTCGCCCAATCCAGCAGCAGAAGCGCAGGACCATACGTCACAGCAGAGGACATCAGCAAGTGCGCTCAGTGCTGAAGAGGACACAAGCATCTGAAGGACTAGAAAGGACACAGCTTCACTAGGATGCGGCCTTCTGTTTGGGAAGCACCCTCTATTTCTCCCCCAATAACAACCCCCACATATCTCACAACAAGCGGCAAATATCACCAATCGATAGAAGCGGCGGATCGGTTTTCGTAGCTTCAGAGTGGAATCTGGATTATTTTCGCTTTTAGCCTATACAGCAAAACGCGTCTGCGCAAGAACAGAAATTTTTTTTTTTAACGATTGATATTCCACAAAACATCCATTCATTTTCAGAGGGATGAAGTTCTTCATTTTGCACATATCGAGTGTTTTACTCGTGCATGGTAAGACGTAGACTAGCTATTTGTTAAAATGTGTGACTCTTCCAATCAGGAAACCGGAGCATTAATTTATATCATTTCTTAATTATTTACCATATTATTACCCGGTTTCACAGACAAGGCTTAAATCTAGTCTCAGACTAAAATGCATGTTTGAACTGCCTTCACTGAAAGCAAATTTTTTAAATAAGTCAGTGCCAGTGTTTTGTCTAAAGATGCACACCATTAATTGTTTTTCTAGGGCACGTTTATAAAAGCTACTTAGGTAACAGTTTAGGTTCATTTGTAACATTAGTTAATGTATTACATGAACTACCCATGAGCATGTTAAATTGGTTTACGTTAAAAATACAGCCGTTGATAATTTGTTCATGTTAGTTCACAGTGCATTAACTAATGTTAACAAATACAGCTCTTGATTTTAATTATGCATTAGTAAATGTTTAAATTAACATTAACAAAGATAAATAAAATCTATAAAAGTGCATTT
>RJVU01031264.1:44638-54708 GCA_003731715.1 Anabarilius grahami
TTTTTACTGTATTTTTAATTAAATAAATGTAGCCTTGGTGAGCAGACGAAACTTCTTTTAAAAACATTAAAAATCTTAGTGGTTCCAAACTTTTGGACTGTACTGTATATTAAAAATAAGTAAGAGATCACTTATTATAAATGAAAGATATAAAACTGTTTTATATTTTATTAGTAAATATCATCTATTGCTTCAGTTGTCCGGTTTTATTTAATAGAACGGCCTGATGCAGTTTGATTTCTGGACTGGATGATCAGAGTAATTTATTATTCTGTTCTGTGATTTATAATTGCTTATTTTTTCTTCAGATGTGTCTGGTGTTACAGACACAGTGTCTGTGATGGAGGGAAATTCAGTCACTCTACACATTAGTGTTAAAAAAACCCAACAAGAGAGAATTAAATGGTATTTTAATGACACCTGTGTAGCTCAAATTAATGGAGATCCCAGTAAGATCTGTACAGATAATCAAAATCATCATGATAATGAGAGATTCAGAGACAGACTGAAGCTGGATCATCAGACTGGATCTCTGACCATCACAAACATCAGAACCACAGACTCTGGACTTTATGAACTGAAGATCATCAACAGCAGCAGCGACAGTGATGAGACCTTCAGTGTTTCTGTCCATGGTGAGTCGTGTTTATTATTATCATCATTGATATGTTCATTATACTGTATCTGTGACCATCACAGCTATTCTATACTTGTATTTTTAGTAAATAGGTAACTTCCTTCAAATCAAATTTGCTGTGAAAATGGAATTTGTATAAATATCACACTTTTCTTCATTACACAGAACCAGGGGTGAGGCTAGATAGCATACAGTATGAAGCGTAGAGTATGAAAACAGCATGCCAAGTACAAAGCAGCACAAAGTTTCAAATAGCAAATAACAAAACAACCTATAAACAATTATGACAAACACAAAAAAAAAATCAAAGTTCTGTCATGAAACTCTAGATGGCTCAGGCTGAATCTGTGTGTAATCACATGATTCTCTACAGGGTACAGTTGATTGGTTCCTGTTGTATCAGCAGCTAATGAGCTCGCTGGTCAACCTTCAAATACTCTGTCAGCATTTGCTGTTTACAGGGATGGGCAACTTCAGTCCTGGAGAGCCTGCAGAGTTTATCTCCACACCTGAACAAGCTAATCAATGTCTTCAGGATTAGGAAGCTACAGGCAGGTGCGGAGTTTCAACGCACTTTCAGAAACCCTCCACCCTCCCCAGCTAAACCTGAATAGATCTGTGTGGCAAGCAAACGGTCTTTATTGACTCCCAAAAATGTAATTTTTGGGGTTTTGAGATTGCTCAAAACTTTGCATGCATTGAACACCTGCATGCGTACGAGTTAAATGAAGTATATTTCCACGGCTGTGCGTTCGACTGTGCGCGTACACTAGCTTACATGTAAAAAACAAAGCATACCTAGGGCTTAAGTCTCTCTCTCTGTCCCAGGTCTGTGGGGTGCTTATATCCAGTCTTTTCGCCAATCACTGGAGTTAGAGACAGGTGTTAGTTACCGTACACTTGACCTCCTTATCACCATGTGTGCTGGCTGTCTTACAATCATGAGTCAATCACTGTGCCGTTATTATCATGCTACCATGTCCAAACCCTCTGTTTCAATCCCTGTTGCTGACAACGACAGCAGAGGGTAACAAAGTTATCTACCCTGACACAGTGCCCTTAGGCAAGCGAATGGAGTTGGCGCAGTTCTAAAAATGAATGGGTATGATATTGGCAGCAATAAAGGTGGTGCCTCTGGGACTGCTCAAAGCATGACCACTGCAGAGGTGTAGAAATGTGTTCAGGCTCTGCGTCCATGGATAAGCAAAACAGGATGAACCAAGGGGTTCCTCGGGGGGAATATACAAGCAAGGAAAATCGGATGCTCTTCTGACAGGTTGGGGGGCTGTCTGGCAAGGCAGAACAGTCAAAGGCTCATGGGTGTTCCCCTGGACCATGGATCACATCAATGTACTGGAGTTGAGAGCAATCTATCAGTCTTTGAGTGATTTGATTCTATTCAGGACAAGCATGTCCTTATATGGACCGACAACTGTGTTGGCAGTGTATTACATCAACCATCAAGAGGGGAACCAGGTCATTGTGCTGCCTCCAGGAAACCAAGAGATTTCTGTTTTGGGCCTGCCCAAGACTCGCCTCACTCAGGGCAGTCTACATAACCAGAGTAGTAAACAGGGCAGCCAATGTCCTCTACCGAACTGGGCCGAACTACACACAGAGGTCGTGCATCTGATATGGGCCAAGAGCCCACACTGACCTGTTTGCATCAGCCGAGACTGTTGCTGACAATGACAGCAGAGGGTGACAAAGTTCTCTACCCTGACACAGTGCGCTTAGGCAAGCGAATGGAGTTGGCGCAGTTCTAAAAATGAATGGGTATGATATTGGCAGCAATAAAGGTGGTGCCTCTGGGACTGCTCAAAGCATGACCACTGCAGAGGTGTAGAAATGTGTTCAGGCTCTGCGTCCATTGATAAGCAAAACAGGATGAACCAAGGGGTTCCTCGGGGGGAATATGCAAGCAAGGAAAATCGGATGCTCTTCTGACAGGTTGGGGGGCTGTCTGGCAAGGCAGAACAGTCAAAGGCTCATGGGTGTTCCTCTGGACCATGGATCACATCAATGTGCTGGAGTTGAGAGCAATCTATCTGTCTTTGAGAGATTTGATTCTATTCAGGACAAGCATGTCCTTATATGGACCGACAACTGTGTTGGCAGTGTATTACATCAACCATCAAGAGGGGAACCAGGTCATTGCGCTGCCTCCAGGAAACCAAGAGATTTCTGTTTTGGGCCTGCCCAAGACTCGCCTCACTCAGGGCAGTCTACATAACCAGAGTAGTAAACAGGGCAGCCAATGTCCTCTACTGAACTGGGCCGAACTTACACACAGAGGTCGTGCATCTGATATGGGCCAAGACCCCACACTGACCTGTTTGCATCAGCCGAGACAACCTATTGCAAGATATGCAATACAGAGATGTAAGGAGGGGCATATTCATAGCGAAACTTGGTTTCTTGCGGTAATTTAGGCTTTTTAAAGAATCAACTGATTGACATTGTCATGCTTTTGCCGTGTAGTCGTTAATAAAAACATGAGTTTTGCTAAATGGAAATAAGAAAATGTGTAAAAACTCCACACACTGCATTTAAATGAACACACATTTTGATTGGTAATGACAGTCATACGTCTTTTCATGACAACTGACGTAACACGACGCTGTCATTATTTTTACGCCAACTAGAGGGCGCATGACTTTAAAACGTAAATATAGGTCGTAATAAGGTGCTTGAAAAACAACCTATAGGGTAGGTTTTTTTTGCCGGACAGTCTAAAATGTGTTTAAATTGAAAGTCAAGGAAGAGCTCATGACATGATTTTTTACAACATAATCGGTTGACAAAAAAGTTATTATTCAAAAAATCCCATGTAATTATGCAATTTGCTTTCAGTATTATAATTGTACATTTTTAGTATCAATTCACTTTCCCCCCAAAAGTCCTCCAGAAGCTGTTGGTTTGTGTTTCAGATGTTCCTGCTGCTGAACTAGAGGAAGTGAAGAGAAAGTCAGTGAAGGAGGGGGAATCTGTTATTTTAGATCCTGGTGTAGCAAAACACCCAAATGATGTGATGATGTGGTATTTTAATGATACTTGCATCGCAGAAATCACTGGAGATCTCAGTAAGATCGGCACGGATGATCAGTGTGAACACGCTGATGGACGATTCAAAAACAGACTGAAGGTGAATCATCAGACTGGATCTCTGACCATCACGAACACCAGAACCACAGATGCCGGACTTTATAAACTGGAGATAAACAGCAGCAGCAGCAGCATCAGTCTTCGCCACAGCAGCAGCATCATCAGCATCAGCAGCTTTAAGAGCTTCAGTGTTGCTGTCATTGGTTGAGTATATCATTTTATTCAATTAAATTTTAAAGTTTCAGTGTAAACTGATGAAGAAAAAAAAAGAGCTTTGACTCATTAACATTTTAACACTATTCAGTTTTCTGGTGACCTCTGCTTATTCCATGCTTTTTAATTGCTGTTCTTAAAAAAACATCTATCAGTTCAATCAATATCATACAACTGATGATCATAGAAGAAAGGGATAAATATCAGTTTAAAGTATCATTAAAGTTGATTATCATTTGATGTCTAGTGATTATGTATGTCTGTGTTTACCGTTACAGAATCAGGTCAGTCTGTAGCAGTAATATGTGCTGGCGTTGGGGTTCTTCTGCTGGTTTCTGCAGCTGTAAATCACACCGCTGGTGTGATTAACTGTCACCACAATAAAGCTAAAAAAGCAGGACAGAATGCAAGTATCACATACATACAGCTGAGTTATACATGATTATATAATCAGGATTTAAACTAATTCACATGTATGAAATAAAACAATATGCGCCAGATTTACTAACAGCTTGCGCCAGCGCAAACCCTCTCTTGGCTTTAAAAAAACGAATGTCAGGAATTACTAAAAACACGCAGTGAGACATTAGCGAAGAATTTCCTTATTGCTTATGCATTTGTAGGCATTTCCCTTTCAAACATGGTAGGCGAGTATTTAAATAAAGCATGCGAGGTGATTTACTAAAGTTTGCTGTGGTCAATTTACAAGAATTTGTGCTATTATTTAAACCCCAAATAAGTGTAACGGAGAGGCAAGCTAGTAAGAGCTGTGAATGTAAACCTCACTCCCCTGTCCTCAATAGGCACGCTAGAGACTGTGATCATTAGCGTCCTTGTTAGCGTGCCCACCTCCCATGCCGAAGACACCGGTTCGAGTCCCGCTCGGTGCGGGTCAAGTACGACTGGTTACATTTGGTGCCGTGACCCGGATGGGAGTGAGGTTTAGGGGGGGTGAACGAGGCAAGCTAATAATAGATGTGAATGTAAACCTCACTCTCCTGTCCTCAAGAGGCGAGCTGGAGACTGCAGTCTGCAGTCCTTTTTAGCATTCCCGCCTCCCATGTCTTAACCCATTTTCTCTTGACATGCTGGAGCTTGGAGATAAATTTTACCCTTCATATTCATTAATTTTTAATGCCAGATGAAGACGTTACCCGAACATTGTTTCTCAAGCCATGTTATTTTTTATTTGATGATGATAGTAAATTGCCCACATCTGATTATCATCGGCTCTGCTTGTTTGTGTCCCTACACTAATTTACGATGCTCTTGGGGGGATTTTGTCTGTCATTATGGAAATTCTCTGCTGCATCTGTTCTTTAATTTGCTTATTGTCCGTTGATCAGTCACAGAACTCAATAAAACCAATTGCACATAAATCCGCATCTTCGCCTGCATTTGACCTGTTTAGTAAATCTGGCACTATATTTGCAATATATGTTTCACAAATGCAAGAAGATGTAGTGTGCACACAAAGTTATGAATGCTTTAAATTTATAAAGTGGTTATTGAATCTGTATGTTATTGCATGTGTATACATGCGTGATGCAATATAGTTTTAAGACTGAATATTCATCTAAAGAAACGTCCAATATATATAAGACATTGTGTTGTTACATTTTTTTTTGGAATAGAAAATCATCAGACTTGTTTATTTCATTTATCTTCTGTGAATCTGTGTTTTCTTACAGGAGCATGATGTTGAATACTCGTCCACTGATAAGGCTGAGATTTCTTTGTTGACTGTTGCCAATGAATCGGCCCCTTATCCGGCTGAGGCTGCCAGAGCGACATCACCTTTTTTAGCTATTTAAATAAATGAAAGCATGTTGCCAAAATCTATTTTTGAAAGAAGCACATTATCAGCAATAGAACAGTGAATGCTTAATGTTTTGTATTAATGTGTATTAATGATGCTAAAAGATTTTTTTTTTTTTTGTAGCAGTTTAGTATCTCCTTCCTTATGGCCAAGAAGTGTATTTTACTACTCTCACACAGTGTCATACTGCAATATGCAAGCATGCAAATTATGTGCACAAAAATATGCAAATAAACAATATAAATCAACTCTGCACTACTGATAAAACTGCTGGAAAAGACTGATATTGTCATGGATTCTGCCCGCATTCCATCAGCACCAGGTCCTTCAGCTCCACCCACCAGAATATGAACCTGTCACACTATCATCCAGCATCCATCAAAAGCACACAGCACACACTCACCTGTTGTCTGGTCTTGTCAGTCTCTGCAAAAGAATGTAGCTACATGACTACCTGATTACTTACCTACTATAGTCTTCCTCCATCCATCGATCTTTTAGACTGTTCATCATCTGTCTGCTCATCTAACCATCCTGCAAATAAACAAAGACTCCTCAGTTAAGTGTTACTGCTCTTTGAACTTTTTATGTTCATCACTTGCCTGCTTGATGATCCTGCACAATCTAAACTATCTGTGAATAAAGAACTGTTAACTTCATCTCCATGTCTCACCTCCTGTTTTATGACAACATTATGTTGCATGTGTATCTGCCAGGCTTTTTTAAATAGGTCATATGATTCTATTTTATTCATTATTTTGTTTAGTTGTTTGGGTGTGATAGAATAGATTAACATGCTTTAATGTTCAAAAAACATCATTTTTCTTATATTCCCAGTCTGTTTTAAAGGGATAGTTCACCCAAAAATTAAGATGGTCATAATTTACTCATCCTCAAGTTGTTCTATCTAAACCTGTATGTGTTTTTTTCTGTTGAACACAAAATAAGATATTTTGAAGAATGTTGGTAACCAGACAGCTGATGGAAGCCATTGACTTCCAAAGCAGGAAAATATGCTGCTAATGAAAGCTGTTGGAGTGGAACGAGGCCGCTGGAACGATTGCTAATGACAGACAAGCACGACGCATGGATCGAGAGCAGCAGAACTTTTATTACGCTGCAGATGACCACTTATGTCATGCGTATTATATCATATTAAATACATTTTGTGTGTTGAAAGTTGTTATAATGCTACTCCATGCGTTCGCTCAACGACTACTATGAGACACTTGTTGCACACTGCAGTAAGATCGATATTATCTAAGGTGAAGTGAAGTGAAGTGAAGTGACATGTGGCCAAGTATGGTGACCCATACTCGGAATTTGTGCTCTGCATTTAACCCATCCAAGTGCACACACACAGCAGTGAACACACACACACCGTGAACACACACCCGGAGCAGTGGGCAGCCATTGCTGTGGCGCCCGGGGAGCAGTTGGGGGTACGGTGCCTTGCTCAAGGGTCTCACCTCAGTCGTGGTATTGAGGGTGGGGAGAGCGCTGGACATTCACTCCCCTCACCGACAATCCCTGCCGGACCTGAGACTCGAACCCATGACCTTTTGGGTTACAAGTCCGACTCTCTATCCATTAGGCCACGACTGCCCCTGGACACACAACTTGATATATAATATTTACAGAGGTGTAAATATTATAATTAGCTTGATCAAAACTGAAAATCATTAACCAGACATTTGTCTCAAAATATAATCAATAATTTTAGCGATTTTCATTTGCTACACAACAAAAACTCCAGTGTTAAATTGACTCTCCTGGGAGTATATGTGACTCTTGGTCAAAAGGGGGAGCTAAAGAAGCATTCTCTGCATCAGGAGAGTTATGATGCTGTACAACATCATCTTAAAGCATCAAAAAAAGAGAAAAAAGTATAGTTTGCAATTTTATATGTTGCATGCAAATACTTTTAATTGTTTCTGGAGAGCAGAAAACCACTGACTAAATTTGGAAATGAATTCAACATGGAGATACTTGATCAGGCCAAACAGTTGTGGATCATGGGGTTCAACAGTCAAAATATGCAGTTATATAGTCAAATAGTCGTGATGAGAGATAAAGATCAAATGAAGCACTGAGTATAGTTCACATCTTGTTTTAAGTTGTTTTTCTTCTCTGCTTCTCAAGTTCTCTATTCTAGTGGTCAACATCTTCCTAGAACGTTAACAGCATATTTTCAACAGAAACGTACGCAGCCATAAGGAGATTAATGTTTGTCACATTTTAAAAGACATTTTAAAGGTTTTAATGTGTATTAGTTGTATTTAAGTCATATAGGCCTATTTTATACACTGTAAAAAGTAATACGCTATATCTACTCCATAAAATTTTGGCAACAGATTACAAGCAATATTGTTAATTAAATTCAACAAATAGAATTGAGTTAGAATTAATCAAATTAATTCCTTTAATGTCAACCATTTAAAACGAGTCAAATTTAAGTAAAATTTAAACAAAAATATCTGAATAACAGACAGACGTCAAAGATGAATTAAGAACTCTTTAGTTTTTATTGCCAGCATTGAAGACACCTGCAGAATCACTGAAGGAAACAGAAACACAAGAATTAACAGAGGTTTAGATGTTGATTTTATTAAACATGTTTGGTCTCCATCATGGTGATCAGTGTTTCGTTTACTTGGGCTGTTTGTCTCTGCTTTTTATGTATGTTTGTAGTTTTTGTAATGGTGATTGCTAATTTTACACATTTTAAAAGGTTGACTTTTAAGGAATTAATTTGATTAATTCTTATATATTGAATTTAATTAATAATATTGCTTGTAATCTGTTGCCACAATATTTTTGTGTAGATAGAGTGTATTACTTTTTGTCACAGTGTTGTACGATTGTATCTCTAGTATTTTCTAGATAAACATGTCTGCTAAATAAACAAGTAAAAATTCTTTCTAAAGATAAATGAGACCAGAACAAAGATGAAGTTATTTAATGAAACAGATGGTGGGTTGGATATTGTATTTTTTTTAAAGCAGAATATTTTCCCAGTCATGCAGCAAACTTGACAATGTAAGACTCATGGCGAGTTACACTGAAGCTAATGAATGGGCAATATCTTTTTGAGCATAGCAATATTTGATTGTATCATTTATGATTATATCAATAAAGGTTTAACCCTTCTGCTGTGTTGAGAACCCTATAACACTTATGGTGTTCCCGGACAAAAATGACCAGCCTGAAAAATTGCTTATAAATCTCTATGCTACTTTGTCACCAAATAATGGATTCAATCTTTTTTTCTTGTTTCCTTTCAGTTATAACAGGTTTTTGAAACTGATTGATCATAGGCTTCATTGATCTGAGCCTCACTGATTTGAGGATCTCTGTGCAAAAGAAAGCCTTTAATACTCAAAATAGTTTCTTCGTGTACATGAACAGATGTGCACGGATGCTCGAGTATCCACACATGCACAGGTCCGAGGCCTTTATTTTGCAAGCCCACATGTATATATGTGAACATGAACATGATGAACACGATCCTGAACACTAATTGTTTCTCTGATTTCCAACTCCCCATTTCATTTTCAATGGGCGGTCATTTCTGACTAATATAAGCTCAGATCAATGAGGCCTATGATCAATCAGTTTCAAAAATTAATACAAAACCTGTCCTAATTTAAAGAAAACAAGTTGACAAAAAGATTGAATCTAATATTTGGTGATAAAATAGCGCAACAAATGATTTAAAAGCTATTTTTGCAGGCCAGTCATTTTTGACCGGGAACACCATAAGTGTGATTTTATGCCTTTTTGTAATAAAGAAAAACCAAAATAAAAACATTTCAAAAGAAATTTCCTGCTTAAAAAATTAAAGCACACTAGAGTGATGAACAGTGGAACATTTTTAAATATTTTTTGTAAAATTGACAAAATTATCCACAAAACGCTTTTTTTATTTAAAAACTGAGGTACATCAATGAGGCCTACAATCGATCCGTCCCAAAAAGAAATATAAAAACTGTCCCAATTGAAAGAAAACAAGTTGACAAAAAGATTGAATACAATATTTAGTGATAATGTAGCATAATCAGAAATTTATAAGCAAGTTTTTTTGTAGGCCAGTCATTTTTTACCAGGAATATCACAAGTGTTACAATGTGGAAAAAACCCACAACAAATTACAAAAATTCTCAAAAAATTTTTGGGAAGTTGTTAGACTCTGGGTGAGTAAAGTCAGTAAATTTTAGTCCAATGTGATAATTAACTAGCATTTTCGGGTACGGGAAAGCCCTCTCCAGGTAAAAATGACCCAATCACAACATGAGG
>RJVU01031264.1:64674-81729 GCA_003731715.1 Anabarilius grahami
TTTTTCTCTCCATATAGATGCGGACATATAAAAGAAAAAGTAACCGTGGTGCTTATACAGACCAAGCTCTACAAAATGCCATCAGAGCGATTGAAGAGGGAACTGCTTTGAAGGCTGCAGCCCATCAATTTGGAGTCCCCCCAAAGACCTTGAGGCGGCATAGGGATAAAAAAGTTTTGGAACCTGGATCAAAGTGTTTAGGCCGCAAAGCAGTTTTTACGTCATCATTCGAGCTCCAGTTAACTGAGCACATTCAATCAATGGAGAGGGCATTGTTTGGGCTTTCAACAATTGATGTAAGGAGGCTGGCCTATGACCTGGCAGAGAGGTTAGGCTTGAACCATTGTTTTAATTCAGAGCGCAAGATGGCAGGGAAAGACTGGTTCTATAATTTTCTAAGAAGACAAGGAACCCTGTCTGTCAGGACTCCACAGGCGACGAGCATTTCTAGGATGGTGGGGTTCAACAGACCGAAGGTGGACCTGTTCTTCCGTATTTATGAGGATGAGCTCCATAGGCTTGGCGAAAACGTTGACCCCACCCGTCTGTGGAATATGGACGAGGTGGGTGTCCAGAATGTACAGAAGCCAAACAAAATTGTTGCTTCAAAGGGGAAGAGGCAGGTGGCAAGAGTCACAAGTGCGGAAAGAGGCTTTACTGTCACTGCTGCCTGTTCCATGAACGCCGCTGGGCAGTTTGTACCACCACTGTTCATTTTTCCAAGAAAAAGAATGAATGAGCGCCTGCTGTGTGGTGCCCCAGCAGGATCGATTGGTGGAGTGACTGACTCAGGGTGGATGGACAGTGGCTGAGACATTTCTCCAGTGGCTGAGACATTTTTGTGACATCATTGGATGCACTCCTCAGAGGCCGCACATTCTGATATTGGATGGCCACCACTCGCATAAGACCCTCGAGGCTGTGTTGCTTGCGAGAGAGCGTGGGGTGATAATGATTACCATCCCACCCCACTGCAGCCACAAGATGCAGCCATTACACCGCACCTTTTTCAAGTCTTTTAAGGCAAAATACAACACAGCTACAGATAACTGGATGACCTCCCACCCAGGACAACGAATAGATATTTATGCTGTGTGTCGGCTTTTCGATAAAGCCTACTCAGCTTCAGCGTGTGTGGGGAAGGGCCAAAAGGGTTTCAAGGCCTGTGGGATGTGGCCTGTTGACAAGACCGTCTACAAAGATGAAGACTTTGAAGGAGCCAAAGTAACTGAGGAGCCAGATCCAACCCTCGAGGACAGCAGGGAGATTGAGGAGGAGATAAGTGCTGGTAAACAATTACAACTACTATTACTATAAGGCTAGTGTCATCGTCATCTTCATCATCACTAAATTGTGTGTGTGTGTTCTCTTGACAGGCCCCAGTGGATCATCCGTGGTCCCCAGCACTAGCGCCCACTCCAAACCACAGCCTGGGACAAGTCTCCAGATGCCAGCTGAACATGGTAAGAGAAACTAGGCTATGTATTATAAAGAGCTTAATTAAACTTCCAGTCACTTGAAAACACAATCCAGCTGGTAATTACATTTGTATTACAACCTCTATTACTGTTAGGCTACTTTCATTGTCATCATCATCATCATAATCATCTTATTCATCACTAAATTTTGCACAAAGGTGGGCACATGTAGATTGTTCCAATGAGATTTGAGGGGAATTCATCTGTGAAATGTGTATGGATGAACAGTGAATGGCTAATGAATTAATGTTTATTTATTTATGTATTTATAAATAAGCCATGCAAACAAATATGTTGTAATAAATAAATAAATATATTTATTTATTACAACATATTTGTTTGCATGGCTTATTTATATGTGTAAATGTTAAAATGGCTGTGAATGGCTAATGAATTAATGTTTATTTATGTATTTATTACAACATATTTGTTTGCATGACTTAGTTATATGTATACATTTAAATGTAAAAAATTTGGATATGGTGGACATTCCTCAAATAAATATTAATATATATAGGCCTATACATGTTGATACATTACTTGCCTTTTACTTATAGAGATTAAAAACTAGTCTGTTCATTTTGCTGTTGATCTATGAAGCAAACTGGTTGGTAAGAAAGGGGGCATTTACCCCACCGCTGGGGCAAAACGCCCCCTTTGTACAAAAATATTTTCAGTCAAAATACTAATTAATTATGAAGGCTGAGCAATTTTAATATTTGGTGAATAACTCCTGCCACAGTCACTCAAACCCGGGATGGCAATTCTAGTCACATTTATGTTTTGTTTCACTGTAATGTCACGTTTTCCTACCCTATTATGGCATATTCTTTTGCTAAAAAGCAAATGACACTTCACATCTGCGCAAGGGTTCACGTTTTGTGAATCATAATAAGAAGCAGTCACGTGGTTGTGTGCGAAAAGGAATCAAGCTCCGATGCAGTGCTTCAATGTGAGATGCTTCGTTTTTCTGATACAAGCTTCGAAGCCTTGGTGTCAAACGTCACATCACTACTGAACAGGTAGGCTGAATGAATATATATATTTGTCTCTATAAAGCGGTTTTTAATGGAGGTACAGACATCGTAGCTTTCCTGTAGCTCAGTGGTTAGGGCATAGCACTAGCAATGCCATGGTCATGGGTTCGATCCCAGGGGTTGCACTTATTCATATACATTAATGTATTATATTATGCAATGTAAGTCGCTTTGGATAAAAGCGTCTGCCAAATGCGTGAAAGTAAATGATTCAGCGGCTGCTGGTCACGGCCGTCCTCGTTTGATTTTGGATGTTAGTCCGTGGTTCATGGCTGTGTTGCAGGTAATCGGAGAGGGTATCTATTTAAGTGGTTGGATTTTATTGTTTTTAATGAGATTAAAGAAAGTGTGATTATTTTGAGTATTGTTAATTGTGTTTTTTGTTCATTTTTATATTAGGTTTAGTTGATCGCTATTCCTCCTGTCTGTTTGTGTTTTTTCTCGCTAGCCCGTCCTTGCAGGCGCGCAGATGGCACTGGGGACGGGGGGGGACATGTCCCCCCCAGATTCATAGTGACCCGATCCGTCCCCCCCCCTACGAACGGGGCAGAGCAAGGTGACACAAAATAATAATCTACACCGGTCACTATTACTTTGTAGTCACGTTCTCACTACACGCTGTTCTGCTGTCAATAAACACACGATACCTGACGTTTACGCTCTGTGTGTGTGTGTGTGTGTGTGCGCGCGCGTGCTTGGCTTGCTACGACTCCTGAGTGACGCCGGGAGGGTTGCCAGGTTACAACAAAACCAACCCAATTGCTATTCAAAACAAGCCCGATCGCGTTTCAGGGGGACTGCTTCCCCGGTAAAAATCACATTTGGTGTTGCTTCACAGCCCGCGGAAATAGTGATGAAGTAGCCCAATTCTGCGGGAAAACCCATATGGAAAACCGCGGAAGAAATTGCCCAGCAGTATGTTCAGGGTAATGAAAGGAGGAGAGATGTTTTTGGGTCCTTCATTAAGTAAATTTGTTTGGCTGCACTAGACGGAATTTCTCATACTCCGTATACATACTTATTTTTATTTATGTAAATATGTTGTTGTTGTTATTTTATTATTATTATTATTATTATTTTGCACATAGGTTCTTTGCTTTTTTTGTTCATAATGATAGCCTTTCTATGCTGAGATAAGCAAATGTTTAAATAAAACATACTTTGCTAAAGACAAATTAAGTTTTGGTGGGTGATTGGCATACTAGTAAATAACAGTCTGATCATGCATTGCTAGTGGTGATCAGGTAGGCCTTTGTTTACCTTTGTTCATTGTTGTTTATACTTGATTCCAAATAAGAATCCCCCAATGGCTTTTAAGTGCAAAGCATTAGCCCAAATTTTGCAAAGTAACTACTTGAGCACAAGTTAAAGCCCAAATTACGCCAAATAACTAATTGAGTTTAAATCATTTGCTGACAGCTTGGTCCCCCCCAGTTACAAATTCCTATCTGCGCCCCTGCGTCCTTGCATGTGCGCGCTGTGCCTCCAGCGCAATTAAAGTTGATGATTGTTGTATGAACTGGACTGGCTAGCGGGTCTGTTTTTGTATTCTTTATTTTTTTTCTCTTTGTTTATATCACTTCCCAGCCTCGTGTTGCCAGCCAACCTCTATACTCCCTAAATCAGATTGATGCTCTAAAACACATGAACTATTCTTTTGCATGAGGTTTATGTTTGCAGAGTAATTATTTGAGTTGTTTTTTTTTGAGTGTTGTATTTATTTAATATGATTTTGGGGTTGTTTATGCAATTTACTCTACCTTTTCTTTCAAATCGTTCTGTGTAAAGAAGCTGGCTTGTGTTGGGATCTAATATCTGGCTGGTTATTAATATCTTTTTGAGGGGGGAAGGAACTTTTGTCATATGTATTTTGTTGTATTATTGATTCACTTGTATAAATAAATGATCTTTTTTGTGATATGAGTTTTCTTCTCCCTGATTACATTATAGTTTGTTTTTTTTGGTCACCCTTGTTGGAAGTAAGAGTGGACTACCGGTACCTAGCCTATACACATGGATTTGCAGTTATCATTTTGTGTCAAATTGTTGGATTTTGAGGTAAAATCATACCGTATATATTGTATTGTTATATATTGTGTTGACGACTGATCAATTAAATATTTTCCATCTTAATTCTGCATAATTGGGTGATTTTAAATAAACACTGACAAAAACTATGTTTAGGGCTGGACGATATAGGCTATATAAGATTGATATAAGTGATTACTCGGATTTAAACCTACCTATATTGTAGTTATATAAAATATTCACAGGCAGATTTGCATTATGTATTTCCCCGGCGTGGAAATCAGGCACATATAAATGTCAGGAAACACGACTCCTGGCTGCATGTCAATATCCATGGATTAGTTTGACATGTTGTAAGGAACACTTTCGATTCCAACCTTTAGTGTAATTCGTTTGTTTTACTCACGTTTTCGCAGTTTCCTCTATTAAATCCAGTCACGCAGCGGGTTCTTTTGCCACTCAGTCCAGTTGAGGGAGCGCGTTCCGGCGGGAAAGTGACGTTGATGCATACCCTACAGTTGAACTTATAGCCATTCTGAAAGCATTACAATGGGTAGAAGAAAACAATGAAGGCAAGGTAGTCATTGCATCAGACAGATGGGCAGCACTCACCAGTATCAAATATGTGACGTCGTGTTGGCTAGATTTGATATATAGCCTAATATACATCAGTATCTGTACAGAATGTTCCAAAAGGGATTGACTGTATGTTTTGTTTGGGTTCCTGTCCATGTAGGGGTAGAAGGAAATTAAGATGTGGATTCTATGGCAAAACAAGCGCTCAATCAGTTGACATGCAAATCCCATTAAGTAAAGCAAAAGGTAAAGCATTCATTAAAGAAACTCAAGTGATATGTTTCACAAAAGGGAAAAAAGTACCAGAGGTCAAGTTAAAGTTGTACAATCAGGAGCTGGAACAAGTATCAGTAGTTAAATATCTTGGTGTATGGATGAAATCTAGATTGACGTTTGCAACGCATGCTAAAAAGCTGATCAATAAATGTAAAACAGGAGTAAATATTTTAAGATGTTTAACTGGGGTAGAATGGGGAGCTTGTAAATTATCTTTGAAAAATGTATTGCATGTTAATTAGACCAAGTTTAGATTATGGTAGTATTATTTATGGCTTTGCATCTGAAACTACTCTTAAAAAGATTGAAACCATGCAGAATCAAGCTCTAAGAATATGTTGTGGTGCGTTTAAAACATCTCCCATTGCAGCTGTGCATGTAGAAGCTCCTTTATACCTTTGTAGGTTTAAAACAAGAATTAATTATTGGGTTCATTTAAAAGGACATAAAGTGTCTCTTCCAGTAAAGGGGGTGACTGAAGAATGCTGGGAGCATGGGAATAAAAACATCAAAGGCTTTGGATGGATTGCTAAAAGGAAAGCACAAGTAGTTGGTATTGCAGACTGTGATGTCAGCTCAACTGTGATTATCCAGAATTCCACCTTGGATTTTTCCTATGCCTATTGTAGATTTTCAAATACAAATAAAATTTAGGAATGAGAAAGAGACCCCTGAGAACAGTATTGCGCAGCAGTATTTAGATCAGATTTATTCTTCATGGTTACATATATATACTGATGGTTCTAAAGACCCTATCTCTGGTAGACCTGCTGCTGCCGTATATATTCCAAAGTTTCAAACTGAATAACTGATCATGTATCCGTGTATGCAGCAGAATTAATTGCTCTGGTGGTTGCACTCCAGTGGGTAGAGGATGTAAAACTAAGCTAGTTGTAATTTGATTCTGATTCTTAAGCAGCATTATCGAGCCTTGCGAGTGGACTAAAATCATCAAGGTAAGACATTATATATGAGATTCTTGTAAAGTAAAGTAAGCTTAATATCATTTTTGTGTGTTCCTGCTCATGTGGGAGTGGAGGCTAATGAAGTGGCTGATATAAGCAAGCTCTTAAACATATAGAAATAGATATTCAAGTGACTCTGAGTAAAAATGAAGTTAAAGGGAAAATTAATGAATTCAGAAATGACAAATGGCAAGAATCATGGAACTGTGATAGCAAGGGCAGATTTATGTATAATATTCAGCAGCAAGTAGGAAATGGAAGAAATGTTTTCAGGAATAGGAAAGAAGATACAATTATTTCACGCATCTGAATAGGGCATACTAGCAGAGATGGGCGTAAATACATGGAAATGTATTTAAAATACAAATACAAAATACTGTGTGGAAAAATGTATTTAAATACAAATACAAAATACTATGTGGGAAAATGTATTTAAACACAAATACAGTATTTTGTATTTTGAAAATACACAAAATACATGTGAAATTGAAGATTCAGTGCAGGTATCTCTATTAGGCTGAAATCTATCTGGGCCTGTTCTGAATGCCAAAAAGCATTTAGATGTGTGCAACTACTTAGAAACTTTCGTTTTAATTTTATATACCTCTTCCCTTCCCCTGCCCTGTAGGAAATAAAAAACAAACAAAAAAAAGCGAATTTTTAACTTTTATTATGTTTTATCACCATCATTAAAAGCCAATGTGACGATGTGTAATTTGTTAAGCTAATTATAAATAGTCACAGTGAATTAAGAAACTACATAGGCCTACTGACTTTTAATTCCTTACCTCATTTCTGCACTCTCTGTCATTCTCTCTCTGTCATTCTCTCTCTCTCTTTCTTTCTTAAGTGCTTGCTTCCTTGCTGGTAATTACAAATAAACTTATGTAATGCAAAATAGCAGCCATTTATATACTTACTTCTGACAAGGTTACAATGTAGTCTATTACTTATGGTGAACACTACTAAAAAAAACTGTAAAACTGTGGGAACCTTTTCTGCTATATAGCAAAGAATAGGGATGGGTGATATGACCAAAATCTTAATTTTACTTCACAGTAACAACAATATATGGCATGGTTTCACAATTATCAATATCAGTTTTGATACCACAGCAAAAACTGAATTTAAAACTCTTTTGATGCTTTTTTTTACGCAAGTAGTATAGTAACTTTTATATTTATTTAATGTAAAGTTTATTTGTTTCTATATACATAATTAGAAAATATAAAGTTTATCTAAAATATATATTTTTTTAAATTAGAAATCATTTGGCACTTTTTTTGGTGAACAATAAAACTAAAAGTGTAGTGTATCTTTCATCATTGTCATCACAAATGCACACAATCACTACACTAAACTGATGGAGACAATGATTAACCTAATTATTTCGTCTCTACATAAACAAAAATTTGCATAGATGGGTAAACACAATCACAATTTGGAAATGTGTCCAGTTACATTTTCATAAAGCATCATGTTTGCAAAATTTAAAATGATTACATTTACAAAATGAGCCTGCATAGCAGAAATAATGAATAAAGTAATGGTCGGTGTTTAATACAATCGTTAATTGAAATAAAATAATTATTGAATTAAAAAACATATATAACACAGTATTGTTCATTTTAGTGTTATACATATGTCATCATATTAATATGTTTTGTTCTAATGTCTCAAGTCACAATTTCAAGTTTACTGGGTTTAACTTTAACTTTTCACATGTGTCGCCAAAATGACCTACAACCTAATCAGTTTACATGTGAAGAAATCCATTTATTCACAAACTTCTCACGAGACGAGTGTTTGACATAGTATAAGAGGTGTTTGACAAATTATTCGGCAAACTACTTCCTCTCATCGCTGCTTTTTGGTGATTTGGAGAACAATTACTCAGAGTCGCCCTCTGTCGTTTCACAGAATTATACAACGGAGAGCACGTCAAGCATAAAAGCCTCGTAGGTTTACTGAGGAGCGTGCAGTAAGCAGGTTCATGGCGTAGAGCCATGCGAATTGTGAAAGTATAAACAAGACTTCAACTGCACAAAGCTAAAGAGAAAGGGGAAAGTCCTATCTATGTAAACGATTTAGAAAAAGTTCCATCGATTCACAATTTATATCATCGCTATGAATCTACGATATTGTCATATGATATCACCCATCCCTAACATGCAGTAATGTTAATGCTTCAAACACATTTGACAAGCTACTTTAAAGGTGCTAAAGAGGATGTTTTGTTTTACACATTTTTGCAATATTACTTGAAACTGTCTTTACTAACTGATAAAAGACTATTTATTTACATTTACGCAATTGGCAGACGCTTTTATCCAAAGCGACTTACATTGCATTATACTATACATTTGTATCTGAGTATGTGCAATCCCTGGGATCGAACCCATGACCTTGGCATTGCTAGTGCCATGCTCTAACCACTGAGCTACAGGAAAGCATTATTTATTAGGTTCATTATTTATTTATTTATTATATATTATTTATAAAGCATATTAGGTGCACTGAAAGGAATATTATTAATATACATCATCTGTGCACGAGGTAGGGCCTTAAAAACATCAGCCAATCGTTTACGCGATTACCAGTAACTTTCCACACTCCACAGGCGCTGCAATGTTTTTGTCAGGAGACAGGAGTAACAACTGCAGATTATGAGTTCCCTGCGGTGAGTCCGACATAATGAATCACTTAACGATTGTAAGGCCGATTATGAATGTAAATTTCTCATACAGACTCCGATACAAATGTATAGTATAATGCAATGTAAGTCGCTTTGGATAAAAGCGTTTGCCAAATGCATAAATGTAAATGTAAATGGATACTTATGACTGATCGTGCTCAAACGCACTTCGGTAAAGTTGGTTTTATATTCGCACATTCGGACATCCGTATTCAATAGCCTTGTTAATCACACTACATTGGACATTCAGTGGACATTCACAAGTAAATATGCCATTAAAACAATACTTGCCTATTTTGATCGACTGTGAAAAATGTTGTAAATTGACAATCGTTGGTTGTCAATATCATGTCACTGCTTAAAATTCGCAAACATTAATTTATTGCACATTTATTGGAAAGTCTGAATTTATCAGAAGTCCGAATGTGCGAATATAAAACCAACTTTACCGAAGTGTCTCAAACGCGTCCAGTCAGAGCCAAATGCGTTCAGTCTGCGATTACAGTCGGTGTTCAAATTCCATGTGAAAGTATATAAATCTGCTTCAGGAGCAGGAAACAATCGCTGTATGTTGAGCACAGTCAGAATGTTTTAGCTAGTCGTTAAATGTGTGCCCGGCTTAATAACACAGCGAATGCCGGTGGTAAACACTCGTGTTCCAATACTCGTGCACGAGTTTTGGGAGGCGTTCCCTAGAAATTAGCTGTGAAGGAGGGGGGTTGTTCTTATGCATGCGCTCATTTAAAAAACTCAGTCGACGAAAAGATCCTCTGTACCACCTGTCTGGTCTGAACTAGTTGATGCATGAAAACAACACCCTGATAAAGAGGTTGACTGTCTCAAAGTATTTTGAGTATTTTGAAAATACAAAAATACTCATCTTAAATGTATTTAAATACAAATTACATTTGATTTTTTCCAAAGGCTTTAAAATACAAAATACAAAATAGTATTTTGTATTTCAAATACGTATTTTAAATACATGTATCTGAAATACTGCCCATCCCTGCATACTAGATTAAAGCATTCTCTGTCTAAAATTGGAAAACATGAATCAGGACAATGTATTTATTGTAATCAGGCAGAAACAACTGAACATGTTTTAATAAAATGTAAAAAAAATATGTAAAAGAAAGGTTAAAACTCATTAATGAAGTTAAAACATGGGTGTTGAATCATTTAATTAGATAAGCCTTTTGAAAGAACATGCAGAACAAAGTAGAGTCTATGGTGCTATTATAAAATATACTAAAGAAATAGGCTATAATCAATAGAATCTAATTTATTATTATTATTTATTTATTTATTTGTGTGTGTATGTGTTTGGTAGCTGCTTATTGCTTCACACTCCAGTCCAGTTGGTGGCGGTAAATGCACCAAAAGTTGGTTTGCCATCCGTCATAAAAAGTCATTAGAAGAAGAAGACCTGCTAGAGCGAGCCAAAAAGGGGCTCCGACCATAGACATCCTATATGATGGCTGTGGCTCCAACCGCTCTGACGGCTGCGTTCCAGTTGGTTTTTTAAATGCCCTTCCCTCGCTAACTTTTTTTATGATTGCGAACATTATAAAGAGGACATTAGTGATATACAATTTTGTATATGGTATACAACATTCCCTCGCTAACTTCCCTCAGTCTCGTTGACTCGGATGTACGTCATTACGTTGGACGAGTGCCCACTACTGGCGGAACCTTTGCAATGGGCTGAACTGGAACGTCCTAAGCACTTGATCACTTGGAATCCACAAAGGAGCTGATTTATTATTTATTTTTCCCCTTACAAAATTGTTTAATACAGCATTCTATATGTATTATGTGTGTTTTAAATGTTTAAAAAAATTATTAATATATCTTAGAGTTGTTTGTGGTGGGGTAAATTAAACACGATATGCGGTGATGTCATAAACGTGTTGCATTGTGGGTAATGGAGCTGCCTGAAGTGTACATATGAAGTAGACTAGACTCGTTCCCTCGGTTAAAATCAAGGGAGTGAGGGTCTGTCGATATAAACTTCCCTCGTCCACTTCACGAAGTGGAACGCACTTAAAAATGGTGGCAGGGATTCCCCCAAGGGGAAGTTTTTAGGGAAGTTTGCGAGTGCATGTCTAAAACTGGAGTGGAACGCAGCCTCGGATGTACGTCATTGCTTACGTTGCACGAGTGCCCACTACTGGCGGAACCTTTGCAATGGGCTCCGGTGTGCCTCATATGTCCTGAAAAGTGAAGCTGCGGGCTCTTTGATCCCCCTGGAGGCTGGATGCAGTACAGGTCATAAACCCCGCTCTCTCAAAGCAGATGAATGAGACTTAAGTTAAAACATAAAAATAAATTATGCTTAGCTTTGACACAAAACCTGAGGTATATATTTTTAAAAAAATGCAGAAAGCAACAGAAAAGAAGCAAATGGATCACTGCAATTCACAGAAACAGCTGGACTCCAGGCAAAGAAACTTGCAGTTATCATTTTGTGTCAAATTGTTGGATTTTGAGGTAAAATCATACCGTATATATTGTATTTTTATATATTATTTTGACAACTCATCAATTAAATATTTTCCATCTTATATTCTGCATAATTTGGTTTTTTAAATAAACAACACTGACAAAAACTATACTATAAAACTATACAGGTGCTGGTCATATAATTAGAATATCGTGAAAAAGTACATTTTTTATTGTAAATTATTTTTAAAAATGAAACTGTCATATTTTCTAGATTCCCTACATGTAAAGTAAAGCATTTCAAAAGTTTTTTTTTTTATTTAGATGATTAGAGCGTACGTGAAAGTGAAAAATCCAGTATCTCAAAATATTAGAATATTTCCTAAAATCAATCAAAAAATGGATTTTCAAAACAGAAAAGTTCAAGTTCTTTAAAGTATGTTCATTTGTACACTCAATACTTGGTCGGCAGCACATATAATGACTTGCTCCTAGCACAAATTACAGCATCAGTGAAGTGTGGCATGGAAGTGATCAGCCTGTGGCACTGCTGAGGCACTACTGAGCCTTAAGATCATCTGTATATTGTTGGATCGACTGTTTCTCATCTTTCTCTTGAAAATATCCCATAGATTCAGGATGTTGGCTGGCCAATAAAACACAGTAATATCATGGTCAGCAAACCACTTGGAAGTTGCTTGTTGTCAAGGGCACGTAACGTTACACTACCAGTGAAAAGTTTGGAAAAGTACTATTTTTATTGTTTTTGAACTAAGTCTCTTATGCTCATTAAGGCTGTGTTTATTTCTTAATAAATACAGAAAAAACAATAATGTGAAATATTACATTTTAAAATTATGGTTTTCTATTATAATATACTTTAAAATATAATTCATATTAAAATATCATTCTAATATGCTGATTTGATACTCAGTTATTATCAATGTTGAAAACAGTTGTGTTGCTTAATATTTTTTTTGGAACCTGTGATACTTTTTCAGGATTCATTGATGAATAAAAGGTTAAAAAGAACAGCATTTATCATAATATAAATATTTTCTTAGTGTAATTTGAGATCAACTGAATTTTACTGTTGTGATGTCAGACCTATTTTAGTAATTTTCCATGTCTTCAAATGACAGTGTAATAAGTATTGTTAAAAGGACTCTGCATTTATAGATGTTTAAATAAAATGTTAAACATGCACTCTTCACTGGTCTCTCACACAAATTCATAGTACAAAATAATACATGGTGTTCAGTAACATATCTAAAGGTAATCAAGTTTACACAATTTGCATGTTAATACAAAAGACAAGAGCATTTGTGTGGTTAAATTGTTATTTGGAATGCAATTAATTTATATGCACCCAGAGAACAACAAACTCAATTTAACTTAAGTAACCCTCTGCTACTCCTGGAACACAAAACCAACTGTTACGACCCCTGATGGTGTTGAATCAAGGGGTGAAGGGTTGTAACATTAAACTTGGGAGAAGACACATACACAAATATGTCATAACCAGGTGATGTGTATAAGGCAAGGACACAAGTCTGAACAA
Organism: Anabarilius grahami; assembly: GCA_003731715.1. NCBI lineage: Eukaryota > Metazoa > Chordata > Actinopteri > Cypriniformes > Xenocyprididae > Anabarilius > Anabarilius grahami. The sequence goes on from RJVU01031264.1 coordinate 77,733, forward strand.
GCAAATGATTTATTTACGATATGCAAGGGTATGAAAATAGCATGAGAAGGGAAAAAATATTTTACAATGAAGAAATAGAAATAAAGAAAATTTACTATTTACACATATGCAAAAAAAGTTATTACACATTACAAATGTGTAACAAATTGGGAAGGGGAGGAGAATTTGTCAAGGGACATGATAGGCAAGATGAATGATTACATATACACAAGAGCACAGTTACACAAACTGGGAACATGCTAATCTAATCTCACAGGGTCTGCACTGTAGTGCCTAGAAAACACCGATAGAGGCTATAACACAACAGAAGGCCTCGTGAGTGGCGTCTTGACTCCAATTTTATGCCATGGTGCAGCAAACACATTGGAGACATTTGGGTCAATGATGCAACGGTAAACACAGGGTCAGGGGCTGTGACATTATGAAAATGAAAGTAGGGAAAGCACTCAAGGGAAGAAAAAAAACAAATATTAAATGGATAGTTCACCCAAAAATGAAATTTGTCATTAATTACTTACCCTCATGTACCCTCATTTCCTCTCTCAAGACCCATAAAAGGTACTAAAGACGTCGTTACAAAGTCCATCTCACTACAGTGGTTCTACAATCGTTTTACGAAGCGACGAGAATAGTTTTTGTGCGCAAAGAAAACAACAACAAAATAACGACTTATATAGAGATGGGCCGATTTCAAAACACTGTTTCCTGAAGCTTTGAAGCGTTATGAATCAGTGTATCGATTCATGATTCAGATCGCCAAAGTCACGTGATTTCAGCAGTTTGGCGGTTTGACACGCGATCTGAATCATGAATCGATACACTGATTCATAACGCTTCAAAGCTTCAGGAAACAGTGTTTTGAAATCGGCCCATCACTATATAAGTCGTTATTTCGTTTTTTTGCGCACAAAAACTATTCTCGTCACTTCATAAAATTATTGTAGAACCACTGTAGTGAGATGGACTTTGTAACGACGTCTTTAGTACCTTTTATGGGTCTTGAGAGAGGAAATGACATTGCTGGCTATGGAGGCCTTTCTGAGCCATCGGATTTCAACAGAAATATCTTAATTTGTGTTCTGAAGATGAGCAAAGGTTTTACGGGTGTCGAACGACATGAGGGTGAGTAATTAATGACAGAATTTTCATTTTTGGGTGAACTAACCCTTTAATGCTTGGAGACTAAATGTTTATCATCAGCCATTGGTTAATAAATTACATTTCACTGGCCAGTGTTTGAATTAGATGCTAAGTCCAGTATAAGTTTAGCACAGATATATTTTCACTTGCTTTGTCTTGAACACTGAGTGCTTGAAAGTTTTGCTCTGCACTATTTCAATTAATCTCAATGGATGCACAGAATATTTGACGTACCGTAAACTCTGTGAATGCGCACGACTCACTGTCACTTAATGTTTCTCACATACACAAGTGAGAGAGAGTCTGTCATACCATGTAGAATTGACATGCTACATGTAAATTATTCTCTGTTTTATTTTCCTGTCAAAAAAACAGACTTCCACTGCCGGTTTCTCTTGTAGTGTGCACAAAAAACAAACAAAAATAATGACTTTATTCAACAATTTCTTCTCTTCCATGCCAGTCTCCTCAGTATTGGCTGATGCTGAACACACGAGAAGCACAACACATGCATGTGATGCTGACACATGCGTGATGTTGATGCAGGAGCTGGCCAATATCATTGCATAGTTTAAACTTGTTTAACTGCGTATATGACAATACATTTCTTTGAATTCTTTGAAATTTCTTTGAAATAATGAGCTGCCGTTCTGAAGTAGAACACGGAAGCACTGAAATGTGTTCACAATGTAAACAGTGTATGAGAATGACAGGGAAGAGAAGAAATGGTTGAATTAAGTCATTATTTTTGTTTTTGCACAAAGTATTATTGTCGCTTCATAACATTAAAGGGTTAGTTCACCCAAAAATGTAAATAATGTAATTTATTACTTACCCTCATACCGTTCCACACACGTAAGATCATCTTCAGATCACAAATTAAGATCCAATCCGATGGCTCCGTGAGGCCTACATAGCGAGCAATGACATTTCCTTTCTCAAGAGCCATAAAGGTACTAAAAACACATCTAAATCAGTTCATGTGAGTACAGTGGTTCAACCTTATTATAAAGTGACGAGAATATTTTTTGCAAAACAAAATAACATAATATCTAGTGATGGCTGATTTCAAAACACTGTTTCAGAGCGTTATGAATCTTTTGAGTCAAATCAGTGATTCCGATCGCATATCAAACAGTTAAACTGCTAAAATCATGTGACTTTGGCGCTTCGAACCACTGATTTGATTCATAAAGCTCCAAAGCATCAAGAAGCAATGTTTTGAAATTGGCCATCACTAGATATTGTTAAAAAGTCAGGGTTTTTTTTTTTTGCCACAAAACACTTTATAATATTAAGGTAGAACCACTGTATTCACATGAACTGATTTAAATATGTTTTGAGTACCTTAGATCTTGAGAGAGGAAGTACCATTGCTGCCTATGCAGGTCTCACGGAGCCATCGGATTTAATCAAAAATATCTTAATTTGTGTTCTGAAGATGAACGAAGGTCTTATGGGTGTAGAAAGACATGAGGATAAGTAATAAATGACATTATTTTCATTTTTGGGTGAACTAACCCTTTAAAACCAAACCACTGCAGTCACGTTGAATGTTTTAACAATGTCTTTAGTACCTTTCTGGACCTTGAAAGAGGTAATTTAATCGCCGTCTATGGAGGAGTCATATACCTCTCAGATTTAATTACAAATATCTTAATTTGTGTTCCAAAGATGAACAAAGGTCTTATGGATTTGAAACAACATGAGGGTGAGTAATTAATGACAGAATTTCCATTTTTAGGTGAACCCTTTAAGTTCTATTAAAATGACAAATATGCATTCATTCATTCATATATATATATATATATTAGGGCTGTCAATCGATTAAAAATTTTAATCTAATTAATTACATACTCTGTGATTAATTAATCTAAATTAATCGCATACATTATTTTTGCTGTGAAAGTATTAAATATTTCATTTCAAATGAATCAATGCAGGGTTTTTCCTGGGTCAAAAATGGTCTTCGGTGGTGACAGACATGGTCATCCACACAAACAGTAAAAAGTGCCCTATTTTATAGCTTTGTAAGAGAAGATGTTTTTTTGCTAAACCTGAAAAGTATTAAAAAGTAGCATTTAGAAGTTATATTAACTAATAATATAATTTTCTACCATATACAATTGAATGCACCTAGCTAACAACAACTTGCTTTGTTCTGGTTTCACCTCACTCCAGTCTAAACTAACTGATTTTATAGGTAGGCCTAATTTACTACACATTGTCATTTAAATAACCTGAAAATATTGTAGATTATTAAGGCTAATTTTACAAACCACTCTTGCTAAATGGGGTAAGCACACTTATGCTCTCATTTCAGAGTTGTTCGTGTTAATGAGTCATTATAGACCGTGTGGAAGAATCAGTTGTTGTCATGATTCATTAAAATGAATCTGTTCAAATGAGTCATTAGGATATCACAAAAGATTTGTCAACACAGAAAACACTTCACCACTGGATAGGATTTTCTTTTTGTTTACTGAAAGTGTGGTTTATGTCAGCTGCACGTGCAGAGCGCCTGTCAGAGAAGATGAGGTGCCGTTCTTTTGAGCACTAAACGGTTATTTAGGAAAAACATTCTCCGAATGCGCCTGGTGAAACATGGATTCGGTCTTTAGCATCGTATCAGTTGATTTAGATTATTATGTGTGAGGTAGGGAGAGTGCAAAAACGTTGCTTACTTTGAAGACAGAGAGCTCGTGCACACGAGGGGGAAGCTCTCTGCTCGTTCTGTCCGTCAGCGCAGCAGTCATCTCCCTCCTTCATTTTACAGTCGAATGGTGGCTAGAACGGCTCCAGGTTCAAAGGTCAATACGGAATGGATTAATCTGCGTTATTTTTTCTCAGATTAATT
>RJVU01031264.1:84486-98079 GCA_003731715.1 Anabarilius grahami
GACATTCAGTGGACATTCACAAGTAAATATGCCATTAAAACAATACTTGCCTATTTTGATCGACTGTGAAAAATGTTGTAAGTTGACAATCGTTGGTTGTCAATATCATGTCGCTGCTTAAAATTCGCAAACATTAATTTATTGCACATTTATTGGAAAGTTTTAATTTATCAGAAGTCCGAATGTGCGAATATAAAACCAACTTTACCGAAGTGGTCCAATGTAGTGTGATTAACAAGGCTATTGAATACGAATGTGCGAATATAAAATCAACTTTACCCAAGTCTCCCATGGGTGTAGCTAGCACTTGCAGATATAATAAAATAGGCCTACAGTACAGTAATCAAATATTCACGTTCATACATTCTTATACAAAACCAGTTGTTTAGTCAAATTCAAGAAGGTCCATATTTTAAAGCTCTATCTAACTTGTAGCCTACTCTGCCTTAAAATAACAGTTCTTGTAACTGTTAACTAGCATTTGATACAATAAGGATATAATTACAGGTAAGACCATTTTTTTTATAGCATTTGTTGTGAAAACAGCAAAACCGTTAGATATAGCTACAACATGCCACAGCTGTAATATAAATCTTTAGTGAAAAAAATCTATTCCCTTAACAGATTATCTATTATCAATTCTACAACTAGTCAAAATTTGCCACAATAAATAAAACAGAATGTGATAAATTCTAGTAAATGTGGTCATCGTGAGTTTAAAAAGCTTGCGGGATGATGTTTTCCCCTCTTTTCATCAGTCATTTAAGTGGCTGTTTTAGATCATGTTCGACTTTAGCGTTTTACTATCCTCAATAGAATTCAAATGGGTTGCACATTTTCTCATTTGCGTCACATAGCTATAACACTTTTGGAGCNGTGCAAATCTGAACACTTTTGGAGCGCGCTGGTGCACCTACATTGAGGGTCGCCACTCATGCGAAATTAAACAGTTGGGCTTCAGTCACAGTCGTTTGGCGCAGACAGTTGATCCATTCAGTTCGTACAGCTTATAAAAGCTCAGAACGCGCGATGTATATAATTAATTAATAGCCGGATGATTCTACGTTCCGGTGTGGGCAATCAGAGTACCGGCAACATGTGAGAAGAGCCGGTACTGCGTATTATCTCTAAAGTGGACACCCAACTGTGATGTTGTAAGATGTATAAAAAAGAATGAAAACAAAAGCTAACTCCAAACGGTCGTCTTTAATGTAGGAAGCATTAGTAACATTGCCATAGCAAATCTAAAACTCAACTTTCTTCATCACCTTTCTAGGTTTCTTCTTAGGTTTTACTGCCCTCTAGCGACCATACTTAGTATCACAATTATTCATAGAACACAACACCAACTTAATATATGATTTACCATCTGAATCTAACCTTGTCATGTCAATAAATGGAAAAGTCAGTTTATTATCATGTTAATTATTGTGTCTTTCGTCCCAACAGCATAGACATTTTTCTTTTTACCCCTAATACCATACTTTTACATATTCCTCTGTCATTGAAAAACTTTTGCTTTAATTAGCTTAAAATAATTAATAAGACATTTGTTTTAAAATATATTCAATAATTTTAGTGATTCTCATTTGCTACTTAAATCTACCACATTATAAAAAAAAACATCAAATATTAGATCAAATTAGCGCAGAATAAACTTTGAGCTGCAGCCCGCAATCGCCTCAAGAAAAAGAAAAGAAAAATTTCACAAAATTAATCTTAAAAAGCAGATGTTTTGGAAAGTTTTTGTGGCATGTAGTGGTTTAGAGGAAAATAAAATCAAAGGTGCCTTTCCCCCCGTGGAGCCTTTAGCCTCGTTGTACCCTACTGAAAATAAAAGCAATGCTTTGTGATTAAAATATTTTCTGTGTGTGTGTGTCTCTTATGATGTTCATTAAAATGTTCAGCATCATTCATGAGACTCATGTATGTTTATCTGATGAGTGAATGTGTAAATCAGTGATGTTCTTCTGCTATTTTTAATTGAAATTTACATTATAAATACTGACAGATTTCTGTACTCACAATTCTTTATGATTCAGTGAAAAAAAAAATTCACAGCACTGTCCTGTTTAGTTTTGTTTGGCTCATGATTGACTATTAATTTCTTTTTCAGGTATTTCTGATGATGATATTGTCAGAGTGTCAGTGATGGAGGGAGATCCAGTCACACTACACACTTCTGTTCAAAGACACAAACAAGAAGAGATTAATTGGTATTTTAATAAAAAACGCATAGCTGAAATCAATGGAGATCAGAGTAAGACCTGTACAGATGTTCAGTGTAATGAAGGTAATGAGAGATTTAGAGACAGACTGAAGCTGGATCATCAGACTGGATCTCTGACCATCACAATCACAGACTCTGGAGAATATAAACTAACACTCATCAACCGCATCATCAAAGAAAAGACCTACATTGTTACCGTTCATGGTGAGTCATTTAATGAATGTTTAAAAGCAGGTTTAAATGACATCATTGTTAGATTTTTCTGCAGTAACATTCAGAGGTGTTCTTATCTCTAAGACCCTGTTTACACCTGGTATTAAGATGCGTTTTGATCGATCGGATGACAAGCAGGCGATTTCCTGTTTGCACCTGGTGTTTTTTCCTTCTCTTTTGTTCTCTTTTAACCACTTCTGTCCTGATTTCTTTGAGGGGAGGGTTTATGGACAGGTAAATGTATATGTTGTTTTTCAGATCTTTTGGTCTAATGGACAGAATCAGCTTGCACAATTTACATTGGAAAACATAGAAGAAAATACAGAGAGCTTCAGCTTTTGTTTCTGCTCTGATAGCCAAGAGATCGTGCCGAAGTGAGTGTTAGAAATCAGGAATGGTGAGAGAACATTGTGCTTGGTACATCTTTCATCTTCAAACTAATCTTGGTTCTTCAGCTGTCAAAGTTTAAATCCCATCTGTCTAGAGCACGTCCCATAATGTTCACGCATTAGGTCAGTAGATGGTCTTTAGTGGCTGTTCGATCACATTTGACCATATGAGCTTTTACACTATGAAAGCAATCCGGTTGAATGCGTTTTCGACTACCTCTGAACTTAGTCAAAAGTGGACAAACCCCAAATGTTTTAGACCACTGTTACGACCCTTCTTTGGATATTAAATGTCTAGGGAGTAAAAAGAGGAACACTTAGGCCAGTTTTGACAATTATCACCATTTAAACACTGAAAACGTACGACAGAAGCAGGAGACTGCGAAGCAATTACCAGTGAACTTATGTTCATTTTTAAACAGGCTAAGATAAGTTATTTTCAAGGAAAATATAAACAATATTAATTTACAAGAAAGAAAGAAAGAAGCAAATTTACAGTATTTAGGAACTGGGGAGGACACAGGGAACTGGACTGTGCCAAAAAAAAGAGAAAAGAATAAAACAAAGAAAAAGTCTCTAACCCATTTACAACTAAAACTAATATAAAAGAAAATGAAGAAAAATCTTCAACTATCACGGTTTTGCACACTGAAATTATTAATAGCCTATTTTGTTCTGTCGTATCTATCATATCTTGTTGCCCCGTTAAAAAGCTGCACAATACATTTAAATTTTTAATCTTACATTATTATAAATACATATGATTCTTTACATTCAAATATAACTAATATAAATCTTTTTTTTTTCATTTCATAAGAATACAAATAGTAATTTTAAACTTTATTATTTACATTTAGATTTTATAAAATTACTGTGCAAAGTTTTTTTTAAGAATTATGCTAGCATACTTTTTGCTTCTGAAATATATACTCACCTAGTTTATTTATTTATTGGTCAGCTTGTGATTATATATTTTTATTCATTTGCTAGTTTTCTCTATAATGAAGTAGTGTTGTTTAGTGCATTCTGGATTGTTTAAGAAGTCAAAGAGTGACCATTAGTTCCACAAATACAGATGTATAGATACAGGCCCCCACTAATTATTCTATAAATAAATTAATTCAACAAAGGTAACCTCTTTTGCTACATATTTTTAATGCTTAAAATGTATACTCTATCTGTCGGAGAAAAGCCAGTCAAGAGTCTGGGCAAGATCTACGACTGCACCCTGAAGGACACCGCATCACTCCAGACAACCACTAAACAGTTGGGAATCTGGTTGACGGCTGTGGACAAGTCAGGTCTGCCAGGGAAATATAAAGCCTGGATCTACCAGCATGGCATCCTGCCCCGACTGCTTTGGCCACTTCTTGTCTATGACGTGCCAATAACCACCGTTGAATGCTTCGAGAGGAAAGTCAGCTGTTCCTTGCGGAAGTGGTTAGGCCTACCACTCAGTGATATCGCCTTGTACGGGAGGAAGAACAAGCTAAAACTGCCCTTCAGCAGTCTAAAGGAAGAGTTTATGGTAACCCGATCAAGAGAGGTGCTACTGTACAGAGACTCCAGTGACAGCAAGGTCTCTTTGGCAGGCATAGAGGTCAGAACTGGCAGGAAGTGGAAGGCCCAAGAGGCAGTAGACCAGGCTGAGTCACGACTGCGACACAGTGAGCTGGTGGGGGCAGTGGCATCTGGACGAGCAGGACTTGGGAGCAATCCAAGACCTCGTTTTAACAAGGTCCAGGGAAAGGAAAGGCAACAGCTGGTCCAAGATGAGGTTCGAGCTGGGGTGGAAGAAGCCCGCTGCAGTAGGACAGTAGGGATGCGGCAGCAGGGGGCATGGACCCGATGGGAGCAGGTGGCAGACCGGAAGATATCATGGACAGAATTGTGGAAGTCTGAGCCTCACCGGATCAAATTCTTGGTTTAGTCTGTCTATGATGTCCTCCCCAGTCCATCCAATCTCTTCCGCTGGGGCCTGGCAGATACACCATTGTGCCCACTTTGCCAGAGAGGAGGTTCACTGGAGCACATCTTGAGCTGCTGCCCTAAAGCACTGGGAGAAGGGCGCTACCGTTGGCTTCACGACCAAGTACTGAGGACCATTGCAGAGATCATCAGTACTGGGATCGCCTGCAGTAGACACCAGCAACCAGCAAGACAGAACATCGCCTTTGTTAAAGCCGGGGAGAAGCCACATCAGCGCCTGAAGCAATCAGGGGGGCTGCTCTCAACAGCAAAGGACTGGCAGCTGAAGGTCGACCTAGGGAGACAGCTCAAATTCCCAGAAAACATCGCAGTGACCACGCTCAGGCCAGACATTGTCCTGGTGTCAGAAATAACAAGGCAAGTGGTCCTGCTGGAGTTGACAGTTCCCTGGGAAGACCGGATGGAGGAGGCATTTGAGAGGAAGAGGGCCAAGTACAAGGAGCTAGCAGGCGAATGCCGAAGCAGGGGGTGGAGGACCCGATGCAATCCCATCGAGGTTGGGTGCAGAGGATTCGTCGGGCAGTCACTCATCAGAGCCCTCAAGATGCTTGGAGTAAAGGGACTGCACATCAGGAAAGCCATCAAGAACATCACGGATGCTGCCGAAAAGGCATCAAGGTGGCTGTGGATCAAGCGGGGCGATCCGATCATGCAAGCTACTCAGACACAAGCCAGGGTCTGATCAACCCTGGCTGGGTCGCCTGGGCGAGGGTGTATGATGTTGTGAGACCCGAAACACCCAATGAACCCAGGATACATCACTGATGATGTGTCTGAGTTGCACCAGAGGTGTATTTCAAGAACCTACATGTTTGACCACTTATGAACTATAATGTTGTGTGAATGGAAGGGCAGTAACGACACGTCGCCAATAAATAAATTACTAGAGCACAAATTTGTTTACAAGAGAACAAATTTCTTCATTGATCTAGTCACTTAATTTTGCTCTCAGAATGCACCAGATTCATGCAATGCCACAGGACCCCCTAGAGGAACCAATGTACACGCACCACAGTTTAACAAAATCCTTTGGTAAACACATACCAGACACTTCGGTAAAGTTGGTTTTATATTCGCACATTCGGACATCCGTATTCAATAGCTTGTTAATCACACTACATTGGACATTCAGTGGACATTCACAAGTAAATATGCCATTAAAACAATACTTGCCTATTTTGATCGACTGTGAAAAATGTTGTAAGTTGACAATCGTTGGTTGTCAATATCATGTCGCTGCTTAAAATTCGCAAACATTAATTTATTGCACATTTATTGGAAAGTCTGAATTGATCAGAAGTCCGAATGTGCGGATATAAAACCAACTTTACCCAAGTCATCCACGGGTGTCCAAACAGCGAAACGATTGGAGAACAACTCCTTCACGTTAGCACATTCAAGCCACTCAGCCCGAATGATTGACAGCCAAGGCAACCAATCAGTGCGTCACCTACAAAAGTTAAAATGAAAGAGAGAGAGAGAGAGAGAGAAGAAAATGCATGGGAGAGAAAATACAAAAACACCTAAATCACAACTCATCGTAACATAGGAATGTAACAACCCCATTTACACCTGTGTTTAGCATCATCTACTTGCATTGAAATGCATCTTAATTCTAGATGTAAACAGGGCCTTATTCTATATTAATGCAGAAAATACTATGCGCGCGCATAGTGGTTGCAGAAAAATAGCGGTAGTAATTGGAGGAAAATGTGCAAAATCCACAGAATAAGAGAAAAATGTTTTGTTGTGCCTCTGGATGTTGGAATCAGAATGCAAAAAAATATAGTCTTCATTTTTAAAGAAAACCATCCTTTAAAACGTCCTTTGAAGCTAAACGGAGACGTTTCACAGACTGGACTGATGACACCTGCAAGGATAGTTTACTATTAAAGCAGGAATTTTATATAAACAGTAAGTTTACATAATATTCACATATGCAGTTCAGAAGACATACATACATAGCAGTTACAGCATGAAATAATATTTAAATCTATAACATTTTACATAGATAACTTTTAAACATAGTCTATACAATTTTTATTTCACAATTCTGACTTTTTTTCTTGCATTTGCGTGTTTATTCCCCCCAGTTCGGACTTTATAACTCGCTATTGTGAGTTTATTTCACAATTCTGAAGGGAAAAAAGTCAGAATTGCAGGATAAATTGCAATTCAGAAAAGAGTATATCTCACAATTCTGTTTTTCTTTGTAAGAAATGTGAGATCTAAACTCAGATTTGCGAGAAATAAAAGTCAGAATTGACCCTTCGCCAGGAGTTTGATTAACAAGCGATCTAACCAATCAGAACGCCGGATTCGCCATTTTGTCCGACAAAGCAGCCAGTAGTTAGAAGATTAACCTCGGTGGAGTTAAACTAAAAAAATGTGTATATTAACGTCTTTCTGCGTTTGAAACAACATTCATTCTGATGTTCATTCATGTTTATTTGATGCTATAAATGGACTAGTAGGAAGAGATGATCGGTTAACGAGCCTCTTGAATTTCTTTAATAACTACACAGTTTGAAAGCTGGGACTTTGTTTAATATAATAAGTAACCTGCTTTGTCTTGTCTGTCGAGGTGTTGTCAGTGTCCTCTTTGCTCCGCGATGTATTTTTCACTCTGGTGTGACAGCGCCACGGCTTGTCGGACAAAGCAACAGTAACTAAGGGGGGCGGGTCTTTGCGAAGGGTCAATTGTGAGATATAAACTCGAAATTAACTTTTTTTATTCTTTTATTTCGTGGCTTCCAAAGACCGTTACTGCTCAACTGTCATTTTCTGCAACCAGGTAAGTTAGGCTCCGCCCACAAAAAAACGTTAGCGCTGTTTGCAAACACCAAATTGGTCTATTAGAAAAAATGATCATAAAAATTATAATTGATAACATCTCCATCATCTTCACATGCACATCAAGATACACAACAACAAACACGCTGTTAACAAGTCTGAATTTATTAATATGAAAAATGCATAAAATTAGTTTTTTTGTGATATCGATGTTTCCTTTTGAGTGCACAGTGCTGTGATGCGGTTTTAACTGCTGTTATTTTTATTAAGGAATCTGCCATTTATTAATCAATGTCATACAATTGATGACCAAAGAACAAAGGTGTAAATATCAGACAAATATATTGGTAAAGCTGGTTATCAGTGGTTCTCTCTCTAGTAATAATGACTGTCTGTCTTCAGCTGTTCCAGATTCAGGTCTGTCTTCAGATGATTCAGGTCTGTCTTCAGATGATTCAGGTCTGTCTTCAGGCGCTGTAGCAGGAATAGTTTTTGGTGTTATTGCTGTTCTGCTCGCTGCTGCTGCTGCTGTTGTGATTTACTATCACAAGCATCGAGGAACAGAAGGTGAGTATTACAAACAAATGATTTAACAAGATGGAGATTGTGTGTAAAGAATATTTGAAAGATGCAAAAATATGTATTTTTATTGTGATTAACCAAAGTGATCTGTGTTTAATTGAGTTTGTTATTTTTCTTCAAACAGACAGCAGGAGGCATCGCAGTGATCCGGTAAGATACTTGAGCTTCATTCAGACTGTCAGTTCAAATCTGATTTTGTGCATATCCGATTGGAATCCAATCAGATGCAGCAAGTGTGAATGACAAAAAAATAAATAAATAAAAATTAATCACATGAAATGCAATTTTTTACAAATCAGTTTTGAGATACATTCAAATGTGGTTTGAAATCCTATTCCAATCGCAGTCACAAAGCTGGCGAGGTCATGTCACGCGGCATAATGGAATCAGAAGAGTTGTGTACACCGGACGTGAGCGACGCGTCAACTTTATATAATATAATAATCAGTGATATTGTCTGGATGCGGCGCAGAAGACAGCTTCAAGAATCTACACGAGTTCAATGTTTATCGGCCCCAAACTGTAAGTACGTTTTATTGTTTGTACATGTCTTTTAAACGTATAGTTCTGTTGCTATTTTCGGTTGCATCAAGGACGTAAACAAAGACAAATGCCTTTTGGCTTCGCTAGCCAGTTAATGTTAGCTAAATTATATTGCATACTTCACCAGCAAACTTCTATGTTCATAGACAAACAGTTGTTCTTGCTATAAATTAAACGATACCTTTACAAAAATGCGACTACTCAGTCATGTATTCGGCTGCAGTAAAGCTTTAATCAGGATAAAACTGTATATTGAAAGCTAACAAACAGCAGTGACAGCATCTAAACACTTTGACACAAATACTAAATGAAATACCATTCATAAACGTCCTTTAAAAGCTGCGATTACAGAGGTTCTGCTTGACCCTCTTCATCTGGGTCTGATTCGGCTCAATTTGATATAATAGACGCCATTATTTACATTTCCACTGAAGCAACGAATGGTAAGGGGCGTGGCGATTCCGGAAGCTTCAGCGAATCCAGAACCATGAGCGAATCACAAGCCCACTAACCAATCTGATCACATTGCGTATTTCGGAGGGAGTGGCTTCATAGAAGCAGGAAGTCAAACGAGCCGTTCACATGATAATGGAAACAGAGGTGTAGAATAAAAGGTAAAATATATGAAAAATTCGGCTTTTTAAAAAAAAACGTTATTAAAGGGCTGGTTCAGTGTTTTTTTTTCTAGGCTTGATTGTGTTTTGGGGGCACAGTTTAACATGTCTTAATGCTTAATTTTTTTGAAAATGCTGTATTTTTCATATATTCTACCTTTATTCTACACCTCTGTTTCCACTGTCATATGAATGGCTCGTTTGACTTCCTGCTTCTATGAAGCCACTCCCTCCGACATACTCAGTGTGATCAGATTGGTCAGCAGGTTGGTAGCTGGCCCAGTGTATCGTGATTCGCTGAAGCGTCCGGAAACGCCACACCCCTTACCATTCATTGTTACGTGAGCCGAATCAGACCCAGATGAAGAGGGTCAAGCAGAACCTCTGCAATTGCGTCTTTTAAAGGACGTTTATGAATGGTATTTCATTTAGTATTTGTGTCAAAGTGTTTAGATATACTGTCACTGCTGTTTGTTAGCTTTCAATATACGGTTTTATCCTGATTAAAGCTTTACTGCAGCCGAATACATGACTGAGTAGTCGCATTTTTGTAGGCAGCGTTTAATTTATTGTATGAACAACTGTTTGTCTATGAACATAGAAGTTTGTTGGTGTTTGTTGCAATAGAATTTAGCTAACTGGCAAGCAAAAACGAGTTGCTCTTTGTAAATGTCCTTGATGCATTAAAAATAGCTACAGAACTATAACATTACGTTTAAAAGACATGTACAAACAATAAAACGTACTTACAGTTTGAAGCCAATAAACAGCAGCTTCTGCTTTTAAAGTGGGAATTGCTTCATCTTTCAGTAAAAGCCTTTGTGTAAATCCAGCATTGAACTCGTGTAGATTCTGGAAGCTGTCCTCAGTGGCGCATCCAGTGTAGAAAATATCACAGATTATACTGAGTTCTATTATCTTTTGACGCGTCTTGCCGCGCAGCTCGCGTTCGGTGTAAACAACTCTTCCGCTTCCATTATGATGCGCGACATAAACACTGCCCCCGGGAACACGCAACAAAGTGGGCGAGGCTATGTTAATAGCAAGGGTTTATGATGTCACCAACCCGGGAAGAAGCTCGTTGTAGTCCAAACCAGCTGTTTTTGTAGGCAATAAACTGCCATAAATTAAAAAGACAATATCTCAGTTTACATTAAACTTTCAGCGCTGTAACTTTGCAGATACTGTTTATGCTCAAGCAGCAACATTACACACTAACTAAAGTTAAAAAAAGTGAAATCGCATTGAACCACCCCTTTAAGACACGTTAAACTGCGCCCCAAAAACACAATCAAGCCTAGAAAAAAAAACACTGAACCACCCCTTTAAACTTTGAGACGAGTGGAGACGACAGCACAGAATAAATAAGACAACCGCGCTTTTTAAGACAACATCTGTATTGCAAACCCCTTTATGTTGCTGTTGGCATATACCTAACAACACAAAATCCTTGCCATAGAAATCAATGCAGAAATTCCGGAAAACGAAAGAGCACCACTTGGCTCACAAATCAGATCTGAACAATAATTTCAATATGTGGACAGAAAACTAACAAAAAGTGTCTATATCTTTGGTTTTCTTCATCCTCGTTTTCCTCTTCATCCTGTTTTTCTTCCTCATCCTTCTTGCTTGCCCTTCTGTAGAGCTGATCTTTCCCAGCAGTTTTTTGTTGTTGTTGCTTATCAGAGAGGCATGTCAAAAATAAATTGATATAGGCCTATCAGCTGTTACATCGCAACAAAGGAAGAGCACAACGAGCTGAACTCATTGTAGATAGCTGAAGGTTGCTCTGCTGTTACACGAAGTATATGTTATTCAGTTACAAACAACTGCACAAATCGTGCATACTAATGAAAACATTATAAACTGTTACCTAGAAGTAAACAACTGTAGTTTAAGTCAGCCGCGGCGCTGAGAATATTTACCTTTATGGAATAATCCACTAATGTCTTGAGATACAATGTGAACTAATATTCTCAGTTGCACATGCAATCGCGCATGTCTGCGAAACTCATTTATATTAATGTATGCTCCGCCTTCGGAAACCGAAAATCTCAGAAACCGAAAATCTCGTAACACCGGTCAATTTAATGGCCAAATGAAAACAATGAAAACCAGGACATTTTCATCACTTTATAAAAAACAACCAGGACAGGACGTGACACCAGGACATGTCCTGGGAAAAAAGGACGTTTGGTCACCCTAACATTTAGCAGAACATCCGTCTGACCATACCATCAACACAATTCATGTCGTTTTTACACAAAATGCAGTCAATTAACACGTTTCTAAAATGCTTATATTTTCTTTTCATATAAGCTTACCTCATACCAAAATCATGGATTTTTCTCATCTTATTTGCAAATGCTTAAACACAGCAAGTCAGAAATGAAGACCTAATGTTCCAATCTTTAAATATAGGATAAAACAAATACTTTTAGAACAACAACAGTACTGGAGAAATATATAAAACAAATACTGAAACAATTGATAAGCATTTTTAATTAGCATGATCACTTAAATATTTAGAAATAGCAGATTCCAGTCTCAGTTGAGGCATAGTCAGGTGTTGAAGTTCTTTTCATTACATGAACATACAGTAAAATAGGACTCTTTGAATCGTATTTGTTCAGTGTGGATGAAGAACAACACAGAGGAGCAGAGAGAAAATAATGTCTGGGTGAGGGAGAGGAATAGATGAAGGAGGAGAGGAGAAGTTGGATCAGGGCGAGGGAGAAGAAGAGGTATGGGAGAGGAGGAAGAATGTGTGCTGGATTGTGTGTCTGTTTTTTTTTCACTTACACATGTGGAACCACAGCGTGTGTGTGAACAGAGTCCTTTAAAAATAATTTTCTTTGGTGAGAGTATCTATCTGTTCTTGACTGAATTCCAAGCTGTGCCGCAGTGTTTGAAATTCCTTATGTTTTACTTCTATTAGAGCGATCCTAGCATCATGTCCGGAGAGTTTATTTTCTCTTTTTATCTTAATATAAAAATAAAAAGTGCAACTTTATGTAGAGAGAAAGCAAGAGTTACCAATACTGTCTTATTAAAGCTCACCTATACAATAGTTCAAAACTCAGAATAAGCCACAATCACTATTAGAAACGCTCAAATTCTTCCAGAATGTGGTATTTAAATCTTAGTGCTTAAGATAATATGGCATGCAAACATTTTATATTACTATAGTACAGAAGATGAAACTGTGATTCAGTTTATCAGACAAAAGATGAACCATCTTGTTTTAGAGGTGTTGTAGGGTTGTTTCTGACGTGTGAGATCTAAAACATTTTTGTCCAGTCCAGTGCTGCGTTTATCATCTTTATTTATCACAAAGCTTGAAGATGTCATTTTAACACATAGTAATCCCACAAGCTTGCTTCTATGGAGGACCAGGAGTGCCACTTAAAAATAAAAAGAAGAATCAATTAATTAATTTAATAATTCAAACATAAAAATGTATATAAATGAATCACTTTTTATATGGGCAAATTAATAGACATATTTAAAGTTGTTTATTTAATTCCTGTTTTTAAATGTAGTTTAATAAAACAATAAATTTTAAAAATCTTTTTTGAATGTATAAATAAATAGACAAATTTTAAATGGGATATTTAATTCATTTTTTAAAACGTAGATCAATAAAACAATTAAAAGTACATTAGTAAATCGTTTTAAATGCGCATTTAAATCGCTTTTTTAAAAAGAATTTGGCAAATGCTTTTCTTTCTCTATTTACCAATTGCTTTTCTTTGACGGTTTGCCAAATGCTTTTCTTTATCCATTTGTCAATCGAGTGGTAAAATGCCATTGGACAGTACACATGTGGGAGCAACCAATCAACTTTCGCCTCAATTTGAAGAGCCAATCCTCTCTCACTTGTAACACTCACTGTCATTGGACACTTAGTACGGTGACCTGGAGGGGACATGTTCGGTTCATTTAGTTTTGTCGTGGCTACAAGATATTAATTCGTGGGAATGTGATAATAAGTTATGGCCACGAGATCATTTTGTCGAGGTAACGACATCCTTATGTCGTGGCCACGCGATATAAAGTCATATGTTGAGGGAACGACATAATTTCTCATGGCCACGATTTAAATGTGTAAACAACCTGCGCAACCATAGCAACCTGGAATGATCACAATTGGACAATACCATAATAATATTTTTAATTAAGAATGAAAAATAAGGGTGGTATGTATGTATATATGTATATATATATATATATATATATA
>RJVU01031264.1:102129-120122 GCA_003731715.1 Anabarilius grahami
TTTGTATAGCACATTTCATACACAATGGTAATTCAAAGTGCTTTACATAAAGAAGAATAATAAAAATAGAACATAAGGAATAGAAATAACAGTAAAAACAGAATTTTGCTATCTGGATAGAAGAGCTAGGAAGTCCTAGGGAGTTTGTTGTTGTTGTTGTTGTCCGTCAGAGTGGATCTAAACTCTATCTAGCGGATCTGAATGGATGTTCTTACATTTCACACACACACCGCTCTCACACAAACACAACATCCCCAAATCGCAGTTCTTCAACTCATTCCCTTACGACCTTAAGTCTTATGACCACTCAACGTTAAGTTACATTCTATCCTCCTTCCCTACATGCCAATTCTTTCTGCATTCACCTTCTTTTCCTTCTGTCTGCTTCTTCTAGATTTCACTTTCTTCCTAATTCTCCCAGCTCTTTCAACCAGACAGCAACATTTAAAATGCATTAAAAGTCAGAATAACAAGATGATACATAAAAGATATAAAATACATTAAAAATGAAATAAAAACAGGAAAAGGAATTAAGAGAATAAAAAAAAGATAATATGTATAAAATAAAGTGCAAACAGTTCAGACATAGCACAGTGCTCAATCAGCAAATGCATAGATAAAAAGATGTGTTTTGAGTCTGGATTTGAATGTGGCTACTGTTGGAGCACACCTGATCTCTTCTGGAAGCTGGTTCCAGCTGTATACCAGTATACCAGGAAGTTTTAGAGCACTTCATGCTTCCTGTTGCTGACCAACTTTATGGAGATGCAGATTTCATTTTCCAACAGGACTTGGCACCTGCACACAGTGCCAAAGCTTCCAGTACCTGGTTTAAGGACCATGGTATCCCTGTTCTTAATTGGCCAGCAAACTCGCCTAACCTTAACCCCATAGAAAATCTATGGGGTATTGTGAAGAGGAAGATGCGATATGCCAGACCCAACAATGCAGAAGAGCTGAAGGCCACTATCAGAGCAACCTGGGCTCTCATAACACCTGAGCAGTGCCACAGACTGATCGACTCCATGCCACGCAGCATTGCTGCAGTAATTCAGGCAAAAGGAGCCCCAACTAAGTATTGAGTGCTGTACATGCTCATACTTTTCAGTTGACTAAGATTTCTAAAAATCCTTTCTTTGTATTGGTCTTAAGTAATATTCTAATTTTCTGAGATACTGAATTTGGGATTTTCCTTAGTTGTCAGTTATAATCATAAAAATTTTAAGAAATACACATTTCAAATAAATCAGTCTTGTGTGTAATGAATGAATATAATATACAGGTTTCACTTTTTGAATGGAATTAGTGAAATAAATCAACTTTTTGATGATATTCTAATTATATGATCAGCACCTGTNTGTCATTCTCATACGTTGTTTACATTCAGCGCTTCCAGGTTCATTGTCAGAACGCCGACTCATTATTGGCCAAGATGATCACGTGAGCAGCACGATGCATGTGTGTGATGCTGACGCAGGAGCAGGCCAATTGTAACATTGTTCTAGAGGTTTATGTTTATTTTAATCCAAAACAAATTTACCTATGGAGAAAAGGAAATACTATAAAAATAGTTTCAGTTATGACTTTTTTTTAATTTGATTTAGTCTATTTAGTTTTGTATCAAATACAATGTGATTTTCGTTGATCAAGATCTGCAAGTAAAGCACATTTTCCTTTTTGGCACTCTCTAGCACTGGAATGGTTTTATATCTATTTAATGTGTAAACTAGCAAGACAGAACACATGCAAATGATAACCATTCACTCATGCGTGCCGAACCTTGGGGCTTGGTCTGTACGGATCACGAATCAACAACGATCCGTTTAACCACTACTCGGAGCGCTCATTAAGTGGCAGATTTGAAGAAAATTACCATCTTCTGGCAAACAAATAAATGACGGAGAGTTACATGGGTATTGATTTGATTTGTTTGATTTTATTTAAATTTTATTAATCTCCGTGGGGAAATTAAATTGTCATGGCAGCTCGATACAGTCAATAAGCACTTATATAAGAATAACATGTGACTACATGTTACCAACATTTTATCATGTAAGCTTTATGGAACACCCCAAACAAGGGAATTTATAGTAATTTAGTGTTCAAGTTAATTAGCAAGTCCACAAGTCATTTCATTTAAATCTTTTTCGTCAGCACTTGACCCAGTAATAGTAGCACTTTGATTTCTATTCTTCTTCCATCTATGTGTGTATTTAAAAAAAAAAAAAAAAAAAAAAATCCTTGCTACGAGCACTTTACTGACATAACTGTGACTTCACACAGCACTTACATACTGTTGTTCTCATGTTGACTTGACTTGATTCTACTATTCTCACTTGTAAGTCGCTTTGGATAAAAGCGTCTGCTAAATGACTAAATGTAAATGTAAATGAGTGGTCAAAATGCACAAAGTTTTAGTTTTTAGTTGAAAACAGTGTTGTGGAAACGGCCCCTTGTCCTACTAAAAGGCATAGAATAGTGAAAAAGTATTGTTTGTCTGATGCTAAATATATGAATGAAAAGAAAGATTGATTGAATTATTCAAATATTCTAGTGTTTACAAAGATATTCTTACTGTTTTGTTTTCATAAGAAAGAACAGTGGGATTAATATAATATATTCATTTATCATAGCTGTTATGACCCTGGTCTATGGTCAGGGTGTAACATTAATATAGGCTGTGAAAATAAATATAACAAATATATACAGAGAACAAGTTGCTATGGCTATTTGCATACGCTGAAAGTTATCGCAGCTTTTGTATCCGAAAGTTATAAATCTGAGTATGTCGCATAACCTGCTTTCTGGAAAACCCCACTGCTCTTCAGTGATGCATGTACACAAATATGTATTTATTCAAGACAGCTGTGAGTCAAACAATAAGTCTGTACTGCTGATCCTGTATGTTGTTACTGGTATCGTTCCTGTTACTGGAAAATACTGATATTATTATATTGCTAATGTGCCTAGGCCTTTTAACTATTTTAACCAGCAAGCTGCCTTTGGTCAACCATTTTCATCAAGAAAAAACAAACAAAAAAAAAACTGTGAACTGTGGTAAAGTTGTTACTCTAGTGTTAAGCTAATGAAAATACTTCATGTGATTGTCAGGAGAAATGTTACAGCACGATTTCCACACTAACTGAGGAAACACTAGTCAAACATAACATGTTTGTGAACAAAACATTTCTGATATCAGTTTATTTCTTTCATTCACACCATTTCTGAAGAGGAAGATAAGAACCTTTGGGGTTTTATGTTCAAACATTTTTTTATTGTTGTTATTAGTTTATTGATTTTGTCACGTTAGTATTATTGTTAGCATTAGTATTACTGTTAGTATTATCTTAAAAGTTTGGACTGTATATCCATGCCTGCATGTATTATCTTCCCTGCACATATTAAAATGATTAACCTAACTATATGAGTGCTTTGTAGATGCTTTGTCTTTTCTTGTAGGCTATAAGCACCTGGTATCTGCTTCATTTAAAGGTGAACACTATTTCACAAGATGTAATATAAGTCCAAGGTGTTCCATTTGTCAGTGAAGTTTCAGCTCAAAACACCCCATAGATTTTTTTATTATTATTATTATTCCATGTTATGAATGCTTATTTTGGGGTGTAATTAAATATGTGCCGATTCTGTGTGTTTTCCCTTTAAATGCTCGCGCTCCCCGCCCCCAAGCTGGCAAGAGTCACAACTCCATAATACATTTTATAAACAAAAGAATAAGTTCACACAGCTCTCTCAAAATGGATCTTTACAAAGTGTTTGTGATGTTGCATATCAGATCACATAAGTATGGTAAATATTTTTATGGATGTTTACATTTGATTCTGAATGAGTTTGATAGTATGCTCAGTGACTAACGGGGCTAAAGCTACACTGTTGGAGAGATTTAGAAAGACAATTTACAAATATCACTGAAAATATCATGATATGATGGATAATGAACAGTTATTATTAGGGATGGGTATCGTTAAGGTTTGAACGGTACTACTCTTACCGATACTGCTTATCGATCCGGTACTTTAACGGTATTCTTATCTGTACTTTTTGTTTAATTAAATATATAAAGAGCTGAATTAACATTGCTTTATATAATATAGTGTCCAGCAGTTTTGGTGTTTTATATAAGATACAGTAAGAACATGAACAAAGAAAGTAAAACAAACTGACAAATACAATAAAACAAAGAAATGAAATAAATTGCTTTCATTTGTTCATGTGTTCAGGTAAGTAATATAGGCCTAGCCTATAAAAGAAATCCAAGTAAAGTAACCAAATGTAAAATAACACTGCATGGTTTTCAGAGTATAAATTCATAGATTAATGCTTATTAAAGCTAACTATATTCAGAAGAAGCGCTGTGAGTGATTTTCTCTTTGCACTTTGTTGTTTGATTAACACTGATGGCATAATCGTCAGAAGGTGACTGCTGTCACTTTAAGACAATAGATAGGCTATTAACACACATCGGATTTTCTCCCAGCTGTTCATGTATATGTAGCACACGTGACCACAATATGCATAACCCACTTTCTAATAGTTTGGACCAGATCAGAAGACTATGTTCGCTCTTGAGCCAGCGTTGCAGCAAGACAAGGGAAATGACGACAGGAGACAGAACTATAATTAAAATGAAATGTTGTAAAATGTGAAAATGAAAAGGATTTAATAAATTCTGATTTTAATTCAGTGTGTGTGTGTGTAAAATATATATCTCATTATAGTCAACGATTGTACGCTGTCAAAGCCAATTTTGTACCCTTTTGAAGGGTACATTTTTGTACTGTTAAATAAAGGTACAAAACTGGTCTCTTAAGGTACAAATCACAAGGGTACAAATTTGTACCTTTGAGGGTACAGCCCCAGTGACAAGCCATTGTAGATTCAAGATTCAAGAGTTTTATTTGTCACATGCACAATTATATAGAGCATATATAACCAGCAGTGAAATGAGAGTCAGGTCCGCTCCATGGACAGTGCAATTATTAAAGAATACAACACAGATGAAAATATACATAACTATAGCTATGAAGGAATTAAATAAAAGTAAACAATAAAAATATAAGAATAAAATATAAAAAAAAGATGTATACTGTAGAATTAAATATAGAATGGAAAATAATGTGCATGAGAGTAAACTGTAGTCTTAAATATTAAGATACACAGGGATGTGCAAGAGGCAATGTGCATATGTGCATTATACTGTAGTCTTAAATATTAAGATACACAGGAATGTACAAGAGGCAAAAGTGCAAACAGGTTAACACTTTCAGTATGTCAATGTGAGGTAGTGAATTATGAATTATCTTACTGATAAAGTGCATATTAAGTGAAGACATGAAAAAGTTAAGAGGCAGGTTATGAGTTCAGGAGTCTGATGGCCTGGGGAAAGAAACTCCTCCTAAGTCTCTCGGTTTTTGCCATCAGACTACGGAAGCGCTTACCAGATGGCAGCAGAGTGAAAAGATGATTACTGGGGTGGATGGAGTCCTTGATGATTTTAACAGCTCTGCTTTTGCAGCGTTTGAGGTAGATGTCCTGCAGAGAGGGAAGAGCAGACCCTGAGATGCGCTCAGCTAAGCGCACAACTCTCTGCAGGGCTTTGCAGTCTTGACTGGAGCTGTTCCCATACCACACTGAAATACACTGAGTCAATACACTTTCTATGGTTCCTGAATAGAAAGTTTTCAGGATTGCTGGTGAGACCCTGAATTTCCTCAGCTGTCGCAGATGGTACAGTCTTTGCCTGGCTTTATTAACCTGTGTTTGAATGTGGGTAGTCCAAGTCAGATCCTCGGAGATGTTTACACCGAGGTACTTGAAGCTACTCACCCTCTCCACAGGGGTCCCGCTGATCATAAGAGGAGTGTAGGGCTGCTTCTGTCTCTTCCTGAAGTCAACAATCAGCTCTTTAGTTTTGCTCACATTCAGAGAGAGACAATTGTCCTGGCACCATGATGTTAATTTCTCTACCTCATCCAAGTATGCGTTCTCATTATTGTTGTGAATGAGGCCCAGAACCACAGTATCATCAGCAAATTTGATAATGGAAGTGGAGCTGTGGGAAGATACGCAGTCATGTGTGTAGAGAGAGTAGAGCAGGGGACTCAGGACACAGCCTTGTGGGGCTCCTACGTTCAGGGTGATGGAGCTGGAGGTGTACTGGCCTGCTTTCACCACTTGAGGTCTGCCGGTGAGGAAATCAACAATCCAGTAGCAGAGTGAGGAATTCAGGCCGAGGTCCATGAGTTTAGAAGCCAGCTTGATGGGGACTATAGTATTGAAAGCTGAGCTATAGTCGATAAATAGCAGCCGTACATAGTTCCTGTTATTGCTGTCAATGTGTGTGAGAGAAGAGTACAGGATGTGAGAGATGGCATCATCAGTGGATCTGTTGGGGCGATAAGCAAACTGAAGAGGGTCCAAGGTATCCGGGATGGAGGAGCAGATGACGTTTTTAATCAGTCCCTCGAAGACCTTCATAACTATCGATGTGAGGGCAATTGGACGATAGTCATTCGGACAAGAGGGTTTATTGTTCTTAGGCACAGGAATGATGACAGATTTTTTGAAGGAGGTGGGAATCACCGATGTAGCAAGAGACTCATTAAAAATGGATGTAAACAAACCAGCAAGCTGATCAGCGCAGGACCGCAGAATACGGCCGGAAATCCCATCAGGTCCGGCTGCTTTCCTGACGTTCACTCGCTTTAGAGCCCTCCTAACCTCGTCCTCCGACACGGTGATCACATGATCATCGCTGCTCTGACTGCTGCTTCCTGACGCGCTGATCGGCAGACTCGCGCTGCTTAGATTGCTTTCAAAGCGGCCGTAGAAAGTGTTTAGCTCATCAGCCAGCGACGGATCAATTCTCACCACTGCAGGGGATTTATTTCCAAAGGCACAGATGGTCCTTAGTCCTTGCCACATGCGTTGTACCCCTTAAGGTACAATTATGTACTTTATTTTCTGAGAGAGTACAAAATTGTCACCAAAGGTACAAATCACAAGGGTACAAATTTGTACCTTTGTACCCCTAAAGGTACAATTTTGTACTTTTTTTTCTGAGAGTGTAGCCATGTCCAACCTGTATTTTAAAAAAAGAGAGAAAGATTAAATGCACATAAAAACTATTTTATTGATTTATTTTAATGTTTAAAAAAATAAATATTATTGTAGAAATATAGAAGATGTCACAAATTGAAAAAACAATTAAATTAAATAATTAAGAATAGCTCCGCCTTAGTGTGTTGCATCATCTCTTGGGCTTAGCAGAGGTGAACAGTCGATCGTCACTGAGTGAAGTGAAATGGCCGATTGAGCAGTGATGCGTGTTAATCGCAGTTCTAAAGTCCATAAAGTAAGTGAGAAATGCTGAATTAATTATTGAAATGCATAGTTTGAAACCTTGTTAACAGGAATTTTTTTTTTAAATAGTTCTAATTGTGTTTGTATTGACTCTTAAGGATTGAGTGAAAAGTTGAGACGATTTGTCTGACCAAAACTGCATAGTAGTGATGGGCAAATGAAGCCTCATGATTGAAGCACTGAGGCTTTTCCCTCATTGTATCGGGAAAAGATTCAAAGCTTTGAGAGGATCGAAAACAGCGCCATCTGGTGTTTAGTAAAAAATAAAGCAGCCAAAACCCTGTGAAAGAAGCTTCGTCGGACGAAGCAGCCACACAGTTTCATGTTACGCGCTCAAATAAAAGCCAAATAGTTGCGCGCACGTGTTTGTTGAATTTATCTCAGTGATAAATTAATGTACCCAATAAACTATGACATTTAATGCCAGAATGATTGTCTAGATGATGTATGTATGAATAAATACACATATGAATTGCATATGGCAAATATTTTATTTTCCTGAAATAAATTGTATTCTTCATGTTACTTGTATAACTGGGTATCTAAAAAATTAATTGAATTTGTCTGAATAAAAACCTACTCATAATAGTAAGATCTGGGGGTTTGAGATGGTCAGAGATCCAGTTTGATCGTCCAGCTTCAGTCTGTCTCTGAATCTCCCATCAGGAACATCATATGTGGAGAAGATTTGCTTCCTTCTTTTGATTTTAGCTATCAGAAAGTTTTCAGCTCCAAACTGCCATGTCATGGAGTCGTTGGGTATTTCAGTAAGATCAGAGTTTAGAGTGACAGAATCTCCCTCCATCACTGACACTGACTGTATTTCATTTGTTTCAGCACCAAACACACCTGAAGAAGAGAAGAGAGACAGATTAAAGCTCTTGTTGGTTTATAAAGCCTGAAATTGGGTGTAGATTGAATATTTCAAATATGAACTGAGAACATTCAGAGATGCAAAAGCAAATGATTACATGATAATTACAGTTTGACAGAAACAAGTTTAATTTGCCGGATGTATTCAATAGACTTCTTGAGAAATTGCTGGAAATAATTTGCATTTGAAATATTTAAAAATTCACATTTACATTTGGAAATTTACATTTAAAAATTACAGTTAAACAGAGACCTGGATTCACAGTAAGTAAATCTCAGGATATTGATATGGAACATGAAAGTACGAAATACTGTAATCTGAACAGTAGTAGCTGCTTTATTACCATGAAACTCAAGAAAATTAAACAATAAAAATGTTTACTTACCCATCAAACTCCAGCAGCACAAACAAAATAAAATAATAAAAAAAACATCTGAAAAATGTTGTTCAGTTCTTCATCGAAACATTTGAAAAGACTGTCTTGCTAAAACCCTCAACCTGCTTCTTTGGTGTGTGAATCTTTTAACCCTCCTTTACACACACGTGAGAACTGCTTGGTTACAAACATTCTTTCAAATATCTTCTTTTGTGTATAGCAGAACAATACAAATATAGAAAAATACAAATATTCATACAAATATAGAACAACTTATGGGGGAGTAAATGATTACAGAATTTTCATTTTTGGGTGAACTATCCCTTTAAATACATTTTTTGAAAGATATAGTTATGCTCAATACGTAAAAGTAGTGTGTGAAGTTGAGCCTAACACCTAGGAAATTAAAAATGTCTGTAGGCTATATAACAAAGTACAAAGTTAAAACTGTCTGGCATCTCACAGTACCAGTTTTACTGAAGTTCAGCTTTTGAGTCATACTGAAACCTCTGTGGTTGGTTTCGGAAATTTTATCTGTTGGTGGACAAACTTGTTTTGTGAGATAATGGGTATTTAGTACAGCTGGGAAACTATATAATTGTGGATTCGTGGACAGTTTCTGATATTTTTTATATCTATTCTGAGCTTTGACTGAGATTTATTTATTTATTTTTTTTGCTTTTTTTAAAAAAGGACAATGCACATTAATTAACACAAGAAAACAAGTGTCCTTTGTAAATGTGCCTCGAAAAACACACAAAACACATCCAAATCGGGAAAGAGCTTTTTGATTGACTGTACAAATAGCTTTACCACAAAACCTGAGGTATATATTTAAAAACTGCAGAAAGCTACAGAAACAACTGGACTCCAGGTAGAGAAACATGTTTTGCAGGTTTAAATCCGTGTAATCACTTATATCAGTGTTATATTATCATATTGTCCAGCCCTAAAACATATATAGTTTTATAGTATAGTTTTTGTCAGTGTTGTTTATTTAAAAACATACAATTATGCAGAATATAAGATGGAAAATATTTAATTGATGATTTGTCAACATAATATATAACAATACAATATATACGGTATGATTTTACCTCAAAATCCAACAATTTGACACAAATAGAAGAAAAAGTTTTATAAATACAAATTTTCAATATTTTTATTAATAAATCCTTATTCATAAAAAATATGATTGTTGTGATTATTACTCATGATATATACTGTTGTGGGGCTAAGTAAGTAATCAACCCTGCAAATGAATGATTAAATGCTCTGTATATCTGTTCAGACAGAGTGAGTACAAATACAGAAATTCTGCTCCTAACTAGGCCCAACGTTGCAATATTACAACATTTCCCTAAAAACTTACTAAAATGTTAAAAATTTGAAAAATCTTTAATTTCTANCTACTTCAGAGGACTCCTAAAACAATATCTGAGAGGTCAAAAATAAATGTTGCTAATATTTTTCTATATTTGGGTTTTACAGGGTTAAATGTCATTTATAACAATTATTTGTCATCAGCATGTGTCTAATGCTGTTCAATTTCAACGCTGAAGAAACGTCATATATTACACGGGTGTAATCTTGTAGAATATATAGGCCTATGCCAAAATCAATTTTGTCGTGCATATGATATGCCCAAAATGGATCAATGCATTTAAAAAAAAAACAACTCTTTTTGCATATAGTGTCTTGCCTTAAATAATTTGCTGTTGAGGGTCATGTGCTTCTTATTTTTGTTGTTATCTGAATGCTTTAAAAGCAAATAATAAACTATTTGTAATTACACAATGTTGTATGTGTTGGTTTGGCAGTGCTCTTTAAATTCCTAATATTGTCTTGCCTTTTAAAAACGAGGTGAACTCATTTGGAGTATGGGGCCAGAATATTACATTAGACAGGCTGAGAACAGTTGAAATTGAATTTTACAATTTATGTATCACACAGAATTCTGAGGTACATTTATAACAGCCATAATACTGCTACCACAGATAAAACACAACATGGAGGATAGAAATGAGTGGACCGATCATTTTACCACATCACACTGAAATTTAAATTCAGAAGTATAGAAGAAAATTACATGATAACAGATGCATCACAACACAACAGGAAAACAATCAGAATCTGAAATGATCATACAAATTTTATTTAAACATCTTATAGATTAAAGGGTTAGTTCACCCAAAAATGAAAATTCTGTCATTTATTACTCACCCTCATGTCGTTTCACACCCGTAAGACCTTCATTGATCTTCGGAACACAAATTAAGATATTTTAGTTGAAATCCAGTGGCTCTGTGAGACTTGGGTAAAGTTGGTTTTATATTCGCACATTCGGACTTCTGATAAATTCAGACTTTCCAATAAATGTGCAATAAATTAATGTTTGCGAATTTTAAGCAGCGACATGATATTGACAACCAACGATTGTCAACTTACAACATTTTTCACAGTCGATCAAAATAGGCAAGTATTGTTTTAATGGCATATTTACTTGTGAATGTCCACTGAATGTCCAATGTAGTGTGATTAACAAGCTATTGAATACGGATGTCCGAATGTGCGAATATAAAACCAACTTTACCGAAGTCTCTGTGAGGCCTGCATAGGGAGCAATGACATTTCCTCTCTCAATATACATAAACTAAAAACATATTTAAATCGGTTCATGTGAATACAGGGGTTCTATATTAATATTATAAAGTGACGAGAATATTTTTGGTGCACCAAAAAAACAAAAAACGACTTATTTAGTGATGGCCGATTTCAAAACACTGCTTCAGGAAGCTTCAGAGCATAAATGAATCATTGTATCGAATCATGATTCGGATCGTGTGTCAAACTGCCAACGGCTGAAATCATGGCCGTTTCTCAATATGCGTACTTGTCTGTACTTGTTCTTGTGGACTTGTGAAACGTCATTAGTCGCTGTCCAAGTACTGTTCCAATTCAAAGTTCGCATCTAGCCAAGTTCAGTTCAAATCCCCGGATGTGTTCTTGATCCGCCCCTTTTATCGAGGATGCATCGAGAGATGACTTGTGCAGACTTGAGACAGCCAGGTATCCCAGAATGCATCTCGCACTAACCAGCAAGCGTCAGTAGTAAAGGAGAAAACCTGCATCATTTAAACATATTACTGTTAATATGTCATGATATGCAGTTTTAAGAGTTTTTCAGGCGAGAATGTGCTGGTTTAAAGCTCAAATTTGTGGTTTATTGATAAAGATAGCGCCTTTCTGAAAATGTAATCTGACGTTGTCGGAGTTGTGAGATCCAGGCGATCACCGGGCGCTCAGCGCTCATGTGCCCAGCCGAGAGCAGCCTTACCTCGGCTAGTTCTTCTGACGTTTGCCGCTGGCTCCGTTTTGGCTGAGGGCAACGTGACGTTTCATAACTTTATATATGGCTATTTAACTTTTGTATCATACTAAAGCGCTGATTTTGTACGCTTGACTTAATTGTTTGCTTTATTTCTTATTGTATATTCTTATACCTTTTATAATGGCTATTATTGATCATTAAACCTGACATTTAACAAAAAGAGACAGGGTTGTGTTTTATGTTATAGCCTATTTCATTTCATTATAGTGAAGATAATCAGAGTATGCACAAATATTATTGTTTAATATTTTTTAAATTTATACGAAAAGAGGCAGGGTTGTTTAATATTTCGTTTTGTTATAAATATATGCAGACATTGCAGATAATCAATCACTCGTTGCCTGACACTATTAATATGTTTTTGTTTGTTTTTTAAATAAAACGAAAAGAGGCAGAGTTGTGTTTTATAACAAATTTTGTTTTATTGTTGGCTAAAACATACATAAAGAGATAACCGGAGAAGCCAGAGCGAGCTGAGTGACGTTATCAAGTACGCTGCTGTTCCATTTGCAGAATCACCGGACTTGTGTCCCCCTGTCCACGGGAGTCCGTTCTCCTGAGTCGAACTTGCCAAGTCCCAACTACCAAGGACGCGAGTCCGAAGTTTGCGAACTTGGTTTTGAGAAACGGCCCATGTGACTTAGGCGCTCCGAACAGCAGATTCGATACACTGATTCATAATGCTCCGAAGCTTCCTGAAGCAGTGTTTTGAAATCGGTCATCACTATATAAGTCGTTATTTTTATTTTTATTTTTTTTGGAGCACCAAAAATATTCTCGTTGATTTATAATATTAATATTGAACCATTGCTCCCTATGCAGACCTCACGGAGCCATCGGATTAAAATATCTCAATGTGCGTTCCAAAGCTAACAAAGGTCTCATTGTCCTACAGTGTGGAACGGCATGAGGTTGAGTAATAAATGACAGAATTTTCATTTTTGGGTGAACTAACCCTTTAAGTTGAAAAGTGTAAGCTAATAATAAACAAATATTACAATAGATTGTTGGCATTTCTGAATATCAGGATAAGAGTGAATATCCATGCCTGCAGGTTTTATCTCCCCACGCACAATTGACTTATTTATTTTTACCTACACTGTAAAACCCGATAAGTTTTGGTAACTCAAACCATTTGAGGTTTGCCGATTGCGTAAACCATTTAAGTTTTAAAACCAATAAGTATGAGTACTGTAAACTCATATTCATTTAGTTAAATTCAATTTTAGTGTTGGCTTAGTCAATCATTAGAGTAAACTCAACTTTACTCAACTTTACTTTATCATTAGTGTAATTTCAAAGTTTATTTTATTCATTGAGTTCGAATTCAGGTAACAAATCTAACTAAGTCTTAACAACTATATATATCACACATGTATTTTGCCTTAAATTTACCTATAGAACTGTACATATGAGTGTGTAGATGATTTTTGCTTTGGAGATGTTTTGTCTTTAACAGTAGACTCTTGTATCTGCTTCATTTAACCACTCACTGAACTCTAAAGGTCTTTCCTCATTTATAAACAGCAGATACTATATAGTTTTCCTATATGACTTTGGTAATCTTTTTTGCTTCCTAATAAAGGTGTAAGATCAGATTACAGTTAAATATTTTTTTTTAAATATATTTATTAAAAATATGAAGTAGGTTACATGATTTCTCTAGGGTTGATTTCAGCATAGTTGTTTTTTTCACTGCTATGAATGTGTTATTTTGATTTGTTTCCACTAACTTACGTGTGCCTGTTCAACTTCCTACTGATTTTCCTTAAGCAAATGTGAAAAGGTCAGTGGTGTGTCATTGATTCAATGAGCCAAAACATTATGACCATCTGCCTATTATGTTGGTCCTCCGTGGAACGGATTGTTTGCTTACCATCTAGTCTTCCCAGACCTAAATATGTAGCCTTGTTAAGAAATGATCAACAATATTCACTTCACCTGTGATTGGTCATAATGTTTTGTCTCATCAGTGTACAGTGTTTATTTTTGGCTATACTGTAAGATTTATTTATAATGTTCCCTATGGTTCAAATGTAGAGCTATTAAACATCGAACGCCCAATTGCTTATAAAAGTCATAGCACAGCTCTCCCCAACGAGCCACACAATTGAACACCTCATTCATGGGTCTACAACAAATGGTACAGAACAAGTTACATCCCAAAGTACGTATGGACGAAGAAGCATGTGAGATGATAATGGTGATGCTTTGCTTCACAAGCACAACTAATAAAGAATAATTAAATGTAAATAAGCCGGGAAGTCGGCATAATTTTGAGGATGAAAGGGTCTGTCTGTGATCATTTAATTGGATCATGTAAATGCAGTAAAAATATGGAAAGCTGTTGTTTGTGTGAACAGCAGATGTGGTACATTTACAGTAAAAATCTATCTGGTATTTTAATAGCAATTTACTGGGTTTAATGTGAGAAATGAAATTGCCAGTTAACCCCTGCTGTTAGATACACCATTATGTGGGCAAAAGGCTTCTTTGTACATGGACAGCGATTTATGGGGGAATGAGATCTTAAAGGGATAGTTCACCCAAAAATGAAAATGTGATGTTTATCTGCTTACCCCCAGGGCATCCAAGATGTAGGTGACTTTGTTTCTTCAGTTGAACACAAATGATGATTTTTAACTCCAACCGTTGCCGTCTGTTAGCTGTATAATGCATGTCAATGTGAACTCCATCTATAAGAGTAAAAAAAAACATGCACAGACAAATCCAAATTAAACCCTGCGGCTCGTGACGACACATTGATGTCCTAAGACACGAAACGTTCGGTTTGTGCAAGAAACTAGCAGTATTTATATATTTTTTTTTACCTCTAATACACCACTAAGTCCAACTACGTTCAGCATCCGGTTAGTGAGGTCAAAAAACGCGTTCTGATGACGGAAGTGATGTCTCGCGCTTATACTTCAATGATTGCGAGACATCACTTCCGTTGTCAGAGCGAAATCAGACCTCACACACCGGATGCTCAAGGCAGTTGGACATAGTGGTGTTTTAGAGGTAAAAACTGATATAAATACTGTTCGGTTTCTTGCACAAACCGATCGATTCGTGTCTTAGGACATCAATGTGTCGTCAGGAGCCGCAGGGTTTAATTTGGATTTGTCTGTGCATGTTTTTTTGACTCTTATAGATGGAGTTCCCATTGACACTCATTATACAACTGACAGACGCCAACGGTTGGAGTTAAAAATCATCATTTGTGTTCAACTGAAGAAACAAAGTCATCTACATCTTGGATGCCCTGGGGGTAAGCAGATAAACATCAAATTTTCATTTTTGAGTGAACTATCCCTTTAAAATAGACTTGTGTTTCTCCCTAGCTAGATGAAGTAACTTTTACGTTCACAAAATAATGTCACAGTCTAATTTGATATCTTTTATCTGTCAGAATCAGTGTTACATATTAAAGCCATGCAGAGTGGTAGTCAAATTTTGAGCTTCATGTGAGTAGAAATGGAAAAAATACCCTTCAACCGCATGATGCACTTTATTCACACTTCAAACACAAACATTTCACAGCAGTCACAAGCTTAAACAGAAGCTGTCTGTCCACCCAACATATCAAACCATTTCTGTACAAAATGAAGCAGGGATGTTTTGATAAAAATTTGCATTTATGTTTACAGCTGTACAGATTATGGCCTCAATGTTAGAAGATCAAATCTGCATGCTTGATGCACAGGAACCAATGAGGTGTGTTCTTCTTGAATGTCAAATCATTTTAAAGCTTGAAAATAGACTTTCAATAGATGGACAAAAGAATGATGATAGAATATTAAAAATACCTTTATTGTTTTTTGAAGATTAACCAGTCTTACGAATTTGGAATGACATGAAGGTGGAATTTAAAGGAATACTTCAACCAAAAATTTCCCACAATTTACTCACCCTCAAGCCATCCTAGGTGTATATGACATTCTTCTTTCAGTCGAACACAATCCGAGTTATATAAAAAAAAAAGAAAAAAAAAAAGCACTCTTTGGCTCCTTGTAATGGCATATTGAAATATTGAATAGTCCAAAAAGTGCATCCATTCATCATAAAAGTAATCCACAGACTCCAGTGGGTTCATAAAGGCTTTCTGAAGCGAAGTGATGTAAGAAAAATATTCAGATTTAAAACCTTATAAACTATAATCACTGGCTTCCGGCAGAATTTGTTATCCTCTCGTGGCGACAGGTGCATACACCACATTATCCCCCTCTTTAACTTTCTGTAAAAAACATCACACAAGACATAATGCTAATTAAATTTTTATATTAAAAATGTGGCATCCTGAACATTGATTGAGATTCAATGTGAAATCATGTTTTTTTCCCCCTTTCTAACAGTGATGCTGTCACGTTCCCAGTTATTCCCGGACTACATTTCCCATCATCCTCCCTGGCTATCACCTGCTCTCACTCCACCAATCACTAATCACCACACCCAGCTGCAGCAATCTGGACTATTTAAACCATTCACACCCTCACATACTTTGCAACGTCTTGTTTACCCCGGTTGCAATTCTGAGCGTTTTTATATTGTCTGTCTGTCTGTCTGTTACTGATCCTGTCTGTTCCCCGTGTACGATTCTCTGCTGCCTGCCCTTTGGACTATTTGCTCTGTTTTTGGATTTACGATTGTTATCTGCCAGCCCTGACCTACTGCCTGTTCCTCGACTACGATTCTGTCTGCTCTCTGCCATACCTGTTTGCTGTTGTTCGACCATTGCCTGTTTGACTACGAACTGTTTAATAAAAGCTTGCAAATGGATCCTACCCAGAGTCCCGCTTCATTACAGATGCAATGTTATTTGCAAACAACTAAAATTTTTATCTTGAGAACAATTATTGAGTAAAGTATTGAACTACAATGAAACTGTCAGTCAATTTCATTGATTTAACAAAATAATTTGACAGTGTAGCCTATGTTGTGGCACGCTCTGGAAAATTGCTCGCTCATACAGCATATTGTTTCATTGACCTCTTCTGCAACATTTAAAATGAATCGAGCTGGTGCATCCGCACTGACCAAGACTTCTCTGAATTCTTCCGCATTGAAACAGGAGTGAAGCATGCTGTCGCCATTCCTCTTTCTTCAAATTTTTTCTTCATGGGACGAACCCTTTCCCACAGCGACTACGGCCTACAGTGACGAGACGGAGGACGATTTTGCAGATTTTGATTTTTTTGGGAAAATATTGTGTTGCTTGAATCTACTTGACGATCTTTGATTTTTTTTAATTGCCTGCTCATAAATTTGCTGGCTTTGGCAGCAGATCTGTAAATAAACTCGTAATTACTTACTCTAATTTCCTCCGTGATTATTTATATTACTTACCCTGTATGTCCTACGCCTTCCCTATTCTACTTACTGGAAAAACGGAACTGGTGCTGCGTTCATTCTGTAAAAAGAATAGGGAAGGCGTAGGACATACAGCGTAAACTTTTTGGAGAAAACGTAAACGCAGTTTTGGCGAAAGCACTTGGAAGGCGGTCATTTGTTTATATAAAGCATATACATTTACATGTATGAAAATGACAGAATGTTTCTCTAGATAAGACCCTTATTCCTCGTCTGGTATCATTAAAAGCCCTTTGAAGCTGCACTGAAACTGTAATTTTGACCTTCAACCGTTTGGAGGCCATTGAAGTCCACTATAAGGAAAATAATCCTGGAATGTTTTCATCAAAAACCTAAATTTCTTTTCGAATGAAGAAAGAAGGACATGAACATTCTGTTACAATGTGTGTTAACTGAACATGACCATTATCAAGTCATGAGACAGACCATTGCAAGTCCGTTTGTCCTTCATAACAGAAGTGACATTTTGTTGTGTTGTGTAGCTTCACTATCACTGATTATAATGGGCTCAGTATTGTGAAGTGTTACCCACATCAAAATCTCACTTTTTGATAAAATAATACAGAGAATAAAAGCAGAGATTAAACTATCTTACCCATTTG
>RJVU01031488.1:0-10859 GCA_003731715.1 Anabarilius grahami
AGTCGATCTTCCTGAGCCAATTCAAGTCACAGTCGATCTTCCTGAGCCTAGTCAAGTCACAGTCGATCTTCCTGAGCCTAGTCAAGTCACAGTCGATCTTCCTGAGCCTAGTCAAGTCACAGTTGATCTTCGTGAGCCTAGTCAAGTCACAGTCGATCTTCCTGAGCCAAGTCAAGTCACAGTCGATCTTCCTGAGCCAAGTCAAGTCACAGTCGATCTTCGTGAGCCTAGTCAAGTCACAGTTGATCTTCCTGAGCCTAGTCAAGTCACAGTTGATCTTCGTGAGCCTAGTCAAGTCACAGTTGATCTTCCTGAGTCTAGTCAAGTCACAGTTGATCTTCCTGAGCCAAGTCAAGCCACAGTTGATCTTCCTGAGCCAAGTCAAGTCACAGTCGATCTTCCTGAGCCAAGTCAAGTCACAGTCGATCTTCCTGAGCCAAGTCAAGTCACAGTTGATCTTTGTGAGCCAAGTCAAGTCACAGTTGATCTCCCAGAGCCTTGCCATGTCTCAGCAGACCTCCCAGAGCCTCGCCACATCTCAGTAGACCTCCCAGAGCCTCGCCATGTCTCCGCTGATTGCCCAGAGTCACGTCACAGCTCCGCTGATCGCCCAGATCATGTTCTCAGGGAACCATGGTTACATACGTAACCTGAGACATTCTTTTTCAAAAGGGACCTCAACTCTGCGTTTACTGCTATGGGGAACGAAATACCCATGCCGCCATGCTAGAGGAGAGTGCATGGCAAATGTCTGGACAAACGTCCGGCAGTTCCAGAGAAACACTGGAAGAATCTCACCCTCGGGTCACATCAGGCTGTCAGTGACAGCATTTCCTACGGCCAACAGCCCAAGCTGAGCCTAAAAGAGCCCTTCCGCAGAAAGCCTTCCAAGGCTGCTCAGAGCTTCTGGGACCAACATTTCCTCGGAGAAGTGGTCCCTTAAAGGGAATGTGGCCAGGAAACCGAAAGGAACCCCTGCCAGTCACTAGAGGGGAACAAAGTCACCCTCAGCGCCACCAGCGAGGCCAAACTAATTTGGCGAAGGACAAACTTAGTCTAGGCCAACCCTGTCTGTTATAGAGAATCTCCGTAATGCTTTCTTCAGAGAAGAGAGCAGGTAAGAGCGACTGCGAAAGAGTAGTAAGCAACTCAAACCCATGGGTAGAGACAGGCATCCTGGAGAGCGGAACTCAGCTGAGCGCTATAAACCCTCGTATTGAGGGGAGTATAATCCACTCATCCTAGGATCTGCTCAGTGTCTGACTAATGCACTGAGGGCTCTCCATAACCTCCAAAGTATGTTGTACTAAATTTGTGCCCTTATGTCCTGCAAAACATTTTTAAATCCTGCAGTACCTTTTCATATGGTATTTTCGTACAAGGTTATATATTCATCTTGAAAAAAATGTTTAACCTTAAGTGAGTTATTTGATTTAGCACAATAATAACCTTATCTAATTTCTCTAACATGCTATACATTTCAATTTCTTATAATATATAAGAAAATTCTGTCTTGCATACCCCATTTAAAACTGTTCATTGCACCCCTGTGTTTGAGGGTCAAAGTAGACATTGTTCACAAGCATTTAGCAAATTTGTTGCATGATGAGAACTCGTTCTGCAGTTTAGAATTGATTCTTTCTTTTGGAAAGTCAGTAACTTTGTTTTTCGTGCACTTTGATCTTTAAAAATGTAAAAGTGACAAACGGCTATATTACACATTGCATAAAAGTTAATATTTGAAAAAGCATATTGGGGCACATTAAAAAAATCATTGTTGTATTACAGTATGTAATATCATATTGCAGTGCTCATCATAAATTTTACACTAGAAAAATGAACATTTTAAACCTGAAATGTTAACTTAGATAAGCTATGCAGTAAAACTTACATGATTAGCCTTTTCTTTATACATCCACCAATGAAAATCTATTACACGTTGTCCAGTTTGCTTCTCTTGAGATTTAGAATCAGATTTGTGATTCGTGCGAAGAATCATTCACACTTCTTTGTTGTAAGACTTGATTTTCCTGCTCAGACAAAAACTGAGATCAAATGTCCTGCAATAAAATAATAAAACTCATCTGGGAAGAAGATCTCAAAGAAGTAGCAAAGGACAATGCCTTGCCCTAAACCCCCACCACACACAGACACACACACACACACACACACACACCTTCCCTTCCCCCTGACTCAAGTCACTGAAAGTTCTTCAAGACATATAATGTAACTTGTGTATCTATTGTTTTTCCCTTTTTGTTTAGTATCATTTTAAATGTCTCAGTGTGATTGGTAAAATGGTCTCAATTTCACAGCAGTCACTGGTATTATGAAGAAGATTGAAAACTAAGGAGAATTCTGTCCTCTTTTTGGGTGGTGCCTTTTGTGAAAACCCACTCCTCTCCCCCAAAACAGGTGTTGGTGTAGTAAATATTTATAACCCTTTTGTTCTGGACCTGGTATAAAAGGTAAAGTGCAAAGCAGTCATGCGGGATCTTCTGTAGCCAGAGGCCCCCATACAGTGATGGACAAGTGTCTTCAAACACTAATCCACCACTGTGTGCATGTGCATTTCAACTGATGTTATGGAGTAATTATTTCTGAATTGGCTTCTAATTGTCCAACTATGAAATTGACATGATACATTTTTACTTGACAAATAAAATGTTATATTTGATTTACCCTGGATTCTTCTGAAATCATTATGACCAGTAGATTATTGGAGTCCATATTTCCGCAAATCTGCGTCAGGATCGATTAAAACTAAAGGCTCAATGAAAGGAGCATGTTGCACATCATGGGACTTCTTGATTTTTGTTTATCAACTGGCTTAGCAAGTTGCAGTATCGTGACTAAGAAAACTGTGTTTTTGTATGAACAAGCATGTGGTGGTTCAACTCAAATGCATTAGTAAACTCTGCACCCTCTGACTAAGACCAGAACTGGCGGGTTTGTGATCGTGAAAATAACTTAAAACGGCCGAAGTGACTTTTTTAAGTGATATGGCTCCGTAATGAAAGAATAATTGAAAATATGGGATTCCCAGAATAATCAAATATCTAAATTCATATATAACAAATGATTAATTTCTAATTGGAAACACAACCTAAGAATAAGAATCATTTGAAATTGGAGTCAGATTAAACAAGTGAAATTAAGTGAACTTCACAGAGATGCTGAAAAGCCATACACGCGTTAACCTTAGCCCAGGCCGTCGGATTCCATTTTTGGGTCAATGCGGGGTTCCTTACATTGTGAACTGGTTTGATTCATTTAAAAGAATCAATTAATCAAAAGATTTTGTTTAAACACGAGTCATGGCCAAAATGCAGCTTTCATTCCCTGCTGTAATATTTTTTTGCGGTTTGCAATTTCAGATGTAGGCTATCTAAACAGTCTGAAGAAATAGCTTACATCACAGTAAAAGTTTTTTCTTAGTGCTTTAAACCAAGTGCTTTTCTTTGAGCATTTTAGAGCATCCCTAGTTTGCCTATAACCTGTGTGAAACATAAAACAAAACATAAATCCTGACTAACCAAGTCTCTCTAGGCTCTGTTCTGGAAATGGTCCAATAGAACTAATATCCCCACAGTGTCACATGAATTAGAAGCTATTATTTTTAATAAAAGTGAAATAAAAAATAAATGTAAAATAGTCAAACCTGAAATCTGTTCCAAACTGCAAACTGAGCTTTCTGCTGGATATAAGAGATGTATCATGTATTCTTTTGCTATGCTCTTTTGCCACTTCAATGGGGGCTTAAATAGTAGCGTACCCTTGTTACACAAGATGCATGTCAGCCAGTCAGAAATGATGTTATAATCCAAGGTCTTCACTCTTTCCAGAAAAACACATGACTTTCAGGAAAAAAGCCCATAGTAGAAGGGTGTGGGACAAATTTCACAATGGACAGATTACTTCATTATCATTTAGACATGATTTGCTGCCAGAGGAAGGAATATGTTGTTATTATAAGTGTTTCCTGTGTCTTCCTCTGAGAGTTTCTGATCCGGCTTGTGTTTACATCACCAACAGTTGATAGGCTTGTTACAATTTATGCCAGAAAGCAGGGGCAGAGCCAGACATTGTAAACATTTGGGGCTTAGACCAAATTGATTTTGTAAATTTTTGTTAAAAGCTTTTCTGACATGAGAGGAGCTTTGTTGCAGTATGCTTGAGTAAAGTTTATACACATTATTTCCCAGTTTACGTATATTTCCCACTGGAATTTGTAAAACTATGTTTGGTGTACCTCCTCTAGGGGGGTCCGGTAGAAGAACATTTTGTACACTTTAAGTTTAAATGCATCAATCTGGTGCACGTTGGAAGCTCAAAATTATGACAGTAATATCCATATATTGTAACAAATGCACTGTAACATTTTTATAAGTAGTTACTTTACACAACAGTATAGGGAAATTACAGTACTTTTGTACTATTTTCTACACTTGCACCAGATAAATCCTTGTGCTTTTATTTTGATCATCATATATCTACTTAATCACTGTATTTTGCTGTTTTATAAAGGCACAAAGCCATATCACAGTTTCGATTTTAGTTTGTTGGCAAAATACAACGTTAGAGACCTTTTATGTTCAGCTATGTTTTCAATTTTGGGTTTATTATAAACAGCTCCACTCCTGCCAGAAAGCAGTGATCGATGTCATTCTCGCATGAAGAAGAAAACAACACATTAAACAACACGGCAGCTTTGTCTTTGAGCAAAGGCTGCAGGCTGAAAGGAAAGAAAAAAAACAGCTGAAAAAAACACATTGTGTTGCAAAAGTATTGTGTTTAAAAAAACAGCGTCTCTTGTCCTGTGTTGTCATCCCTTGAGCTGAGAAACTGATGTTCTGCTGCTTGTTCTTTTATTTAAAGGCAGTAACTGTGTAGCAGTTGATGCAGTGATACAGTAGTGACATTAGCTCATGCATGTTAACTGTTAATGGTTAATTACAAAAGATTTACATTTTATAAAAAACGCTTCACAATAATAATCCAAGAGGTATCTGTGAAATATGGTTATTTTGTTTATGAGTCATTTAAAGAAAATTAGAATATAAATTAGGATATTTTACTTTAATTTTACAGATTTTGTTTGGTAGCCACTTTTGACAGTCATTAAAGTGTAGTCACCTGTAGTCAATTATTTTATCCCTTAAAATGATCGGTTAGTGAGTGATCATCGGTCAGGAAAATAATGTTCTCATAACAATTCTCCACCAGATTTACTGCTGCACGCAAGTTCCCGCTGACTCAAAAACGTGCGTACACAAGCTGAGACCTGATGTGAGATTTGATTGTAGCCACCGCTTACACTCAAATTGATAAATGCCAAGTATTCTGGCATACAATCATTTGATAAATGAGGGCCATTGAGTCTGGGCCAATCAAATTAAAGAAACTGACTGATGTTGAAAATGGAGATTTGATTTCAGAGAATTTTCAGATTGATGTGTCAAGTGAAGTAAGTGTCACAACTTGGGTTAAACATAATGACATAAAGACAATATCACACAGGTCTTGTTGTTTGTACAGATTGTATTGATACATGTCCAGTGTTCAACAAGATTGTTGGTGTACTTCTGAGAACCAAAGTTTATTTTTTGGTAACTGAAATGGAGACTACATTTGTAGTTGACAACTTGGGTTGTCCTTGTCCTCTTTAGTCCGGATGACATGGCGTCCCATTTTTCCAAAAATAACTTCAAATTTTGATTCGTCTGACCACAGAACAGTTTTCCACTTTGCCACAGTCCATTTTAAATGAGCCTTGGCCCAGAGAAAACGCCTGCGCTTCTGGATCATGTTTAGATATGGCTTCTTTTTTGACCTATAGAGTTTTAGCCGGCAACGGCGAATGGCACCATGGATTGTGTTCACCGACAATGTTTTCTGGAAGTATTCCTGAGCCCATGTTGGGATTTCCATTACAGTAGCATTCCTGTATGTGATGCAGTGCCGTCTAAGGGCCCGAAGATCACGGGCATCCAGTATGGTTTTCCGGCCTTGACCCTTACGCACAGAGATTGTTCCAGATTCTCTGAATCTTTGGGTGATATTATGCACTGTAGATGATGATAACTTCAAACTCTTTGCAATTTTTCTCTGAGAAACTCCTTTCTGATATTGCTCCACTATTTTTCGCCGCAGCATTGGGGGAATTGGTGATCCTCTGCCCATCTTGACTTCTGAGAGACACTGCCACTCTGAGAGGCTCTTTTTATACCCAATCATGTTGCCAATTGATCTAATAAGTTGCAAATTGGTCCTCCAGCTGTTCCTTATATGTACATTTAACTTTTCCGGCCTCTTATTGCTACCTGTCCCAACTTTTTTGGAATGTGTAGCTCTCATGAAATCCAAAATGAGCCAATATTTGGCATGATATTTCAAAATGTCTCACTTTCAACATTTGATATGTTATCTATATTCTGTTGTGAATAAAATATAAGTTTATGAGATTTGCAAATTATTGCATTCCTTTTTTATTATAAGTTGATATCTGGCATATATGAAACAACATCTAAATCAGTATTATACAGATCATGCATAAAAGCCTGTTCATTAAAATGTTTAAATATTCTTTTATAGATAAAACATGCAGAATTCTTAAAAAATCTTTCTTTTCTCTTTTATCTTTTCAGTTTCTCACACATACAACAGCACAATGATCACTAATGTCACTACAAAAACACTTGTTAATGTAAAGGTAAATGTAGCCCAACTGACGTCAGGTTATGGCAGCTGAAGTCAGTGAAGTGTTGGTCACTTAAGCTACAGCTGCAATTAGAGTCTAACTAACGTAATTATCTTCCAACAAACACTAACTGAAGCTGGTTACATCAAATACAGCTATTGACTAGATTCATGAGAGGTCACGTAATGCGTTCAAATGTCAAAACTGCAGTAATTTCATCAACTTATCAGCGAGTGAACTTCAGAAACACTGAAAATGAATGATTTCAGCGCTGGAACTGCTCCACGAGACTCATTACTTCCGCATTCATGCATGGTTCCTCTGAAAGCCTATGGGAGTGTCGCAACTCTGTTTTTCACCGGCTCTGGTCAGACCCAGTCAGCAGCTTTTTGTCCGGGGCTCTGTCTGGCTGTTCTTCTTAATGCACAAAAAGAAAAGCAAAAGTAAGGAATACAAGCAAACTACAAAGTCAAGATTATTCACACACAGTGAATAATACGTGAATATATTCAAGCAGTCAAAAAGAGCTTTGAAGATGCAGCGTGTTTTGAGTTTTCTAGTGATCATCTGCTGCATCTTATGGTCAGACTCATACGTGGCAGGTATGGTTACAGGCTCACATTGTGCTTTCCATTGTTACTTTCATGGATTATTTCTCTATTGGTCGGCCTGTACCCTGTAGTAGTTAATGTTGTGTTGCATTAATTAAGAAAAGACTAAGTACACGTGTAAAATAAATTTTTGCTTGCATCTTGTACTATATTTTGCTACAGAAATTATTTGAGATGCAAGGCAGTTTGCAGATTCATCAGTGTATAAGTGTTTAAAGAAAAAAAGTCTCAGTATTTGCCTTTCTTAAAACAGCTACTATAATCATGCCCTACGATTGCCTCTGCCTCGCTGCTGGGGCCTCATTTATAAAACTTTGCGTAGATTTCATCCTTAAAGTACTGCTGTCTGAGGTGGAGGGCCGAAAAAAAGTTTTATTTGGTGGGCTCTCTGCGGGCATTTCAAATAAAAGAAAGATATTAGAATGGGAGCAAGTAACAGAAGCAGTCAATGCTGTTACCTCGGTGCCTCGCACAGTCCAAGAGACAAAAAAAAAATGGTCTGACTTAAAAGTAGTCGTAAAAAAAAGAATATGTGCACACAGGCGCAGTGTCGGAACAACTGGTGGTGGTCAAGGAATCACTGACCTCTCAGCCTTTGATGCAAGGGTGGGTGCGATTATAGGGGAAACAGGATTAAGTGGAGTTCTTCCAGAATTCCAAGGTGATACGGATGTGATTTGCGGTGACGATGGTAAGTAATTGATTTATCTACACATTATGTACGTTTTTGTCTGTTTAAAATTCTGCTTTTTTGTTGTGGATAATTTAAATCAACCAATTCAAATTCAGTGGAAGTGGAAAGTCCTAAAACATCCAAGTGACAAATCTAGCAATAGATGCAGCTGCCCTTAAGATATACGTTTATTAAAATAGTTGATTTTCTGGTTTATTCATATGCTAAAAATGTAACTTAAAAAGACAAAAGCAAGTCATCAAGTGCACATTTTATTTCACACATTTACAGATATGCAATACAACCTTTATTTAATTAAAGGTTTTTTAATGATTAAAAGGAACAGTTAGTCCTGGAATGCCTTCAAGCCCGGTGAGTGGTCCAAGTGGGGTAGACAAGGGATGTAGGCTTAGATCCTACGTGACACCGCCGCCACCATCCTGTGTGCCACCACCGGCATCTTGTGTGCCTCCACCACCATCCTGTGTGCCACCACCGGCATCTTGTGTGCCTCCACCACCATCCTGTGTGCCTCCACCGGCATCTTGTGTGCCTCCACCATGTGCCGCCATCCTCAAATGCCCAAGCAACCCCATCCTGTGCGCAATCCAGTGCATCATCATCATCATCATCATCCTTTGTGCCACCACCGAGCGCTGGTAACTCAAGGCGTGTACTGACGGAAGGAGTCATGCAGACCCAACGTCACATGGTTCATGCTGTTAATGCGGTGTGTTCCGAACTGAAAGAAATAAAAACAATTTTGTCAGAAATAAGTGGTTCACTTAAAGAACTTGTGAAAAAATAAAAAGTTTGAATTCACTTGCCTTTTTACATTCCATTTATTACATTTATACGCCGCTGTATTGCCATAGCATTATGCACTGCATTAGGAGGGCCAGGGTCGGGTTCATTATCTTCAGTATGGGCGTTCGATGGAACAGGTATACCATTCTTTTGAGCAATGTTGTGCAACACTGCGCAAGCCACCACAATGCGGCAAACCTTTGTAGGGCTGTACAATACTGTGCCACCAGACCTATCCAAGCACCTCCAGCGTCCTTTTAGCAGACCAATAGTGCGTTCGACCACTGAACGCGTCCGGCAATGCTTCTCGTTATAACGCCGTTCTTGTTCGGTTTGGGGTCTAGTTAGTGGAGTTAGCAGCCACGTTCTAAGGGGATAACCACTGTCTCCTGAGAGGTAAAACATTTACAATTTTTTTTTAAAGAAAATATAACAAAACAATGAATGTAA
This sequence comes from Anabarilius grahami, assembly GCA_003731715.1. NCBI lineage: Eukaryota > Metazoa > Chordata > Actinopteri > Cypriniformes > Xenocyprididae > Anabarilius > Anabarilius grahami. The sequence goes on from RJVU01031488.1 coordinate 9,242, forward strand.
ATACAATGGGACAATATATATAACATTTCAAGTACTAGACAGAGGTAACAATTATAAACAATATTATAAGAATACTTTAAAGAAAGTACATGCTTGTAAAATAGCTTTTTGTTTTTTCCATGGCAATATTGATTCAATATAACATTTCACTTAATTTTTAAATGCTATAAAACATGTTTTGTTTCCTGAAAATTTGCATTGATTAATGTGAAATTTTGCTTTAAAAAAATATTAAAATAAGTGTGGGTTTGTTTATCATTGGAGATTATAATTATACCTAAAATAAAAAATATTTTAAAAGGTATGCTATAAACACATTTGCATCATTACTCAATTACAATTACATGCGCATTCCTGCCGACTTACCAAGAAGCCATCCATCACGCACAGCTCCTGTTTGCAGTCTGTTCCCTACACTGCTGTTGGACAAAATGTAGGAATCATGAGTTGACCCAGGCCATCTCGCAACTACATTTGTCAGAGACATATGCGCATCACATATGATCTGCACGTTCAAAGACTGAAAATGTTTTCGGTTAACAAAAGCAAATTCATTCTCAGATGGTGCCTTTATTGCAACATGAGTGCAGTCAATAGCACCGATTACATTGGGAAAACCGGCGATTGCTGCAAATTGCATTTTGATGTTGGCCTGTTCAGCTTGCGTGTAAGGAAAACGGATGTATCGGGGTGCCATCCCCACTATGATATCCCATACATATGGCATGACACGGCTCAGGGATGACTGCGACATACCCGATCGGTCTGCCAACTCTCGCTGGAAAGTACCAGTGGCCTAATGTGGTCAATACTTGTACAGGAACACACAACGCGTGGTTTCTCCGCGAGGGCCTTTCCAATACTGGCCGTAATTCAGAACACAATTCCAAGAGGATGGCTCTTGGGAATCGAAATCGGCTCATGAGCCAATCATCATCATGAGCAAGGAAATCTTCACGGTCTCTGAAAACACGCTCCCTCCGTAGAGCGTCATTAGCAAGGTATTCTAACAGCGCTAGAGCATCCATTATGATGATATGTTATATACGCACATACCTTTTTATAGCCCATTCATTAAAAAAAATTAGTAAATTCAAAGTATTTGCACCTGGTTAAGAATGCTGATAATGATAATTCAGGTTGATGCAATTTGATTTATTGGGTGATGTAATAGGATAATTTAGAAGTTTTTCATTTTAAATAGTTATTGCTATTTGGGCCAGTTTGTGTCGCCAAAACACATACTCTTCTAAAGAGTGCGTACGCACGGTCAAGAGCATCCTTACGGTGCGCACTTATTTACGCCAAGTTTATTTTTTATAAATCCCGATATGTGCGTGGAAAAATGCGTACGCATATTTTTATGCCCATTTTGTGCGTACGCAACGTTTATACATCAGGCCCCTGGGCCCTCATTTATCAACAGAGCGTAGAAAAGGTTCTATATTTTGTCCAACGAATGAAATTTAGAATGTGCCTAAGTACAAGAAAATCCGTATTTATCAAACGTGCGCACGCAGTTCTTACGCACATGAGTAAGCAATCATTGTTGATAAATCCCACATGTGTGTAAGGAACCCCGCATCGGCCCAAAAACGGAGTCCGACGGCGTTGGGCG
>RJVU01031529.1:8123-79968 GCA_003731715.1 Anabarilius grahami
GATGGCCTTCTGGACAGCAGTCAGGTCGGCAGTCTTACCCATGATTGCGGTTTTGAGTAATGAACCAGGCTGGGAGTTTTTAAAAGCCTCAGGAATCTTTTGCAGGTGTTTAGAGTTAATTAGTTGATTCAGATGATTAGGTTAATAGCTCGTTTAGAGAACCTTTTCATGATATGCTAATTTTTTGAGAAGGACCTGTAATTCCAATGCGGCAGAGACTCATGGGTTTTCATGAGCTGTATGCCAAAATCATCAGTATTAAAACAATAAAAGACCTGAAATATTTCAGTTGGTGTGCAACGAATCTAAAATATATGAAAGTTTAATTTTTATCATTACATTATGGAAAATAATGAACTTTATCACAATATGCTAATTTTTTGAGAAGGACCTGTAATTCCAATGCGGCAGAGACTCAAAGTTCCGTTGAAAAGGTAACGTTAATGTGAGGAGCAGGGCGGGCGAGAGCCGTGACAGAACGGCGCAAGACCGATGAAACGCGCAGCTGATGCTCATTATCACTCGCGCCGTTCTCTCACGGCTCTCGCGCGCCCTGCTCATCACAGTTAAAGCCTGTTTTATTCAGCAAGTTTTCACCTTCGCTCACTCACGAAGATAAGGAAATATTTTATCATTAAAGCGCAGCACATCCTCTGGGTCCTCCAACAGTCTCTCCACCATTAAACATCGCTGCTCTTTGTCTTGGATAATTAATAAATGACATGACATGACATGTGACATGTGGCCAAGTATGGTGACCCATACTTGGAATTTGTGCTCTGCATTTAACCCATCCAAGTGCACACACACAGCAGTGAACACACACACCGTGAACACACACCCGGAGCAGTGGGCAGCCATTGCTGCGGCGCCCGGGGAGTAGTTGGGGGTACGGTGCCTTGCTCAAGGGTCTCACCTCAGTCGTGGTATTGAGGGTGGGGAGAGCGCTGGACATTCACTCCCCTCACCGACAATCCCTGCCGGACCTGAGACTCGAACCCATGACCTTTGGGTTACAAGTCTGACTCTCTATCCATTAGGCCACGACTGCCCCAGCATCTAAAATACATTTTGGTCCAAAAATAACAAAAACTACGACTTTATTCAGCATTGTCTTCTCTTCCGGGTCTGTGTATATCCACAGTGACACTGCTTCTTCTTCTTCTACGGCGGTTGGCATCCAGCTTATTGATGCATTACCGACCCCTTCTGCTCCGGACAGTGACGCTGATGATGTGTTATACAGTGCGCCAGAGCTTCGTTTACAGTCTGAGGGAGACGCACGCTGTATTCAAGCTATTCTACATTGTTTGTATTTTGGTATTGCTATATTTTTTAAACTGGTGCGTAGGTGTACATGTCGCGGATGTCCTAATCGCGTCACTGTCCGGAGCAGAAGGGGGCGGTAATGCACCAATAAGCTGGATGCCAACCACCGTAGAAGAAGAAGAAGCAGCGTCACTGTGGATATACACAGACCCGGAAGAGAAGACAATGCTGAATAAAGTCGTAGTTTTTGTTATTTTTGGACCAAAATGTATTTTAGATGCTTAGAAAACTTCTAACTAACCCACTGATGTCACATGGACTACTTTGATGATGTTTTTATTACCTTTCTGGACATGGACAGTGCACCGTACATACACTTTCAATGGAGGGACAGAAAGCTCTCGGACTAAATCTAAAATATCTTAAACTGTGTTCCGAAGATGAACGGAGGTCTTACGGTTGTGGAACGACATGAGGGTGAGTCATTAATGACATAATTTTCATTTTTGGGTGAACTAACCCTTTAATACTGTGTGTCGTTACCTGGATGATCTATGACTGTTTTTTTGTTTTGTGATGGTTCTTCATGAGTCTCTTGTCTGTCCTGAGCAGTTCAACTGAGCTCTGATCTTCAGAAAAATCCTCCAGGTCCTGCAGATTCATCAGTTTTCAAGCATTTTTGCATATTTGAACTCTTTCCAGCAGTGACTGAATGATTTTGAGATCCGTGTTTTCATACTGAGGACAATTGAGGGACTCAAACACAACTATTAAAAAAGGTTCAAACATTCCCTGATGCTCCACAACAAAACACGACGCATTAAGGTGTGAAAACGTTTGAACAGGATGAAGATGTCACAATATTTCTTATTTTGTTTAAATATCATTGTTTTACATTTAGTACTGCCCTTCGGAAGCAACAAAAGATACTTGCATGTTTCCCGGAAAAAAATTAGGTACAATTTACCTTGATGGTTTTCACCCCCCGGCTCTTAATGCATCGTGTTTCCTTCTGGAGCATCAGTGAATGTCAGATAGATAGATAGATAGATAGATAGATAGATAGATAGATAGATAGAAATAGTAAGATAAATAGATAGATAGATAGATAGATAGATAGATAGATAGATAGAAATAGTCAGATAGATAGATAGATTTAATGAGTTTGAGTTTTAATAGATAGATACAGATTTAATGAGTTTGAGTTCATGAGTTTTAATGANGATAAAGATTTTGTTTGGTTTTTTATAAAATAAAAAACTTTTTTTTAATTTTTTTTACTTTTTATTTTTTTTAGATTAAAAAGTTTGAGACAAACTTTAAGTTGGCTTGAAAAAGCCTAGCCAGAAAGTTTTAAGTAGTTTTAAAAGTTTTCAGTTTTCAGTTTAAGTTTTAGTTTAGTAGATAGATAGATAGGTAGAGTCAGGGTACTCAAGGTGGTTGCTAGGATTTTACTATGCGGTTGCTAAGGTACTTAGGATGGTTGCTAGGCTGTTGCTATGTGGTTGCTAGGGTACTCAGGGTGGTTGCTAAGGTGTTGCTATATGGTTGCTAGGGTACTCGGGGTGGTTGCTAGGGTGTTGCTATACGGTTGCTAGAGTACACGGAGTGGTTGCTAAGGTGTTGCTATGCGGTTGCTAGGGTACTTGGGGTGGTTGTTAGGCGGTTGCTATGGTAACCTGGGTGGTTGCTATGATGTTGCTAGGTGGTTGGTAGTTGTCACAGATGGTTACTATGGAGTTTTATAGAGTTATTAGCATGTTCTTAGCCCACTTTAGCACTTAGCTAATCACTATTAGCATGTAGTTATTCACTGCTAGCATGTGTAGCATGTTGGAAGTCCAGATTGCTAGCATGAGTCAAAAGAGCCAACCGCCATGTCTCTACGATGTTCTGATGCAGAGATATAGATCTTGCAAAACGGTTGCTAGGGTACTCTGTTTGGTTACTAGGAGACTGAGGCAGGGCAGATGGCCAGGGTGGAGCAGGCTGAACAGGAGGTTTCCAGGCAGACAGGCTTGAAGACCCCCACGGCGGAGCAGACGACCACCACAGCAGTGCAGACGGGCTTGAAGACCTCTACAGCGGAGCAGATGACCACCACAGCAGTGCAGACGGGCTTGAAGACCTCTACAGCGGAGCAGATGACCACCACAGCAGTGCAGACGGGCTTAAAGACCTCTACAGCGGAGCAGATGACCACCACAGCAGTGCAGATGGGCTTAAAGACCTCTACAGCGGAGCAGATGACCACCACAGCAGTGCAGATGGGCTTAAAGACCCCCACGGTGGAGCAGACGACCACCACAGCAGTGAAGTCGGGGCTGAAGGTCTCCACGGCAGAGCAGATGACCACGGTAATGCAGATGGGCTTGAAGACACCCACGGCGGAGCAGATGACCACGGTAGTGCAGATGGGCTTGAAGACACCCACGGCGGAGCAGATGACCACGGTAGTGCAGATGGGCTTGAAGACATGAAGCAGAAGACCACCACAGCAGATCTGGTAAAACTGGGGACCGCCATGGGTGATCAGGGGAATCTGAAACATAGAGCTCAGAGAGGTTAGTTTTGGCCACAGGGGCCGTTTCAGAACAGGCAGGGAGTTCCAGAGAACCTCCACGGCCATGATTTGGACAACAGGGTTTCCCAGGTTGGTCTCTGTGGTCGTATCAGGGAACTCAGGGACAACCTCCATAGTTGTATCAGGGCAGATGGAGAACTCAAGGACAACCTCCGTGGTCGTATCAGGGCAGATAGGGAACTCAGGGACAACCTCCCTGGTCTTATCAGGACAGACAGGAAGTTCATTGGCCACAAGGCTGGGTTCTGGGACCGGGGCAAACTCTGGAGTGGACTCATGGACTGAGGTGGACTCAGGAGTGGACTCATGGACTGGAGCGGATTCATGAACTAGAACAGGCTCTGGATCGGATTCATGGACTGGAGCAGGCTTTGAAGCGAACTCTTCAACTGTAGCACAGTGCATGGCCCAAACACACCAGATAGCAATCGCTGTAACTGGGAGTGCGGTTGTCAGTGGGACCACCTCTGCAACTCCCAGACTTAAAACTACCGTAGAGATATCAGCTGCTCGCACAGACATCAGCGGTGTGTCCTGCAGACTTGAAACCAGTCTCAAATGCCTAGAGGCTGCCTTAATGGCTTCATACGCAACGATCATGACGACCGGGAAAACTGACGTGGCGTCCATGGCGGCTGAAGACTCAGATGAGGCACCCGTGAAGGCTGAAGACTCTGGCATGGTGTCCGTGATGGCTGAAGATGGTGGTCGTGATGGGACGATACTCTGCAATGGTGACTGTGACGGGACGAGACTTCTTTGATGATTGGAGACTTTGGTGTAGCAGGTACAGATTGGATGTCACATTCCTTCTCCACAACACCTACAGTAAAATCAGAGTCCAATTAGGGTCATGTAACGGCATAAACAAGTTGAGCGGCTCAGATAGACTCCCACATAAGACATACCATGTCCATTGAAGTTATTTTACATGTAGTGGTTGCAGAGACAAGGCGTTCACGGAGAGGCCTTGGGCGGCCATGGAGGGTCAGGAGCCTTGGCGGGCCATGGAGGGTCAGGAGCCTTGACGGGCCATGGCGGGTCTGGAGCCTTGGCGGGCCCTGGCAACAGAGATACCCCGCCCAGGAGTTCCCCACCCACAGGTATATTTATTTTCCTTTTCAAACACTAGAAAATAATTTTGAATATTGTATTGTATCTGTACCTCTCACTGAGAGAAAAGAACATGTTATCAATATGTTTTGGGAAAGTTTCCTGCTCAGAGCAGAGCTCAGATCAACTTCAGCCTTGACGAAGCTGTGATTCATGTATGTGCGCTAAGTGTTTTGTGCAGGTCCTTTTTACTGGTTGACAGCTGGCACTCAGCTTGAGACCAGCAGACGCCATGTCATGACCCCAAAAGGACATCCAGTACCTAAATCCAGAGTCCCCTAGTCAGCATCGTGACAAATGGAGATATGCTTCTGACTATCTGTCCATGTGTGGAAGATTACCAATTTTGACTATTTTTCTTAGCCAATCAGAATCATTCAACCTGAAGTAATGACGTAGTTAGTGGACTCTTGTTAGAGTATAATTATTATGGAAATGTGAATGTACGCAGATCGGCCTACGAACTCCTTGTGTAACCTGAAGCTGGCTTCTGCTGATGAAACGGCAAACTATTCTTCAGTAAAATTTTCTTCAATTTACTAATTTTTTTAAACTTTGACTCTGGGTATTTATTCAGCATATCTGGTCTTTTGGGTCTTTAACTGTAAAATTCCCCTACACAGGGAACAAGGCTCAGAAGTGCAGTACACACAGATATGCAAGACCTAGCAATGAGTGATTGAATGAACCAGGTTAATATAGGCAGACACTAACAATGAAATGAGCAACAGCTGAATGTAAACATGACAAATGTTTTGTGAATACGGTCCCTGAACTCTGGCTCTCGAGATCCACTTTCCTGCCTTAAAGGGTTAGTCTACCCAAAAATGGAAATGATGTCTTTAATGACTCACCCTCATGTCGTTCCAAACCCGTAAGACCTCCGTTCATCTTCGGAACACAGTTTAAGATATTTTAGATTTAGTCCGAGAGCTTTCTGTCCCTCCATTGAAAATGTATGTACGGTATACTGTCCATGTCCAGAAAGGTAATAAAAACATAATCAAAGTAGTTCATGTGACATCTGTGGGTTAGTTAGAATTTTTTGAAGCATCGAAAATACATTTTGGTCCAAAAATAACAAAAACTACGACTTTATTCAGCATTGTCTTCTCTTGTGAGGCTGCTGACGTGTTATCTGGTGCGCCCGAGCTTCGTTTACAGTCTGAGGGAGATGCACGCTGTATTCAAGCTATTCTACATTGTTTGTATTTTGGTATTGCTATATTTTTTAAAATGGTGCGTAAGTGTGCATGTGTCCTTACGTCAGCAGCGTCACTGCGGAGTCGTGATCGCGGATTGACAACAGACCCGGAAGAGAAGACAATGCTGAATAAAGTCGTAGTTTTTGTTATTTTTGGACCAAAATGTATCCCATTTCTGTCATGACAAGAGACCGGTTCATGAGAATTGGCAGAACGGTTCACATGAGCAACCCAGCCTCTGACATATAAAATGACAGGAAAAAGGGTACCCCAGAATATGAGCCTCTCCAGCCAATTTACACCATTATGAAACATGCGTGCAAGGCATTGTGGCAACCTAGGAAGCAAATTGCCATTGATGAAAGAATGGTGGCCACAAAGGACAAAATTTGACAAAATTAGACAGTACATGAAGGCCAAGCCAACTAAGTAAAGCTGTTTGTGCTTGCAGACTCTAGCAATGGGTACACCATTTACACTGGAAAGAGCCGCTTAGTTTCAGGGCAGGGTCTCTCATATGAAATTGTCTGCAGCCTCATGGATCCATCATTCCTGGGCAGAGGTTATCATATATATGTTGATAATTTCTATACAAGCCCAAAGCTTTTTGGAGACTTGTATGCCAATGATTTTGTGGCATGTGGTACATTCCGTGATTCACGCAAGAATTTACCTAATACAAAGAAAAATGCTGTGACATCACAGTGCCCCAGGGGTTCATTCCGATGGATCAGACATCAAGAATTGTTGTTCATGAAATGGATGGACATGAGAGAAGTGTCAATGTGCCTTACCATACACAAGCCTTTGATGGAGACACTGTCACCAGAAACGTGCACAACAAGGAAACTGAGAGGCGGCAGGAAAAAAGCATCACAGCACCTCACTGTGGGGCTTTGGGTTGAGGTAGACCTTTCTGGCCAGCTCCTCCAGTATTACTCCATGCACAAAAGGTCCAACAGGTGGTACAGGACACTTCTGTACCACTTCATTGACATTGTTGCAACCAACAGCTATATTTTGTACAAAGAGATGTGTCAGACATCAGACACGTTCATGTTCAAATGATAATATATTACTCTGAAGAAAAGTTTTTGCTTCAGTGTTCTGTTATTATATTACAATATTTCTATTTACTTTACTCTCTGAACTTTTTTTGGACACATTTACATTGTCAGTAAATAAAATACACCTGTTTTCACTCAAAAAATGTCAGGAACAATTGTGTAAAGAAATGTTTAAAAATTGAAAAACATTTTTTTTTTTAAAATTAGCAAAGTCTTTTAAACTTGTTTATGTGTTAAGTCACAAAATATGCATCAACTGAATGTGATGTGAAGTGAACAAAAATCAGTACTGTGTGACAAAGGTAAAGGAAGCAGAAGGGCAAGTATGACAGGTTTCTGTCATCTCTTAAATGCCACAATTATTGAAAGGTATCTATAGAAGGTATTATATGAGTAGAATTTACCTTCTATAAAAATGATTATATATGATGGTATGTGAAAGTTATGTGACAACCCCGCACCCACCACCAGTAGGCCTATAAATACTGACTACAACGGTGAATATCATTCGTTCCAAAAACTGCAGGAGGGAATTTACATGCTTGCACATTCTTTAGAAGCATTTTTTGTTGGACATTTTGGTAAGATTAATTTCCTCACAAAAACAATGACTTATGCTTAAATTATGCTTAATCAATATTAATGATGAGAAAATGTCTTACAATTTATCTCAACAAATATCACTATTGGTGTCACAGTTGTTAACAGTAAGATTCTTTTTTCTCTCTCTTTTTTAAAGAACACATTGTGACAGACAACTAAAAGGATGGGGAAACCTGCCCCATTATATGCTGTAGCACTGCTGTTTCTTCTTGCCAGTAAGTCAGAAATATTAATTTTATAAATGTTATAAATAAAATGTTAAAAACAAATGTAAAAAAAAATATATCTCAGTTTCAATCTTAAATTCCCAAAGGTGAATAATAAAATCAATTAAAGAATTAATGATGACTATATTATTGAAAAATATGTATAACATTATTCATTAAATAAAATATCCTCTATATAATGTAATTTAGAAAATTACATTTGTTGTTAAAGAGTTTAATTTTAAAATTGAATTGTTAAAAAAATAACTCATTAGGCACTTTTAATATTAATGTTCTGAAACAAAATTTTCTGTTTCCTTGCAGGTGAAATGACTAAGGCACAAGGTAAAGGCAATATAAGAATTAGTGGTGCTTGCAAAGCAAAGCATAACTTTTTCTTCTTCTGCTTCCATACAAATTTTAGCATCAAACCAGTTCCACACTGTTTTTTGTAAACTCATGAATAAGGTGTCAAGTCAGGCCCGGCGCCATGAGGGGGCAAAAGGGGGCCAAATCTGATATGTGCCCCCTCATTTTCAATTTGGGGACAAATTGATTTTAAGCCTTTGCACTGGTGTGATCTGAATGTTCAGTGTGTCACTGCTAAATGTGCTTTTGTGCTTTGGCGCTGAGCCAGAGATGGACACGCTCAGCGCTTTTCAAATTTCACAACTAGACTATTTTGTGTTTTCAACCACATAATGTTTATTTGATGTTTCAGACATTTAAATAGACTTTTAAATGAAGTACTAGGCTATATAAAAAAAGACATTTATAGTTTGTTAAATTCAAATTTCACACACTGATGCCTATGGAAATCCTTTCGATTATAATTTGATTTTAAAGTGTTTTATTCCATACCAGCAAACTAGTCGCTTTTCGGTGAAATTCGCCGTTTTGAATCAAAATATGTCATTTATGTGAATTGTGTAGCTCCAAAGAGTTTTTGGTTTATTTTCAGGGGTGAGGGGTGTCAGGGTGAGTTTTCAAGCACAATAAACCTCACACGAATCGAAAATGGGCTACTTTCCCATAGACTGGAGTGTGACCATAAATTTCTCTCGAGCTGTTGTGATCTCTGTGGTGTGACTGACACATCGCTGTAGCGCTTCAGTTCAAACAGAGGCAGAGCGCACGTGAACTGATCATCTCTTCCGCTTTACAACACGAAATAAACATGAATGGATGTAGGATGAATGAATACCGAAAAGAGACAGTACAACTTACTGAAATCCGTATCATGTCATATGTAACGTTAATCGATCAATCATTGTTTCAACCGCAGAAAAGCGGCAATAAAATAGCTTGTAAAATTTTAACATTTACCGTAACATTTATCTCAGAAAAGCCGTTGAATGTAAAAAAACTCATTAGGAGCATTTTTATATATATTCACTGTGACTATAGACCATTGCATATTCATGTAGTTAACGTGCTTCAATACTAAATGTATAAAACCGTTTTATGACGGCCATCATTTAAATGTTTAGGCCGATAATAAAAACGAGTAGAAACAGTATTAAAAATGAGTAGAAACATAATTATGTCATTAAAAATTTATTATAACGTTATAAAAACTTCTTTGTGTAATTTATATGTAAGTAGCTTACAAATCAATTAATTTTAACCTTTAATATTATAATGATGTACCAGCTGTGGTTCCCTGTATAGTTTACAGCATTAGTTGAGAGAGATTTTTTCTTTGAGGAAATTTGCCATGTACTGTACCTGATAGGCCCCAAATTAATCATTATTGAATTGAAGTTAATCAAATCGAAAATCAAATCGCAAGCTTCTGAATCAAAATCCAATCCAATTGTGAAATTTGTGTCAATGCCCAGCCCTTGTGTCAATATTTTTATTATTATTATTTTTTTTTTTTTATTTTACTTGAAGCAAATGTTTTTTCCATTTATTTTCTTGTCAGAGTGCACCAGAATGCTTAGATTTTACATGGTAAAATCTCAAAAATTTTCTCCTGAGAGAGAACAGAAGAGTATACTCATCTGTCTAGTGTATGAATTTTCTAAAGTTATTTTGTCATTCAACATTGCAGTCCTGTAGCCCCTCCCCCTCCACTACATAATTAAAACTGCAACGATTGAGGGCATTAAAGGGTTAGTTCACCCAAAAATGAAAATTCTGTCATTTATTGCTTACCCTCGTGCCGTTCCACACCCGTAAGACCTTCGTTAATCTTCAGAACACAAATTAAGATATTTTAGTTGAAATCCGATGGCTCCGTGAGGCCTGCATAGGGAGCAATGACATTTCCTCTCTCAAGATCCATAAAGGTACTAAAAACAAATCTAAATAAGTTAATGTGAGTACAGTGGTTCAATATTAATATTATAAAGTGACGAGAATATTTTTGGTGCGCCAAAAAAACCAAAATAACTTATTTAGTGATGGCCGATTTCAAAACACCGCTTCAGGAAGCTTCGGAGCATTATGAATCAGTGTATCGAATCAGGATTCGGATCGCGTGTCAAACAGCCAAACTGCTGAAATCACGTGACTTTGGCGCTCCGAACAGCTGATTCGACACACTGATTCATTATGCTCCAAAGCTTCCTGAAGCAGTGTTTTGAAATCGGCCATCACTATATAAGTCATTATTTTTTTTTTTTTTGGCACACCAAAAATATTCTCGTCGCTTTATAATAGTAATATTGAACCACTGTACTCACATGAACTTATTTAGATGTGTTTTTAGTACCTTTATGCCATTGTCCAGCATTTGCTTAATGAAGCCATTGTCCAGTATTTGCTTTATCTGATCCGTCACTTCTTGTTGCAAATGAAGCAGGACCCAAGAGGGGCATTTTTAATAGGTTTAGCAGCTCCTTTATCAATCTGTTGGCAAAGAAGATGCATCCATCTCAAATCGGTATCCTCATACTAAAAAAGTTGGTTATAACACTCTAACACTTGGAGAATGGCATGCATTTTTTCTACATTGAAGCTAGAGTCTAACCCAAAATGGGAGATCAGGGCATCAGCAGACCACAAAGTCTTAACATCACACTCTTTGTTTACTTCTTCTGCCCCTTTCACCCACCTCTATACTTGTAGACAAACCCCCAATTTTCATCACGCAGAGTATGGGCTTCCTTGGTTATATTAACAACACAAACTGGCATAATGGCAGCAGTTTTTGCACATATCACACATGCCACCAACACATCAAAATGGCAAGACAGAGAAGAACCAGGCTCCAATATACATACTATTTTTCCTGGTGGAGCTCCCTCAACTGACACCAACATTATCACTTAACTGCATGGGGGTATCCTGGTATCTCCACAAACTACAACAGGCATGGAAGGAACCGGAAAATCAGTTTGCACACTCCACACTCCCAGCAAGCTTTAGTCCTATCTCGGTTTTGTGGGTCTATTTAGAAACAATCTGTTTTTGAGATCCTTATATCATATTTATAATACAGCATGATCAAATTGATGACTCGCCAGAGAAAACAAATTCATTGTCAAATGATCTTGTAATATTTTAACAGTACTCTGCAAAGTCTTTACTTCTTGATGAAGCCCTTCCACCATGCCCAATAAAACTTAAATTTGCCCATCTATAGCTGGCCCCACACTTTTATTTACCACACCACAAACTTTGGCATTTGGGAGAGTGGTATTATGTTCCAAATTCCTAATTAATTTGAGTTCGGATGCCAAATTAATAGCCCTCTCCAAAGTGGCTGGTTTAACACTCGAGCCAGTACATCCCGTGTGGCACTATCTACTGAAAATATGCTTTCAAATTTAACCGGCTGCTCCAAGCATTTCCAAACTCACACTCGTTTCATTTGGCTGCCTCTTACACAATGAAAAACTCACCCAATTTCAATCGGTACTTTCACAGGGCTCTAAGCATTTACCCATTGCCACCAAACAATTTAATAAAATTTCACCGAGCCTCATCGGGCAAGCCACAATGAATATCCTGCGCATGACCTGAAAACAGTAAAGGCATAAACTTTAATTTTAGTATATCATCCCACCCATTAATCCCTGCTCAATTTCATGCTCAATACATCAAAAGTGTTTTGTACTCAAAGCAGCACGCAGTGAACACAAATAAGGCATTTCTCCATTCACTATTCCCCAACTTCTCTCCCTCATCTCTCTCAGTCCATTTTCCGCATCTTTTAAATTGTCTCTTTGTGCGCTACATCCACAGGTGAATGCTATCAAAGCAGTCATGTGATCGCCCAATGATTCAGTATTTTATTATGCATGCATAAATCTAAATCTGAACAAATTATAAAGAAAACATAAATTACGGACCCTAAGTCCTTAATTTAGTCACATTTTTCGATTTAATTTCAAAAGATCACAGAAATTTGCAGTTTAACATTCAAAAACATTTGAACACTGAACAATGGAGTTGTATAAGAGTTTTTAACATGTAAGAGAGAGTGCATCCTTTGATTTGAGTACATTAATTTCAAAATACAGATTCGACACCCTTTAACTGTCACTCCCATTTTTGGGGAACAGACCCCAACTTAAATTGTTTAAAATCTTGAATACTTTTGAGCACAGGCTTAAGTTTGGTCTTCTTATGAAGGGGAAACTTGGCAGATTATTTTAGAAGTGAAATAAAAAATATGAAAGTGAAAAAAAAAAATTTGTTATTGAAGTTTTAGTTTAGGAAATTGTAAAATGTAAACAAATAATTTCTTATAATTTATATGAAATATATATTTTACAAAACTGTTTTACTCTAAAACTGCAAGAAAATCAAAGCCAAAATCTAATCAAGTTGTATTTAAAATTTTAGGTTGATACAGGTCCTTCTCAAAAAATTTGCATATTGTGATAAAGTTCATTATTTTCCATAATGTAATGATAAAAATTAAACTTTCATATATTTTAGATTCATTGCACACCAACTGAAATATTTCAGGTCTTTTATTGTTTTAATACTGATGATTTTGGCATACAGCTCATGAAAACCCAAAATTCCTATCTCAAAAAATTAGCATATTTCATCCGACCAATAAAGAAAAGTGTTTTTAATACGAAAAAAAAATCAACCTTCAAATAATTATGTTCAGTTATGCACTCAATACTTGGTCGGGAATCCTTTTGCAGAAATGACTGCTTCAATGCGGCGTGGCATGGAGGCAATCAGCCTGTGGCACTGCTGAGGTGTTATGGAGGCCCAGGATGCTTCGATAGCGGCCTTAACTTTCTCTTCACAATATCCCACAGATTCTCTATGGGGTTCAGGTCAGGAGAGTTGGCAGGCCAATTGAGCACAGTAATACCATGGTCAGTAAACCATTTACCAGTGGTTTTGGCACTGTGAGCAGGTGCCAGGTCGTGCTGAAAAACGAAATCTTCATCTCCATAAAGCTTTTCAGCAGATGGAAGCATGAAGTGCTCCAAAATCTCCTGATAGCTAGCTGCATTGACCCTGCCCTTGATAAAACACAGTGGACCAACACCAGCAGCTGACATGGCACCCCAGACCATCACTGACTGTGGGAACTTGACACTGGACTTCAGGCATTTTGGCATTTCCTTCTCCCCAGTCTTCCTCCAGACTCTGGCACCTTGATTTCCGAATGACTTTGGACCACTGAGCAACAGTCCAGTGCTGCTTCTCTGTAGCCCAGGTCAGGCGCTTCTGCCACTGTTTCTGGTTCAAAAGTGGCTTGACCTGGGGAATGCGGCACCTGTAGCCCATTTCCTGCACACGCCTGTGCACGGTGGCTCTGGATGTTTCTACTCCAGACTCAGTCCACTGCTTCCGCAGGTCCCCCAAGGTCTGGAATCGGTCCTTTTCCACAATCTTCCTCAGGGTCCGGTCACCTCTTCTCGTTGTGCAGCGTTTTTTGCCACACTTTTTCCTTCCCACAGACTTCCCACTGAGGTGCCTTGATACAGCACTCTGGGAACAGCCTTTTCGTTCAGAAATTTCTTTCTGTGTCTTACCCTCTCGCTTGAGGGTGTCAATGATGGCCTTCTGGACAGCAGTCAGGTCGGCAGTCTTACCCATGATTGCGGTTTTGAGTAATGAACATGGCTGGGAGTTTTTAAAAGCCTCAGGAATCTTTTGCAGGTGTTTAGAGTTAATTAGTTGATTCAGATGATTAGGTTAATAGCTCGTTTAGAGAACCTTTTCATGATATGCTAATTTTTTGAGATAGGAATTTTGGGTTTTCATGAGCTGTATGCCAAAATCATCAGTATTAAAACAATAAAAGACCTGAAATATTTCAGTTGGTGTGCAATGAATCTAAAATATATGAAAGTTTAATTTTTATCATTACATTATGGAAAATAATGAACTTTATCACAATATGCTAATTTTTTGAGAAGGATCTGTATATCAAAAATTGAGCTCTTGAGATTTTGTTTGGGCGCAGTACCAAACTTTTCCACTAGATACCACACAGGCTCCATTCGTCAATAGTATCCTGCTGCAGACCCGCAGCACCAGCAGTTTAGGAACCGCAGTGTCAGAACCGCAGTCACAGAACGGAAGTGAGGGGCGGGGCTTAAACAGTCATATTCTTTTGTTAAATATAAGTTGTTTTTACATGGATTTTGATAGGATTGATGTCTACAATATTTAACAACAATACTTTTAAATAAAGTCACTTTTCTGTTCATATAATATGCATAAGATATCATGATGTACAAAGAGCTAAATTTTAAAACAGCCTATTGGTCATGCTTAATGTCAATGAATGGATACAAATACAGTAGTTTATACTTCGAGGATATAGGCTACAACTATACGCTGTTTTTATTTAAAAAAATATTAATTAATGTGTGTTGTAAAGTGTTTCCCATTTGACTATATGTGATAGCATTATTTCCTCCACGTTCCAAATAATACTTAACGACACAGAGTTTGAGAAGATTTAATGTTAATGGTTACAAACACTTTAGTTAATTGTTTACTTCAACGATACTACAACTATACAAGTTTTTTTGTATTAATTCAAACATATTAATAAATGTCTAACATGTAAAGTGTTTCCCATTTGACTGTATATTTGATTATATTATTTCCTGCATGTTCAAATTGTTACAAATAATACTTAGATTATGTAACGTAGGCTATTTAATGTCAAATAAAAATAACCATTTAAAACAAAGCCTTGAACAAGTGAAACTTGTGTTTCTCTGTATGAAAAACCAATAGGATATTTAAAAAAACATTTCTAAAGTAATAGGTTTAAAACATATTTAAACTGCTCCTAATAAAATAAAAACAAGCAAACAACAAATAATCATCTTAAAACACTTAAAAAATTATAAGTCCATATCATGGCATTTCTGCAGAAAAACCTGTCTTTACATCCCTGAAAACGAAATGAATAAGTTTTGTTAATTAATTTTTATTTAATATTAACACAATAAATATCTTACACAAATGCCAAAAAAAAAAATCTTTAATGATAAAATGTGAACGACGTGAACCGATTCAATAGCCTATAGCAGATAAACACTTAATATACATATATAAATATAAATTAGTTTACCACATCATGACAGAAATATCATTCACTCACCGTATACACCTTCTGTTGTTAAATGTCCCATTGGCTTAAATGCATGTTTCACTTGTTTAAGGATTTGCAATGATTAAATACATGTAGGCCTATATTTTGCCCATACCTCCGTGTCTGTATACTATTTGTCACAAGTTCACAACATGAACATACATATGGAAATAATATCACATACAGTCAACGGAGACATTTTACTATATAGTTACATATTTATTAATATATTTCCAAAATTATAGGGTTAAAAGTATTTGTTCACAGTTTATACAAATTAATTCATGCCTTATGGACTAACAAAACATAGTTTGTATTATCCATTAACATGGTTATTAAAAATCCTCATTGCACATCATGATATCTATGCATATATGAACAGAAAAGTGACTTTATTAGGGGCCAAGCACCGAAGGTGCGGAGGCACCTTATTGTATCTGTTGGCGTTCTTTTTATTTTTATTTTCGATTCTTCTTCTTCTTCCTCTTCTGCCCTGTAAGTCTATGGCAGCCCATAGAACCGTATGGTAAAAAGTTGTAAAATTTGGCACACAGTTAGAGGACAGTCTGAGCTGTGTCCATAGCAAATTTGGAGTCTCTAACTCAATCCCTCTAGCGCCACCAGCTGTCCAAAGTTGCGCTCATGTTTATGTTAATAACTTTTGAACCCTTAGGGTTAGAAACAAAATTATTTTTTGCTCTGATTCATTGGCTCATGACGATTCGAATGCCGTCATTTTCCGTCATGAAACATTTTCCGCCATTTTGAATTTTCTGAAAAACCTACTTTTTCAAACTCCTCCTAGGGCGTTACTCTGATTTTCACGAATACTGAACCAGATCATCTTCAGACCATGCCAACAAAAAAGTTATGGAATTCAAGTCGATTCATCAAGCCGTTTTCGAAAAACACGCGAACGAATTGTACGTAGTGCTTGCGAAAATAGACGTAAGGCTGTATCTCCGCAACGCTTTATCGTATTCAGACCAAGCTTGGTACATGTCATCACAAATATGACCTGAGGCAACATGCAGCGTTTCGGCGCAGCGCCACCTACTGGTCCGGAGATACGAAAAATAGCTATTTTTCTGATGGGTTTGTCCAAAAATTATAAATTTGGTCTCGTTGGATTCGGGGCATCATGGTGAATCAAATGATATCCAATTTTTCCATATCGGCCATTTTGAATTTTGTGCTAAAATGCTGTAATTTATGAACACATTAGCGTATCGTTACGAAACTCAGTATGCGTCTTTGGCACTATGCCCTGACAATACTCAAAAAGTTTTGGCGCAGCGCCACCTTGTGGTCAAAAGTTATAATAAAATTTACAAAAATGCTAATAACATTTGACTATATTAACCGATTGTAATGAAACTGGTCTCAGTAGATTCCTTGGGTCATGCTGAGAACACAGATATCAAATTTGCCATAGTCGGCTGAACTTCCTGTCTGCCATATTGTTTTTCTTTGAAAACCTACTTTTTCGAACTCCTCCTAGACCGTTGCTCTGATTTTCACCAAAATCGAACTGTATCATCTTCTTTTGCCTAAAATGATCTTAATGGGTCTTTAATTGCTCATTGTTGCAGTTGGTCTGATGCTCACAGCCATGTTGGCTGGCTTCTTGTGCCGTTTTTGTGCTTGGCCCCGATATTGCTGCTTGCAGCTATATTTTAAAAGTATTGTTGTTAAATATAGTAGACATTGATCCGATCATAATCCATGTAAAAACAACTTATATATGACTGTTTAAGCCCCGCCCCTCACTTCCGTTCTGTGACTGCTGTTCTGAAACTGCTGGTGCTGCGGGTCGGCAGCTGGATATGTCTCCCATTCATGACCACATAAGGACTCTTCAATTTCCATATAGCCTATGGTTTGAGTGACCTGAACCATTTATTTCCATAATTTTCATACAATTTATGAAACTGACATCCTATTCAGAAGTAGTATGGGCAGAATGGCAGTATTTGGTTTGAATTCAACCTTTAACAAACACATAAAAGACATGCAAAAAGAACAAGATTTTTTTTTTTATTGTTACTTCAAAATAAATGTCTGAACATGCCTTATGTGTCACTGCTGTTCCCCAAGAAACCCATTCAGTAAGACTATTAGATAACACTGGGAAAGTGTACCCTTTTACTGGAAAGGAACGCTGCGGAAGAAACATCCTTCCCCGAAGGAGTTATGTGGAGAAGTACATATGGACTAACCCGTAGGGCTGTACTACATATGGAAGTACTGGGGTGACTCCAACCTGATGAGAGGTGGGTTCTCCCAGAGGGAAAGACACAGGCTTCGTTTAGGAGCAACCGTGGAACTACACATATGGGATCCCTGTAGGGTCACACATATGGTACCCAGCCTAAATCCAGTTCAAGGATATAACGGAGTATAGGCCTGGCGCCAGACGCTCCACCACGTCGGCTGCCGAAGGGATATCGGAGGACTCAACAGGGTCTGCCTTGTAGGGACTCTCTGGAGTAATAAGCGCATGTAAGCGCAGCAAGCCGACACTAAGCCGAGGCCTCTCCGTGCCTCTGACCTGAGGTGAGAACACGAGAGAAGACCAGCTCGACACAAAGGCTATAGAATCTAGCGAACGTGTTAGGTGTCGCCCAGCCCGCAGCTCTACAAATATCTGTCAGGGAGGTGCCACGAGCCAGCGCCCAGGAGGATGCAACACCTCTCGTAGAGTGAGCATGCAACCTGAGCAGGCAGGGCACGCCTTGTGCTTGGTAAGCCAAGGCGATGGCATCCACTATCCAGTGGGCCATCCTCTGCTTGGAGACAGCCTTTCCCTTCTGCTGGCCTCCGTAACAGAGAAGAGCTGGTCTGAGGTCCTGAGGCTTTGAGTTCTGTCCATGTACAGTCGCAAAGTGCGAACTGGACAGAGCAAAGCCAGGGATGGGTCTGCCTTCTCTGGGGGCAGCGCTTGCAGGCTCACTACCTGGTCCCTAAAGGGAGTGGTAGGAACCTTGGGCACATAGCCAGGCCGGGGTCTCAGTACCACGTGACTGTCGCCTGGCCCGAACTCTAGGCACGATTTGTTGACCGAAAATGCCTGCAGGTCCCCTACCCTCTTGATAGAGGCCAATGCAACCAGCAGCAAAGTCTTCATAGACAGAATCTTTAAGTCTGCTGACTGCAAGGGCTCAAAGGGAGCATTCTGGAGTGCTCGAAGCACCAGAGCAAGGTCCCAAGAGGGTATGGAGGGGGGTCGAGGAGGATTTAACCATCTCGCCCCCCTAAGGAACCTGACAACCAGGTCGTGCTTACCAACAGACTTGCCATCAATGGGGTCGTGGTGCAGATGCAGATATAACGGCAGCATGAACTTTGAGAGTGGAGGGAGACTGCCTACGCTCCAACCCTTGCTGCAAGAAGGAAAGCACGACTCTTCCACTTCAAGGCGTAAGCACGTGCCGAAGGGATGGTGTTAAGTACCTCGGGGGGTAAGTCACCTAGAACCTCCGACCAGACATGGAGTTTCCAGAGGTCTGGATGCGGGTGCCAAAGGGTGCCCTGTCTCTGAGAAAGAAGGTCCTTCCTCAGAGGAATGCGCCACGGAGAGCTGTCGCGAGGAGTGTGAGTTCCGGGAACCAGGCCCAGTTGGGCCAATAGGGCGCAACTAGCAGGACCTGCTCCTCGTCCACCCTGACTTTGCACAAGGACTGTGCAAGTAGGCTCACTGGGAGAAACGCATATTTGCGAAGGCCCCGGGGCCAGCTGTGTGCCAGTGCATCTGTACCGAGTGTTCGCTTGGACAGGGAGTAAAAACAACCGGAAGTGAAAGGTTTCTGGCGAAGCAAACAGGTCTACCTGAGCCTCTCTGAACTCTCTCCAAATCAGCTGGACCACCTGGGGTGGAGCCGCCACTCTCCCGACAGCACAGCTCGTGAGAGCTCGTTGGCCACACGGTTGAGCACACCAGGAACATGAATGGCGCGAAGCGACCTCAGATGATTCTGACTCCAAAGGAGGAGATGGCGGACGAGTTGCGACATGCGATAGGAGCGTAGACCACCTTTACGGTTGATGTATGCAAAGGTCGCAGTGTTGTCCATGCGGACCAGCACATGCTTGCCCTGTAACGGCCCTTTCAGGCAGCTCAGGGCAAGGCGTACTGCTAGCAACTCAAGGCAGTTGATGTGCCAATGCCAGTTGGGGGCCCGTCCACACCCCTGATACTGCATGCCCGTTGTACGTGGCACCCCAGCTGGTGGCAGAGGCACCTGTGAACACCACAGCATGCTGGGACACCTGCTCTTGGGGCACTCCTGCCCAAAGAAACAAGGGGTCTGACCACGGGCTGAAGGCTTGGCGGCATTCCGGAGTGATTGCCACTCGGAACGTGTTGCGTTGCCACGCCCATTTCGGGACTCTGCCGTGAAGCCAGTGCTGAAGCGATCTCATATGAAGCAAGCCGAGCAGGGTTACTGCGGCTGCGGCTGCCATATGCCCCAGGAGCCTCTGAAGGAATTTCAGTGGGACCGCTGTCCTGCCTTTGAACGTATTCAAGCAGTTCAACACCAACTGAGTACGTTCCTCTGTGAGGCTTTCTGTCTGTTTGACCAAATCCAACTCCATACCGAGAAAAGAGATCGTCTGCACAGGGGAGAGTTTGCTCTTTTCCCAGTTGATCTGAAGGCCCAACTGGCTGAGGTGACTGAGCACCAGGTCCCTGTGTTCGTACAACTGATCCCGAGACTAAGCTAGAATAAGCCAGTCATCGAGATAGTTGAGGATGCGAACACACTGTTCTCTCATGGGAACAAGGGCTCCCTCCACGACTTTCGTGAAGACGCGGAGAGACAGGGCCAGCCCGAAGGGTAGGACCTTGTACTGATATGCTCGACCCTCGAACACAAAGCGCAGGAACGGCCTGTGTCAAGGGAGAATCGAGACATGAAAGTACGCGTCCTTCAGGTCGATCGCTGCAAACCAATCTTGGGGACGGATGCACTTGAAAATGCGTTTCTGCGTGAGTATTTTGAATGGTAGCTTGTGGCGGCTCCGATTCAAAACTCGCAGGTCCAAGATCGGTCGTAACCCACCGCTTTTCTTGGGTACAATGAAGTAGGGACTGTAGAAGCCTGACCTCATATCGCCTGGAGGGGCCGGCTCTATCGCGTCCTTCGCCAGTAGGACCGCGATCTCCTCACGCAAGACATGGGCATTGACAGCTTTCACTGCAGTGAAGTGGACGCTCCTGAACTTGGGGGGACGCCGGGCGAACTAAATCGCATAGCCGAGCCTGATGGTCTGAATGAGCCAGCGAGACGGACTGGGAAGCGCTAACCAGGCTCACAGAAACCGTATACAAGCGGGATCAAAGGGACCGTAGGCGTACCTGCAGTGGGGCAGCAAGGTGGAACGCAGGGACACGGTTTGGGAGGCTCTCTTAGCGAGGCGGCTCGTAGCGGGGTCTGAGTATGCTGTGCAACACTTACCTGGTTCCACGGTCGGGCAGGGGGCGCAGGAGAGGCTTTGGCTGCCTTCTCGAACTGCACGCTGCTGCCCTCTGGCGAAGGAAGAGGGGGATGAGAGCGGTGAGGTTTTTCTCCTCCCACTGCTCTCCGAGCCCTCTTCAGACCCGGAGATAGAGGAAACTGCTCTTTTTGAAAATTTGGGTACTGCTGGCTGTTGGGCCAGCGGCAGAACAGAAACAAACCCAACAAAGGATTTACCACCTGGCCCTCCTCCGGGGGGGGAAGAGCAGCCCTACCCAACTCTGTGTCGCCCGTCTCAGGGGTGATTTTTCACTAACCACTTAAACAGCAGCAGAGACGGGTGGCATCATCTCCCTGCAACGGACACAGTAGAGTAGGCTGTGCCGGAGTTTTTTTGCAGGGGATGACACCCTTGGCAACGAGCAGACTAAGGGGCGGCCCATGAGGAACTCAATGGTTTGTCGGGAGAAGCTCCCCGGTCTGCTACTAACTGAGAAGAACTGCTGGGCTCAGTCCCCGACAGTGTCACTGAAAAGGCCACCTTGTGAGATGGGAGCATTGAGAAAGCGTTTTTAGCTTGGCGACCTCTCGCACCTCCGCAAGGTAAGCCAGGGGGCACTTCTGGGCCACTGAGGTGGACATCGTTTGGCCGAGGGCCTGCGCCGTGACATTGATCATGGTTAGTCAACAAGCACAGCTCAACCCCGGCTCGGAACTACCCTCAAGCATTAAGAGTGCCTTGGCCTCACATGCAGGGTGGGTGTGGTCTGCGTACAGCCACCCCACCCTAGAGGGTAGTGAGAGAGGAAAAAAACTTTATGCAGATTTTGGCACTTTTGGCGTTCCATATTTATGGCACCAATATAGCTCCATACTGCCAAGATTTCCATGCACATCCGGAAGACCCAGGAAAGCATGGCTGTAAACTTCAAATCTGAGTCAGCATAAGCACGCACCATTACAGTGGGCAGCGTCACCCTCATTTCCAGAGCATAACAGCCCTCTCTCCGATGCTGCAATCGACATCTGACCCTCAGCTGGAGCCCTGAATGAAATGCTAGGTTCCCCTATGAGAAGGACCAGTAATCCAATCCAGAAGCTGCACAGCTTGCAATGCGTTAGAGAGGGAGGGGCCCTAGGGGGTTGGTTCCCCGAAGGAAACCCTCAACCTCAAGTCACCCAAGTTATTTAACCAAAGTAGACCTCTTCTGGTGCACCAGAGAGGGCGCTACAATGGAGATTAGGCAAGGAGACTGCGCATCTAGAGCGGCGGATTGCCGTGACAACCCGCGTTGCAGCCAGACAGCTCGATGGCACACGACACGCAGAGGAGCGAGAGGTTTGCTCTCGCTGATCTCCACGGTCACCCAGAGTGTCGGGCAGACCTGCGGCTGTGCTCTTACACACAAGCGGCAGCTGGCCAACAACAGAGGGGACTCAAGCTTCCCGAAGAAAGAAGAGTCACGACCGGCGTGTCGACGTGATCACGTTCTCATACGAAAACATGAACTACCCACGAACATCGTTTCAGCACGCGCCCAGACATGTGAAGCAGTGATCGTGGCCGTCAGTGAGGACAGGAAACGACTGCATCCAGAAACACACAAATAGAATGTCATCTTTAAAAAGATGCAAGCTCTACTTGTGTAAGCTCTTTTAGGGATTTTACTCTTTTAAAAGTGCTGAAGCATGCAGGAGAACGGCCGCCACGACACAGACAGGGATTGGATGCAGCCTGTCGTGTGCTCTCTCTCTCTCTCTTTGAAGGCGCTCACTCTTACCAGCCATAAAAACGGCTTTCAGCGCTCAAAAACGCACCGTACCGGCCGTGAGAACAGTCTTCTGACGCTGTCAAAACAGCTATTTGCTCAATAATGGCAAACGAAACAATAAACAAAAAATAAAGAGAAGACTTTGACCCCGCTGCTGTGCTGTTCGCCCCCAGTCGAAAAGAAAGAGAAGTTCAACCAAAAAGCTTGACTCGTCTTCTAGCAGACACTTGCTTGCAGAGAACAGGAACAAACACTGTTCGGCTCCGAAGTGAAAAGCTGAAGATGCAACGCACCTGCTGCTCATTATATACCCGCGCTGTGAGGCGAGCAGCTGCTGCATATGATTGCATGCCAATGTGCATTGGCTCGTTTTAGTTACACTTGAAGCAGATTGGCCTCTCTAGCGAGATTCCTATTCATCGGTCTGTCCAAAGTATGTTGAATGTGACCGACTGAATGGGAACTACACTTTGTATGCTTTCAAATGATATTTAGTTTGTCAATATTATTTTAAGTTTAGACTAAGATATTATTGTTGTAAGTATATAATGGCAAACGTCTCACTAGCGGGATGGTGACAGTTAAGGGTACAGCAGATTCAGCTTTGTATAAAACATGTTAATGCATCAGAATCTTCTTGTTGAATTTAGTAAATACAAACTGAATCAATTGACATGGAAGAAGTCTTGACCGATGTGGAGAAACAATGTCTCCTGCTGTGCTGAAATGTCATTCGGATAAGACACTTGTAGGATGGCAAGTCAAGTATTATGCTTTCCTGTAGCTCAGTGGTTAGAGCATGGTACTAGCAATGCCAAGGTCATGGGTTCGATCCCAGGGATTGCACATACTCAGATACAAATGTATAGTATAAAGCAATGTAAGTCGCTTTGGATAAAAGTGTCTGCCAAATGCATAAATGTAAATGTATTTCAAGGCAATATGTGCCAGTGCAGGATTCTTTGCTGCCTGTTTTGACCAGTAAGTTGCCACTGGATCTGATGTTACTGACACAGAGCAGCTGTCACTGAGGTAGCATTCTATATCAACAATGCCCGCCCCTCTCAACGAATGCTTTCCCCTTAGCATGAGGTTGCCGCCATCTTTAACCCTCCACATTGTCCTTTGGCCTGGTGTGAGTCAGCCCCAAGATTTTTGATATGTTATCCGAAGCCATTTGCTGGATTCTCTCTAACAACTACGCAGTTCCTTACTTTATTCACCTGCTTGATGAATTTTTTATCATCTTGCTTCCCGATGCCATCCTAGCTGCGCATCTCCATACAGTCTAAAAGGTTCTTGCCAAGCTCAGGATTCCGATCGCCAAGAATAAAACAAGGACCCCAGCCACGTCCGTTGAATATTTAGGCATTAACTTAGACACAGTTAAATTCCAGGCCTCAATGCCTAAAGAGAAAATCAACAGAATAATTCTGGTCGCGTCCACCCTACTAGACAGGCCAAACTGTTCTAAACGCAAACTCCTATCCATTCTTGGCAACCTAAACTTTGCGATGCGCATAATTCCGCAAGGCTGTCCTTTCATCTCACATCTTCTCTCGCTCGGTTTATGCATTAGAAGAACAAATATCTGTAACTAATTAATGCCGCGACGAGTTTAAATTATGGATATCCTTCCTTAAAGGATTAGTCCACTTTTAAATAAACTTTTCCTGATAATTTACTCACCCCCATGTCATCCAAGATGTCCATGTCTTTCTTTCTTCAGTCGAAAAGAAATTAAAGTTTTTGATGAAAACATTCCAGGATTTTTCTCCTTATAGTAGACTTGAATGGGCACCAAACAGTTGAAGGTCATAATTAGTTTCACTGCAGCTTCAAATTGTTCAACACGATCCCAGATGAGAAATAAGGGTCTTATCTAGTGAAACCATCGCTCATTTTCTGAAAAAAAATAGAAAATTATATGTTTTAACCAGAAATGCTCATCTTGAACTAGCTCTCTTCTTCTTCTCCTCTATTAGAATTCCAACAGTGTAGACACTGCTAAGTGTATTACTGCCCTCCACAGGCCAAAGTTTGAACTAATTGTTATATACTATTGAACTAGCATATTGCATATAAAATTTAGTTCAAACTTTGGCCTGTGGAGGGCAGTATTACGCTTAGCAGTGTCTACACTGCTGGAATTCAAATAGAGAAGAAGAAGAAGAGAGCTAGTTCAAGATGAGCATTTCTGGTTTAAACTTATATAATTTTCATTTTTTTTCAGAAAATGAGCGATGGTTTCACTAGATAAGACCCTTATTTCTCATCTGGGATCGTGTAGAACAATTTGAAGCTGCAGTGAAACTAATTTTGACCTTCAACCGTTTGGTGCCCATTCAAGTCGAGTATAAGGAGAATAATCCTGGAATGTTTTCATCAAAAACTTTAATTTCTTTTCGACTGAAGAAAGAAAGACATGGACATCTTGGATGACATGGGGGTGAGTAAATTATCAGGAAAAGTTTATTTAAAAGTGAACTAATCCTTTAACCCTCTGGGGTCTGAGGATTTTTGGGGCCCTGGAGAAGTTTTGACATGCCCTGACATTTGTGCTTTTTTCAGTTGTTCATAAACATATAAATTACAAAAGTGTCATTACACTGTATTCAGCACAAACTAGGGTACAATAATATGTGAGGAACATGTATGTACATGTTTGTGTTTTTGAAGGAATAACGTTTATGCATGGTTATTGAAAAAAACAAAAAACTTAAGTCACTCAAATAAGGCCAAAAAAAATATATTAAATCTGTGTTCACAAGACTTCTGGGTATTGGAGGTTGTAGACGAGAGTTTTTGCTTCAAAATGATGTAAATATTATGCTGCCTACTCCTTCATATAAAACAATAGAGAGATTTAAATTTTCTAAGACACTTTTTGTCAAGAAACACAGTATGCGTGGAGGCGTGAATCATCATGAATAATGGGTTATTTACACCTGAGAAGACAAAAGGATCGCATAATGAGTTTTAATGACCTGCATAAATAATGAGCTCATTCAGTCAGGTAGGCTGTGAAAAACCCCTCTGTGATCATGTCTCAAGCTCATCATGGTGTATATCAAACATACAGAAAAAACAGCAATACTGTGAAATATTATTACAATTTAAAATAATGGTATTCTATTATATAATTTAAAATATAATGTATTTCTGTGATGCAAAGTGTCTGAACAATTATGTTACCTCTATGGCATTTCATATAGCATTTTATCTTAAAAGCATGCACATTTGGAGAAATATTGATGGATTCTCATATGTTTATGTCTATTTTCTATACAGAGGAGTAATATTTATTCAATATTTACTGTCATCACTATGAACGCTGGATACTGTGTTTTCAATTCATACTTGCAGCCGGAGGGCGCTCTGTGCACATTTAGTCCACAAATTAATCTAAAGAAGAACAGGATATTCCAGGAACTAACGGCATGTCTTCCAGAGGTCTCTAACCATGGCTTTAACATACAGATAAACACTTTTCAAGACAATAATACAGGATTGAGACGATGTATGCATGTATTGACTGAATTTGCGTCTGAATAGCGCTCGTTCCTTGGGCGTGGCCGCATTAGTGGATAATGAGCTGAATCACGGACTTCTGACTTGTCTATTTTCATACAGATTACATAAACAGAGAATATTTGTTTTCGATTTGACTTACACGATTTAAAACCTGACATTTCAACGTTTCTTTAGACATAAGTCTAATTTTTTTGTGATTAGTATTCACTAAGTTACAGTTCATTTTCTGAGAATTATCAGATTGGACTTTGTTCAGAGGGAGACGATAGATCACGCATCATGTTTGTTTTCTTTATTTTACAAAAAGCACAACATTTAGTTTTTACTCTGAGTGTACACAAATAAAATAAGATATTCCACAGATTAAAATGGTGTATAACTCTTAATTATATGTGCAACACTGATGGAGTATTTTGAGTCTCTTTCACACTGGTAAGAAAAAAAACGCGGTGGTATCGCCGGCGTGACCGCCGAGCCGAGGGAGTTAAATAGTGGAACGGTCTATGCTTCTTCTACAACAACCTGCTTTCTCTCCACATCGATATTCAACTTTTTACCAATGCAGCCCCCTTAATCGGCTTCGGGGGATTTTATCAAGGCTGCTGATTCACGTCTACATGGCCACCTCAGTTTTTAGACATGACGCAGTTCCCAGCTTCCTCAGCGCTGTTTGAACTCTATCCTGTCCTAGCAGCCTTCTAGAACTCTATCCTGTCTGTCGTAGCAGCATTTCTATGGGGGAAAGAATGTTCCACAAACAACAGCATTGTTTACTGCAACAATGAAGCAACTGTGCATTGAATCTCCTAAGACTCCTTAGACTCCTTTTTTGTATCGCAGACTGTGATCACTTCATTATAACTGCTAAGCATGCTCCTGGGTCCAAAAACCAAATTGCTGACACTCTCTCACGCTTTTCCTTTCAGAAGATTTAAATCACCCCATTATGTGCATAGGTGCCACAACCACAGCTGCTCAAAAAGGCCTCTCCCAACAACAGATTCAAGGACTTGGTCGTTGATCGTCAGAGGCTTTCAAGAGCTATAGAACTAATCGCTTCCACATCAAAAAAAGCACACCAAACCCTTACCAGCTAATTCCCTGATCATCATGATCCATGTTTCACACTCCACTTTCTCCATCTTTTAGCTTTAGCATGGCCACATACACTCAAACGTTTTGTTTCATCTATCTTGACGTTCCACGTCCAATTATTCTCACTGCCACAGCAGTGATTTCCACTCCCACAGGAGCTTGCTCTTTTTCCACTACACCGTCAGACACCGTAAGAGCCTTCTCAGTCGAAATCCATATCCACTCAACTACCAGCAGGGCTTACCCATCCCATGCCATGAGTATTGAACTATGTCGGATGCCGCAAGAGCCCTCTATTCCGAAATGACCAAACGCTTTACACGCTGGACTGCCAGTGGGGGTTTACTCATCCGATCACTGCGAGTATTAAACTCCCTTCGGACACTACCACAAACATCCAAAATCGAATTGATCGACTGTTGGTGGGGCTTACCCGTGTAGTGATTTTACTTTCAACCATCCGCTAAGTAATGTATTTATTGGTACTTATGTCAACAATGATGTTGTGATTTTTGGATCACACATCACTTTAGGTGTGGTTATGAGTACATCAGATGACACCTTCCCTCTCTTAGTTTGGGGCACCAGTCAAAGTCTTTTATCTTGACTGTAGGGATGTAACGATGCACCGCGAGTTGAAAATCAATGAAAATATGTGACGATTCAAGTCGGTTGAGATGTTAAAGAATCGCAATACACATTTTAAACTGCAGGGGCACTGTCGCTGATTACTGTGACGTCGCTTTATAGGTGCAAGAGCAGCGAGCAGGTTGAGCGCCATGTGTAGTGTTGGTAAGCGCTGACGTTAATGACGACCCATCCTCATTCAAATGCAGGTTTGGCAGCATTTAAAAGACTAAAACCGTAAAAATTTAATTGTTGAGGTGCAGATACCACAAGATGATGTTAATATACACTAATGATGTTACTGTACACTAATAGCACCACAAACCTGATGTAGCATATAAACCATCACAACAGTTACAAGTTCACCTCCTTCTGCACGTAAAAACTATTAATAACAGGCCAAACCACACTGACTGGTAGACTTGCAGCTCACGGTGACAAGTGTGAGATCACCGGAGATTTGTTTTGATGGCAAAAGATAAGGCCGTTTTTCGTCGTAGAAAGTTAATTCTGCCTCATCTAGACAAAAACCAAGGATGTATTCCACAGACTGAAGGAGAAAGCTTCCATGCTTGTGCAGGTATTGTATTTATTATCCTCTCTTTAAATGTGTACATAGGAGGTACTTTGGTAACACTTTACAATAAGGTTCATTAGTTAACTACTTTAGTTAACATGAACTGAGGATGAACAATGCTTTTACAGCAATTATTAGTCTTAGTTAATGTTAACTTAAGCATTTGCCATTGCTAATACATTATTAAAATCAAAAGTTGCATTTGTTAAGATTAGTTAACGCACTGTGAACTAACATGAACAAACAATGAATAGTTGTATTTTTATTAACTAACATTAACAAAGATTAATATATAGTGCAGCAAATGTATTGCTCATTGGTAGTTCATGTTAGTTAATATATTAACTAATGTTAACAAATGACACCTTACTGTAAAATGTTACTGGATTTTTTAATAACGTAGATTATAGCAGCATATTTTTCTAAATGTCTTTAAAAGTAATTTTTGAAAGTGTAAAGATTATAGCAAAAAATTATAGCAAATATTAAAATCTTGCCTTTCTAACGATGTGAAACCTCTGTCACTGTTGTACTTAGAATTTTACTACTTATTTCTGCAGCCTCTTGACCAGACAGACATTGCAGGAGCTGAGCTGAAACACAAACAGAAACAACAAAAAAACGCATTGGAAGATCTAATTGAAAGGACTTATTTGGGATTGGTTCTAAAATTTAAATTTAATTTTGTTATTTGCCCCAAGACATTTGAATTTAACAAATAAATATGCAGGATTTTGTCTTAGAAATAATAAAAGAACACTTTTTTTTATTTATAATTTGTCTTAAATTTCATTTTGTTAAAAATTGTGAGAAAATCGCAACGTGAAACCAGTATCATGAATCGTTTCGCATCGTGAGTTGAGTGAATCGTTACATCCCTACTTGACTGAATGAGAACACTCTGAACAGGAGGCTGTTCAATCATTTAGAATTAATGTAATGTGGAGGGAGTTGCTCAGCTGATTTATCTGGAAGATTGGTGAGATTGCTAACTTGTAGAGCCTCTTCTGTATTATCAGCACAAGGAAGATACAAATGTAATAGAATAAATGTTATTAACAAAAAGATAAACAAGAACAACTAACACAACTATTATATGAATACCATGAATGATAAAGGAATAAAGTGTGTAAGATGCATAAAACACAAGTGATTAAGTTGAGTGTGGCTATGGAAGAGTGTAACGGCTGGGACGGGACAACGGAGTTGGAGATCCACATGCAGGCTTTATTCATAAGCGTAGTCATACAGGTAAGGGTCAAACACCAGCAAACAGAAACATAAGGGCAAGGCAGAAGAGTAATCCAAGTCACAGGTAATGGTCAAGACGGGCAGCAAACGATCATCAAACAAGGAATAAACAGTCCAGGGTTGTGAACTGTAACTTAGTGAATACTAATCACAAAAAAATTAGACTTATGTCCAGGATTAACACGGAAAACATACGACTAAACAGTATTCAGCCCTGTGTGTGTGTCTGGGTGCAGCTTATAAAGGGTCCACTGATGGGAAACAGGTGCGAGTGTGTGATTGGTTCCTAGATGGGGAATAATGGAAAATGTAGTCCAGAGTGATGTATGACTGTGTGTGCAATGAAATGATGAAACGGCGACCTCTGGTGGGGAGTAGCAGGAACCAGCAGGCGCCGGATACGTAACAGAGCCCCCCCCCCACCACCACCACCAAGGAGCGCTTCCAGATGCTCCCAAAACAGTACCACCCCGGAGGATGGTGGGACGGAACGGGAGGAGGGACGGAGGGCCAGGACCATGTGGTGGGACAAGGACTGAAGGCAGAAACAGGATCGAGGGCTGAGACAGGAGCAGACTCATGGGCTGAGACAGGAGCGGATTCGTGGGCTGAGACAGAAACCCCTCTTGGTTCGGGACGGAGACAGAAGGCCCCTCAGAGCTCGGGGCAGAGACTGGAGCCCCCTCTGGGCTCGTGGCGGAGACTGGTGCTGACTTGGCGATTGAAGCAGAGTTCGTAGACACTGGCGAAGCAGCCATCTTGTCCGTAGACACTGGCGAAGCAGCCATCTTGTCCGTAGACACTGGCGAAGCAGCCATCTTGTCCGTAGACACTGGCGAAGCAGCCAACTTGTCCGTAGACACTGGCGGAGCAGCCATCTTGTCCGTAGACACTGGCGGAGAGGCCATCTTGTCCGTAGACACTGGCGGAGAGGCCATCTTGTCCGTAGACACTGGCGGAGAGGCCATCTTGTCCGTAGACACTGGCGGAAGAGCCATCTTGTCCGTAGACACTGGCGGAGTGGCCATCCGGTCCATAGACACTGGCGGAGAGACCATCTTGTCCATAGACACTGGCGGAAGAGCCATCTTGTCCGTAGACACTGGCTTGATGATCATGACGGGATGAAACTCTGAACGATCAGCGGAGACATGACGTGACTCTGGAAGATCAGCGGAGACGTGACCGGAGATGTGACGTGGCTCTGGAAGATCAGTGGAGACGTAACGTGGCTCTAGAAGATCAGCAGAGGCGTGACGTGGCTCTGGAAGATCTGAGACGTGACGTGGCTCTGGAAGATCTGAGATGTGACGTGGCTCTGGAAGATCAGTGAAGACGTGACAGGGCTCTGGAAGATCAGTGAAGACGTGACAGGGCTCTGGAGCAGATTCATGGGCTGAAGCGGATTCAAGGACTGGAGTGGGCTCATGGGCTGGAACCGATGTGTGCGCAGCCCACTCACACCAGATGGCTGTGGCCATAATGGCTAGAGCTGCAATCTCTGGGGGCTCAGGAATGGTAGCCATCTCGTCGGAAGGCTCAGGAGGATCAACTGTGACTTGACTTGACTCAGGAAGATCAACTGTAACTTGACTAGGTTCAGGAAGATCAACTCTGACTTGACTAGGTTCAGGAAGATCAACTGTGACTTGACTAGGTTCAGGAAGATCAACTGTGACTTGACTTGACTTGACTCAGGACTTGACTTGACTCTTTAACCTCCCCCACAGTAAAAAGTGAACCAACTGTGAGCAGGGCAAAGTCCAAAAATTCCATGAGCGACCCTCGAGGACCATTAGTGATTAAATAGTCCTTTAGTGGTTCATAACCGAAGAAATCAATGAGAGCAAAGTCAGGCAGGTCAGATAAATAGGCAATATCCAGAAACTTCTGAATATGGTCCTCGAGGGTACAATTACCTTGATGTAGGCAGACAAGACATATTGCTGGGTCCATGCTGAGGCTGGAAACGCTCAAAAAGCCACTGGATCCCGGTATGGCTGAGTATTCTGTAACTTATGGGATGGAACAACGGAGTTGGAGATCCACATGCAGGCTTTATTTATAAGCGTAGTAGTACAAGCAAGGGTCAAACACCAGCAAACAGAAACATAAGGGCAAGGCAGAAGAGTAATCCAAGTCACAGGCAATGGTCAAGACAGGCAGCAAACGATCATCAAACAAGGAATAAACAGTCCAGGGTCAAAAACAAGGCAAGGCTAGGCTAGGAACTAGGAACAAGGATTAACACGGAAAACATATGACTAAACAGTACTCAGCCCTGTGTGTGTGTCGGGGTGCAGCTTATAAAGGGTCCACTGATGGGAAATAGGTGCGAGTATGTGATTGGTTCCTAGATGGGGAATGATGGGAAATGTAGTCCAGAGTGATGTATGACTGTGTGCAATGAAATGGTGAACCGGCGACCTCTGGTGGGGATACGTAACAAAGAGTTACGTTATCTTATGGAAAGATAAACTGTTGTTTCTCTGAAACTAATAAGGTGAAGAGCCTTATTATCCATTAAACAAATAAACAAAAGATTATTTGTTATTAACTATCATTAGTTATTTTACCTCTAATGTAAATTAGAAAATAATGTACTGATAATATACAACAATGCCAAGGTCTCTGAAAAGAGGTAAAAGTGATATTTACATTCTGCATGGTCAAATGAGGAGTCTGATTGAGATGATGTCTTCCACTGGTTGTGCTGGGTGACAATGTAGTGGGGAAAGGAGTCTGAATCTGTTTAAGCAGCCTTGAACATGAGGCTTTGTGGGATGCTGATCTCCTGGACCACCAAAGGGTCCTAAAATCTGGAACACGCAGATGAGGCCCTGACATAGGTGCAGAAGGTCCTTAACAGTCTGGAACACACAGATGATGGTACCTTGAAGTGAATGTTTGCTCTCCTGAGCTTAACCTTGTTGCAAATGTCTCTGTTAGTCTTCTGCCTCTATGGGTCAGACACCCAGAACTTGGTCAATCCACTTTTGTCTCTCTGGCAAGTCTCAGCAAATCTCAGTCTCGCTGGATGAAAATCCTGAACGTATAGGGTTTGTTAATGTCTCTTTCCTCATAGGCTGGAGGCTCAGAACGTGGTCGTATCTGTTACTGCCTCACAAGCTGTAAACTCAGATCATGGGACCTGTTGTTGTCTCTCTGGATGAACCAGAGGCTCAGAATGTTTTGGTGTATCTGTTACAGTCTCACCTTTACAGGCCCGAGACTCAGAATTAGTATATGTGTTATGTCTCACCCGATGGGAGACTTAGAACAATGAGTGTCTGTTGAAAGGGTACATTTATCCACCTCTCGCATGGAGAAAGTAATTCATAGTTTGATCAAGGAGGATCAAACTGGTTTTATAAAAGGACGCCATGCATCTGACAATATGCGCCGACTCTTCCATCTGCCCTCTAAGAGGTGTCTGGCTGTTGTCCTAGCATGTTTGTGTTAGTCCACCAAGATCCAATCAAAATGTAGCAAACCTTTGTCCACTGTTATGGACAGAGAGGGGCCCGACCATAAACTGGGCCCTGGAATGTGCTGTTCCCTACAGCTGTCCGATCGCTGTGAGTATTGAACTCCCGTCAGATGCCGTGAGAGCCCTCCTGGTCAAAAACGGTCAAGCTTTTTTCCCACCTTACTGCCATCGGGGGCTTACCCGTCCGATCGCCGTGAGTATTGCACTTCCGTCGGATGCCGTGAGAGCCCTCCGTGCCAAAACAGCCAAAATCTAATTGATTGACTGCCGGCGGGGCTTACCTGTCTGATCGCTGTGAGTATTGAACTCCCATCAAATGATGCGAGAGCCCTCCCAGTCGAAAATGGCCAAGCGCTTACTGCCATAGGGGGCTTAGCCATCCGAACACTGTGAGTATTGAACTCCCCTCGGATGCAGTGAAAGCCCTCCCAGGTAAAATATATAAAGCTCTATCTTCGTTCACCAGCTGGCGGGGCTTACCCGTCCGATGCTGTGAGTATTGCACTCCGCAAACATCAGTCTCGTACTTCACATACTTTGGAGGATGTCAGTACCGTTCCAAGCTGCTGTCCATTGTCCGTTTTTGCATTCTTTGGAAAAATACTTAGCCTGGATGTCAGCCGAACTTAGCCCCGCCCACAACATTTTTAGGTTGGGAAGTTCGGTCTGGACTCGATCCGTAGAGGAGTAATTATGCCCGAACAGAAACTGTTCGGACCAATCACATTGTCAGGGCGATGATTGACAGATTATCACCAGAAACGTAATCAGCCACGTCATCAAAGAGCGCTTGGGTTGAATTACTTTACAACAATGATGGCTGTTGTTGAAGAACTGAGATGTGTAGATTCCGCCATCGCGTCCGTTATAGAAGATATCGACAGCGCATTAATTTTAAAAGAGGAACAGAGGACCGCGATCAAGGCATTTGTCGATGGGAAAGATGTCTTTGCCGTCCTTCCTACGGGATTCGGCAAAAGTTTGATTTATCAGCTGGCCCCGATGGTCGCTAAGAAGATGGGGCACAATGAAAACCCTGTGGTCATTGTGGTTTCTCCTTTGGTCGCACTCATGGAGAACCAAGTGAAAGAAGCAACCGAAATGGGCATCACGGCGATGCATTTACCTTTAATACTTCTCTCAAAAATTAAGCTTGTGTTGGCAAGTACTCCGTGTATACTTAAATTCTTTTTATGCCTATACATTATATATATATATAGATAGATATACATAGCCCTACAGTTTTCTGCATCCCTCCACCACCCCGTCTCCTCACACTCGCCTGTTTACTATCCTAACCAGAGATACGGGGGAGTACTCTGGGTTCGGGGCAAATTATGAGCTCGGAGCAGCGTGCAAAATACGCATACTTTTTATTCTATCTGATTATTTGTAAGTGTGAACTCGTGAAATAGGATATAATGTTGCAAGCTGATAGCGATGGGAGAAAATTGCAAAAACCCTGAACAAGTAGTTTTTTACAGCACAATTCAGTTCAAGCACTTTGCATTTTAAATGAAATAAGCATAGCTTATGTGCCCCATTTGTACATTATATTGTTTTTGATCTTAATGCATAACACAAATTCTCACTTTTCACTGCTTATGCATGAAAATGCTTAGTGTCTTTAACTTCACAAGCAACATTAATGTTTTCTAGCAAAGCCTTCCTGACAGAGGCATAGTTTGCAAGTAGAACATGTCCCTACCACTTTTTAAGGCCTTTATTTAGGTAGAAATACTAACCTTCTACACAATGTGAAATACCTCTAGTTTTGTTTTCTTCCAGCTGCACTCCTTTTTCCAGGCTGCAATCTTGAGGGTGTGAGTGAGCTCATTATACCACAGTGTCAGACTGTTCTCCTTAATCTTCTTTAAGGGCAAGTGATCAGTGTGATCCTGTCATATCTCCTCCTTATTTGGCATAGACTACCTGTTAATACAGTAATGACAGCCTTAAGACTATTTGGATATAATGCGCATGTTGCAGGTTTGCACATCTGGATTTGGGGTTTTGTCTCTAAAGAACCTATCAAGCTCTATCAGGTTGAAAAAAAAAGCTAAACCATAAGTTGAAGAGTTGCATGTTTGTCTAGAATAGAATAAGTTTATTGCAAAAATACAACATAATTAAGTTTGCGACTCACAAGATAACATAAAACACTAGGTTAAAAAAAACAAAATAAATAAAAAATAAGAATAGCAAACAGTATAAACAAAGTACAGCAAAGATAAAACTATAATAGCTCAGATATACAGTAACTAGGGCTGCCTAACATAGTTGACTAACCGTTAGTCGATGAGAAGAGGCTTAGTCTACCAAAATTTTATTAGTCTAGGGGAAAAAAATTCCACAGGAAGTGGCGAAGTCAATCAGTCTGTGACAGAAAGATTGTTAAAAGCTGATCTATGTGTTAATTAGAGTACATCGGGCAGGACATCCAAACGCTCATCTATCATTCATCAACCTCAAATATGGCTTATCATCTGAAAAATGTAAGTAGTAGCAACTTTATATGGCCGCTCCCTTTAACGTTAACCTAGAAAAATGTGGACTATTCAAGTGTTTGTGCGGAGAGTGAAAGCTGAATAGTAGAGCTGTCTACTTTTGTTTGTGTGCACTCACAATAACAGCAAAATGTTGTGCTTTTGGAAAATAATGAAAACAAAAAGGGTGTGCTTTCTGTCGTCTCTCACTGTGAACTTGAGCACACCAAAAAAAAAAGAAGAAAAAAATGAACAGAAACTTGTAAGTTTCAGAATCTTGTTAACTTGCAGACATGAATCATATATCTTTAGAAAGCGATGTATATACTTTTAAATTAACTCATTCAAATAAAAAACAAGTATTCTTTGGTTATGTAATCTGTATGAAACGTGCATATAGGCGAGTCCACTACTGCGAAGATGACGAGTCAGCATCGTCAACTTCATCTCTGCAGCCAAAAATACATAAAAAAGTAGTTTATCAGTTAATTATTAAAAAGTTAAAGCATCCCCAATGCATTCATAATCATTAACTCACTTCTGTCGGTGCGCTGTGGCAAGCTTTATGCATGCGCTTGAATGCTGATTAGGCTATTATTTATGATTTATATGGTTTATTAATAAACGTGTGATTAGTTGACCAATCGCTTAAAATGAACGACTACTAGTCGACCAGAAAAATCTTTAGTCGAGGGTAGCCCTATATATAACGTATGATTAATCAGTATTTTTCTACAATATGTTTGTCTTTGTGAAGTCGGTAGTGACAGACAGCTCTGTGCTCAAACATTCAAATAGTAAGGAAGAATGGATTGATTCAAAGCAGTTATTGCTCTTTGAAAGATACTGTAACTCAGTCTAGAGGTGCGGGCGTAAAGGAGCCTACAGCGCCTTCAGGAAGGAAGTCATTCAGATGGTGGTATGGGCATGTATGGTGCTTGCAGACTTTCCAGAGGCAGCTTCATTTGTACATGGACTGTATCTGTGTGATTCTCTAGGGCTGGCAGGTGAATCCAAATAATCCTCTGTGTGCTGTGGCAACGGTTTTGAACTCCAGTCTTGGGGACCTACTGATATGCACATCTATGTCTCTCTTATCTGACATACTAGGTTCAGTTCATGGAGCTCTTTCCTAAAGAGCTGATAATCTAAATGTTAAATGAAGAAGACATACAAAATGTGCAGAGCGGTGGGTCTCCAGGACTGGAGCTGAGAATCACTGTGCTATGGACAATCCTTGTTTGTGACAAAATACTCAAACTTTTAACCATTTGTGAGCTTATATTCCTCTAAAAGAATCAAACAATACACTGACACATATACTTTTCCTAGTGCCGGCTAATTTCCTGCCATTTGGGGATGGAGACGTAGTAAACCCCATTTCAGATGATGGAAGCTCTGAAGCCATTTTCTTGCAGCAGCCTTTCAAATACTTTGGACGTGTATACAATCAGATCTATGTAAGCATTGAACCTTTTCTTTTAGGGTAAAGATATTGTTCTACTTATTACATCATCAATTAATAATGCATCAATAGTTTTTGTCAAATTCTCTTCAGTCAAGAGAGATTTCTCCTGTTTAAGTGTACAATTGGATGTTTTTCAACATCTTTGTAAAATGAATGATACTTTTGACTGGTAGCAGATAATTCTACAGGAATTTGATCTGTATTTTAGGTGAACAACAATGGTCACTTGACATTTACTCAACCACTATCTGCCTACGTCCCTTATCTGAATGCTGGAATAGACATCATTGCTCCTCTGTGGACTGACCTTAAAAATGTAAATGGTGGAACCATCTCCTATAGAGAGGATACAAGCAGTGCTGTACTGGCACAACTCACTGAAGCTGTTCACCAATATTTCCCTAACGTGCCTTTTACTGCTTCATCAGCCTTTGTGGCTACCTGGGACAGTGTGCCGTACTTCTCTGGTGAAGGGGTAAGACCTAATCTCTGATTTTTGATGAATGCTCTATGTGGGGTTTTTGTTATGAATGTTCTCAATTGTTTATGTTTTTTGTTTTGTTTTTGAAGTCGGTTACTTTCCAAGTGGTTTTAGTCTCCAATGGTGAACGCTCTTTCATCCTGATCAACTATGGTGATATTGCAGAAACAGGACAAGTTTGGCTGGTGAGTGGATTGAAGATCCGTACACATTTCACAAATAGCAGAAATGAATGACTAGAGATTACTTATGGCCGAATTCATACCTTATTTATAGGCAAGAGATGGTTTATTTGGAATAGGATTTGACTGAGGTTTTAAATATTCTTTTATACTTTTACAGGCTGGTTATGACACAGTGGACTCTGTCAGTTCTTTCCAAATTCCAGCATCAAGTGCCCCAGAACTCTCGTTCAGCAGTAATATCAATGTGAATGGTCGCTGGTCTTTCCGTGTTGATGGATCACCAAACTGTAAGCCAGAGAGTCACCTGTTTATCTACAACATGATCCTCAAAATTTTAACCTGTGCACCATTTTTTTTTTCTTTTTTGAGCTTACATTCCTTTGAAAATACTAAACAATTCACTGGCGCTTATACTTTTCCTAGTGCCGGCTAATTTCCTGCCATTTGGGGATGGAGACGTAGTAAACCCCATTTCAGATGATGGAAGCTCTGAAGCCATTTTCTTGCAGCAGCCTTTCAAATACTTTGGACGCGTATACAATCAGATCTATGTAAGCATTGAACCTTTTCTTTTAGGGTAAAGATATTGTTCTACTTATTACATCATCAATTAATAATGCATCAATAGTTTTTGTCAAATTCTCTTCAGTCAAGAGAGATTTCTCCTGTTTAAGTGTACAACTGGATGTTTTTCAACATCTTTGTAAAATGAATGATACTTTTGACTGGTAGCAGATAATTCTACAGGAATTTGATCTGAATTTTAGGTGAACAACAATGGTCACTTGACATTTACTCAACCACTATCTGCCTACGTCCCTTATCTGAACGCTGGAATAGACATCATTGCTCCTCTGTGGACTGACCTTAGAAATGTAAATGGTGGAACCATCTCCTATAGAGAGGATACAAGCAGTGCTGTACTGGCACAAGTCACTGAAGCTGTTCACCAATATTTCCCTAACGTGGCTTTTACTGCTTCATCAGCCTTTGTGGCTACCTGGGACAGTGTGCCGTACTTCTCTGGTGAAGGGGTAAGACCTAATCTCTGATTTTTGATGAATGCTCTTGTGGGGTTTTTGTTGTGAATGTTCTCAATTGTTTATGTTTTTTGTTTTGTTTTTGAAGTCGGTTACTTTCCAAGTGGTTTTAGTCTCCAATGGTGAACGCTCTTTCATCCTGATCAACTATGGTGATATTGCAGAAACAGGACAAGTTTGGCTGGTGAGTGGATTGAAGATCCGTACACATTTCACAAATAGCAGAAATGAATGACTAGAGATTACTTATGGCCGAATTCATACCTTATTTATAGGCAAGAGATGGTTTATTTGGAATAGGATTTGACTGAGGTTTTAAATATTCTTTTATACTTTTACAGGCTGGTTATGACACAGTGGACTCTGTCAGTTCTTTCCAAATTCCAGCATCAAGTGCCCCAGAACTCTCGTTCAGCAGTAATATCAATGTGAATGGTCGCTGGTCTTTCCGTGTTGATGGATCACCAAACTGTAAGCCAGAGAGTCACCTGTTTATCTACAACATGATCCTCAAAATTTTAACCTGCACCATTTTTTTTTTCTTTTTTGAGCTTACATTCCTTTGAAAATACTAAACAATTCACTGGCGCTTATACTTTTCCTAGTGCCGGCTAATTTCCTGCCATTTGGGGATGGAGACGTAGTAAACCCCATTTCAGATGATGGAAGCTCTGAAGCCATTTTCTTGCAGCAGCCTTTCAAATACTTTGGACGCGTATACAATCAGATCTATGTAAGCATTGAACCTTTTCTTTTAGGGTAAAGATATTGTTCTACTTATTACATCATCAATTAATAATGCATCAATAGTTTTTGTCAAATTCTCTTCAGTCAAGAGAGATTTCTCCTGTTTAAGTGTACAACTGGATGTTTTTCAACATCTTTGTAAAATGAATGATACTTTTGACTGGTAGCAGATAATTCTACAGGAATTTGATCTGAATTTTAGGTGAACAACAATGGTCACTTGACATTTACTCAACCACTATCTGCCTACGTCCCTTATCTGAACGCTGGAATAGACATCATTGCTCCTCTGTGGACTGACCTTAGAAATGTAAATGGTGGAACCATCTCCTATAGAGAGGATACAAGCAGTGCTGTACTGGCACAAGTCACTGAAGCTGTTCACCAATATTTCCCTAACGTGGCTTTTACTGCTTCATCAGCCTTTGTGGCTACCTGGGACAGTGTGCCGTACTTCTCTGGTGAAGGGGTAAGACCTAATCTCTGATTTTTGATGAATGCTCTTGTGGGGTTTTTGTTGTGAATGTTCTCAATTGTTTATGTTTTTTGTTTTGTTTTTGAAGTCGGTTACTTTCCAAGTGGTTTTAGTCTCCAATGGTG
This sequence comes from Anabarilius grahami, assembly GCA_003731715.1. NCBI lineage: Eukaryota > Metazoa > Chordata > Actinopteri > Cypriniformes > Xenocyprididae > Anabarilius > Anabarilius grahami. The sequence continues at coordinate 48,520 of RJVU01031529.1, forward strand.
AACGCTCTTTCATCCTGATCAACTATGGTGATATTGCAGAAACAGGACAAGTTTGGCTGGTGAGTGGATTGAAGATCCGTACACATTTCACAAATAGCAGAAATGAATGACTAGAGATTACTTATGGCCGAATTCATACCTTATTTATAGGCAAGAGATGGTTTATTTGGAATAGGATTTGACTGAGGTTTTAAATATTCTTTTATACTTTTACAGGCTGGTTATGACACAGTGGACTCTGTCAGTTCTTTCCAAATTCCAGCATCAAGTGCCCCAGAACTCTCGTTCAGCAGTAATATCAATGTGAATGGTCGCTGGTCTTTCCGTGTTGATGGATCACCAAACTGTAAGCCAGAGAGTCACCTGTTTATCTACAACATGATCCTCAAAATTTTAACCTGCACCATTTTTTTTTTCTTTTTTGAGCTTACATTCCTTTGAAAATACTAAACAATTCACTGGCGCTTATACTTTTCCTAGTGCCGGCTAATTTCCTGCCATTTGGGGATGGAGACGTAGTAAACCCCATTTCAGATGATGGAAGCTCTGAAGCCATTTTCTTGCAGCAGCCTTTCAAATACTTTGGACGCGTATACAATCAGATCTATGTAAGCATTGAACCTTTTCTTTTAGGGTAAAGATATTGTTCTACTTATTACATCATCAATTAATAATGCATCAATAGTTTTTGTCAAATTCTCTTCAGTCAAGAGAGATTTCTCCTGTTTAAGTGTACAACTGGATGTTTTTCAACATCTTTGTAAAATGAATGATACTTTTGACTGGTAGCAGATAATTCTACAGGAATTTGATCTGAATTTTAGGTGAACAACAATGGTCACTTGACATTTACTCAACCACTATCTGCCTACGTCCCTTATCTGAACGCTGGAATAGACATCATTGCTCCTCTGTGGACTGACCTTAGAAATGTAAATGGTGGAACCATCTCCTATAGAGAGGATACAAGCAGTGCTGTACTGGCACAAGTCACTGAAGCTGTTCACCAATATTTCCCTAACGTGGCTTTTACTGCTTCATCAGCCTTTGTGGCTACCTGGGACAGTGTGCCGTACTTCTCTGGTGAAGGGGTAAGACCTAATCTCTGATTTTTGATGAATGCTCTTGTGGGGTTTTTGTTGTGAATGTTCTCAATTGTTTATGTTTTTTGTTTTGTTTTTGAAGTCGGTTACTTTCCAAGTGGTTTTAGTCTCCAATGGTGAACGCTCTTTCATCCTGATCAACTATGGTGATATTGCAGAAACAGGACAAGTTTGGCTGGTGAGTGGATTGAAGATCCGTACACATTTCACAAATAGCAGAAATGAATGACTAGAGATTACTTATGGCCGAATTCATACCTTATTTATAGGCAAGAGATGGTTTATTTGGAATAGGATTTGACTGAGGTTTTAAATATTCTTTTATACTTTTACAGGCTGGTTATGACACAGTGGACTCTGTCAGTTCTTTCCAAATTCCAGCATCAAGTGCCCCAGAACTCTCGTTCAGCAGTAATATCAATGTGAATGGTCGCTGGTCTTTCCGTGTTGATGGATCACCAAACTGTAAGCCAGAGAGTCACCTGTTTATCTACAACATGATCCTCAAAATTTTAACCTGCACCATTTTTTTTTTCTTTTTTGAGCTTACATTCCTTTGAAAATACTAAACAATTCACTGGCGCTTATACTTTTCCTAGTGCCGGCTAATTTCCTGCCATTTGGGGATGGAGACGTAGTAAACCCCATTTCAGATGATGGAAGCTCTGAAGCCATTTTCTTGCAGCAGCCTTTCAAATACTTTGGACGCGTATACAATCAGATCTATGTAAGCATTGAACCTTTTCTTTTAGGGTAAAGATATTGTTCTACTTATTACATCATCAATTAATAATGCATCAATAGTTTTTGTCAAATTCTCTTCAGTCAAGAGAGATTTCTCCTGTTTAAGTGTACAACTGGATGTTTTTCAACATCTTTGTAAAATGAATGATACTTTTGACTGGTAGCAGATAATTCTACAGGAATTTGATCTGAATTTTAGGTGAACAACAATGGTCACTTGACATTTACTCAACCACTATCTGCCTACGTCCCTTATCTGAACGCTGGAATAGACATCATTGCTCCTCTGTGGACTGACCTTAGAAATGTAAATGGTGGAACCATCTCCTATAGAGAGGATACAAGCAGTGCTGTACTGGCACAAGTCACTGAAGCTGTTCACCAATATTTCCCTAACGTGGCTTTTACTGCTTCATCAGCCTTTGTGGCTACCTGGGACAGTGTGCCGTACTTCTCTGGTGAAGGGGTAAGACCTAATCTCTGATTTTTGATGAATGCTCTTGTGGGGTTTTTGTTGTGAATGTTCTCAATTGTTTATGTTTTTTGTTTTGTTTTTGAAGTCGGTTACTTTCCAAGTGGTTTTAGTCTCCAATGGTGAACGCTCTTTCATCCTGATCAACTATGGTGATATTGCAGAAACAGGACAAGTTTGGCTGGTGAGTGGATTGAAGATCCGTACACATTTCACAAATAGCAGAAATGAATGACTAGAGATTACTTATGGCCGAATTCATACCTTATTTATAGGCAAGAGATGGTTTATTTGGAATAGGATTTGACTGAGGTTTTAAATATTCTTTTATACTTTTACAGGCTGGTTATGACACAGTGGACTCTGTCAGTTCTTTCCAAATTCCAGCATCAAGTGCCCCAGAACTCTCGTTCAGCAGTAATATCAATGTGAATGGTCGCTGGTCTTTCCGTGTTGATGGATCACCAAACTGTAAGCCAGAGAGTCACCTGTTTATCTACAACATGATCCTCAAAATTTTAACCTGCACCATTTTTTTTTTCTTTTTTGAGCTTACATTCCTTTGAAAATACTAAACAATTCACTGGCGCTTATACTTTTCCTAGTGCCGGCTAATTTCCTGCCATTTGGGGATGGAGACGTAGTAAACCCCATTTCAGATGATGGAAGCTCTGAAGCCATTTTCTTGCAGCAGCCTTTCAAATACTTTGGACGCGTATACAATCAGATCTATGTAAGCATTGAACCTTTTCTTTTAGGGTAAAGATATTGTTCTACTTATTACATCATCAATTAATAATGCATCAATAGTTTTTGTCAAATTCTCTTCAGTCAAGAGAGATTTCTCCTGTTTAAGTGTACAACTGGATGTTTTTCAACATCTTTGTAAAATGAATGATACTTTTGACTGGTAGCAGATAATTCTACAGGAATTTGATCTGAATTTTAGGTGAACAACAATGGTCACTTGACATTTACTCAACCACTATCTGCCTACGTCCCTTATCTGAACGCTGGAATAGACATCATTGCTCCTCTGTGGACTGACCTTAGAAATGTAAATGGTGGAACCATCTCCTATAGAGAGGATACAAGCAGTGCTGTACTGGCACAAGTCACTGAAGCTGTTCACCAATATTTCCCTAACGTGGCTTTTACTGCTTCATCAGCCTTTGTGGCTACCTGGGACAGTGTGCCGTACTTCTCTGGTGAAGGGGTAAGACCTAATCTCTGATTTTTGATGAATGCTCTTGTGGGGTTTTTGTTGTGAATGTTCTCAATTGTTTATGTTTTTTGTTTTGTTTTTGAAGTCGGTTACTTTCCAAGTGGTTTTAGTCTCCAATGGTGAACGCTCTTTCATCCTGATCAACTATGGTGATATTGCAGAAACAGGACAAGTTTGGCTGGTGAGTGGATTGAAGATCCGTACACATTTCACAAATAGCAGAAATGAATGACTAGAGATTACTTATGGCCGAATTCATACCTTATTTATAGGCAAGAGATGGTTTATTTGGAATAGGATTTGACTGAGGTTTTAAATATTCTTTTATACTTTTACAGGCTGGTTATGACACAGTGGACTCTGTCAGTTCTTTCCAAATTCCAGCATCAAGTGCCCCAGAACTCTCGTTCAGCAGTAATATCAATGTGAATGGTCGCTGGTCTTTCCGTGTTGATGGATCACCAAACTGTAAGCCAGAGAGTCACCTGTTTATCTACAACATGATCCTCAAAATTTTAACCTGCACCATTTTTTTTTTCTTTTTTGAGCTTACATTCCTTTGAAAATACTAAACAATTCACTGGCGCTTATACTTTTCCTAGTGCCGGCTAATTTCCTGCCATTTGGGGATGGAGACGTAGTAAACCCCATTTCAGATGATGGAAGCTCTGAAGCCATTTTCTTGCAGCAGCCTTTCAAATACTTTGGACGCGTATACAATCAGATCTATGTAAGCATTGAACCTTTTCTTTTAGGGTAAAGATATTGTTCTACTTATTACATCATCAATTAATAATGCATCAATAGTTTTTGTCAAATTCTCTTCAGTCAAGAGAGATTTCTCCTGTTTAAGTGTACAACTGGATGTTTTTCAACATCTTTGTAAAATGAATGATACTTTTGACTGGTAGCAGATAATTCTACAGGAATTTGATCTGAATTTTAGGTGAACAACAATGGTCACTTGACATTTACTCAACCACTATCTGCCTACGTCCCTTATCTGAACGCTGGAATAGACATCATTGCTCCTCTGTGGACTGACCTTAGAAATGTAAATGGTGGAACCATCTCCTATAGAGAGGATACAAGCAGTGCTGTACTGGCACAAGTCACTGAAGCTGTTCACCAATATTTCCCTAACGTGGCTTTTACTGCTTCATCAGCCTTTGTGGCTACCTGGGACAGTGTGCCGTACTTCTCTGGTGAAGGGGTAAGACCTAATCTCTGATTTTTGATGAATGCTCTTGTGGGGTTTTTGTTGTGAATGTTCTCAATTGTTTATGTTTTTTGTTTTGTTTTTGAAGTCGGTTACTTTCCAAGTGGTTTTAGTCTCCAATGGTGAACGCTCTTTCATCCTGATCAACTATGGTGATATTGCAGAAACAGGACAAGTTTGGCTGGTGAGTGGATTGAAGATCCGTACACATTTCACAAATAGCAGAAATGAATGACTAGAGATTACTTATGGCCGAATTCATACCTTATTTATAGGCAAGAGATGGTTTATTTGGAATAGGATTTGACTGAGGTTTTAAATATTCTTTTATACTTTTACAGGCTGGTTATGACACAGTGGACTCTGTCAGTTCTTTCCAAATTCCAGCATCAAGTGCCCCAGAACTCTCGTTCAGCAGTAATTTCAATGTGAATGGTCGCTGGTCTTTCCGTGTTGATGGATCACCAAACTGTAAGCCAGAGAGTCACCTGTTTATCTACAACATGATCCTCAAACTTTTAACCTGCACCATTTTTTTTTCTGTTGAGCTTACATTCCTTTGAAAATGCGAAACAATTCACTGGTGCTTATACTTTTCCTAGTGCCGGCTAATTTCCTGCCATTTGGGGATGGAGACGTAGTAAATCCCATTTCAGATGATGGAAGCTCTGAAGCCATTTTCTTGCAGCAGCCTTTCAAATACTTTGGACGCATATACAATCAGATCTATGTAAGCATTGAACATTTTCTTTTAGGGTAAAGATATTGTTCTATTTATTACATCATCAATTAATAATACATCGATAGTTTTTGTCAAATTCTATACAGTCAAGAGAGATTTCTCCCGTTGAAGTGTACAACTGGATTTTTTTCAACATCTTTGTAAAATGAATGATACTTTTGACTGGTAGCAGATAATTTTACAGGAATTTGATCTGAATTTTAGGTGAACAACAATGGTCACTTGACATTTACTCAACCACTATCTGCCTACGTCCCTTATCTGAATGCTGGAATAGACATCATTGCTCCTCTGTGGACTGACCTTAGAAATGTATATGGTGGAACCATCTCCTATAGAGAGGATACAAGCAGTGCTGTACTGGCACAAGTCACTGAAGCTGTTCACCAATATTTCCCTAACGTGCCTTTTACTGCTTCATCAGCCTTTGTGGCTACCTGGGACAGTGTGCCATACTACAGTGGTATAGGGGTAAGACCAAATCTGGTTTTTGATGAATGTTGTATGTGTGTTTTTGATAATAAATTTTGTCAATTGTTTATTTTTTTAAGTTGGTTACTTTCCAAGTGGTTTTAGTCTCCAGTGGTGAACGCTCTTTCATCCTAATCAACTATGGTGATATTGCAGAAACAGGACAAGTTTGGCTAGTAAGTTCCAAATAATGTTATCATTAAATATGAGTTTAGTTTCCAAACTTTTCTAGTTTACATACATCTTATTTCATTCAGGCTGGCTTTGACACAGTGGACTCTTCACACTCTTTTGCCATTTCATTACTGAGTGCTTCTGAACTGTCATCCAGCAGCAATGTCAATAATAACGGTCGTTGGGTTTTCTATGTTGATGGTGGTTACGATGGTAAGTTCTCTGTTTCAACTCATTGTTTTCAAAGTATAAATAATGGCTATAGTCTTCAGCTATTCTAATGTAATTTACTTAACACATTTGGGTAGATCAAGATTCAAATTAATGAATGCTTTCATGTTTTATTTTTCATTTTATTTTTTGCAATGGTGTTTTTATTTTCTATCTTAGTTTGTGATACTTGCACTGAAAATGAGGCTTGTCAGCAGAGAGGTGGTGTCTATGGCTGTGTTTGCTTGGATGGACAACAACCAAATCATGAAATCTTTGGTGAGTGCTCTCACATACATTAAACTAAAAACTTTAAAAACATTATTACATTCAAACCTGAACACAGAGCAAGCATTTTATTCATAATATCAGAGTTCAATAGAAATGTAACAAAAATGAACAGCAGGGTCATGAAAAACCTGGAAAAGTCATGGTATTTTAAGGTATTTTTCCAGGCCTGGAAAAAATTTGGGAAAATAAATAAACCCAGAAAGTTTTGGAAAAGTCATGGAAATTTGTTTTCCATGAAATTTGTTTCAGAATATTTAGATGGTAGAAAATATGTTTAAGTGATAATATCGTTTAAACAAACTACAGTACTAACGTTCATGCAATCCATCCGACTGCGGCATTTCCATCAGATTTTGTTTTGCAGTGATGAGCATTATAACCAATCACACATATTTCCATTGAGCTTTTGAGTATGATGGCCAATCAGAGGCGTTCAGATTGGTCTTTGCTGAAATTAAGAGTTTTGTTCAGTGTGCAATGCTCTCTCTGACTGAATTCTGACTGAAACTTGCAAATTCTCCCATCATAAACAACAAAGTGCAGATTTTATATAAGAGATGCATGTTGCAGTGTAGTCAGATTCTGTGATTTTAACAGGAGTGTTTGTGAGAAACTCATGCTAGACCCTAGTTATGGACAGCGTCACGATTGCTCCTGGCACTGAGTGTGTATCTATAGAGAATGAGAAGGTGACGTCACTGCGTTTTCACTCGCGTTGCGTTTCGGGAAGGCGTTGCCATATAAGAAGGATACGCTATCCATTGCCATGGTTACTTCGACAGTGAGACGTGCATGATATTTGTTTGCATTTTTGTGATACACCACAGTTTCTTGGAAAAAAATGGAGAATGAGGAATCGAAAAAAAGGGATTCTATCTGGAGAAACTAAATAACACCGCCAAGCTGCATTATTTAGCGAAACTGCTTGACATAAACAACATCGAGCCGTATGACCTGCCAGCTACAGAATGGACAAAAGGCCCAGAAGAACTACCACCTGTCACATACCCTGACATCATCACATTACCTGGTTTATGGTATCAGTGCCTACACAATGCAAGAGTTCAGAAGATTTAAGTCATTAGAAGCAAGTTATTAAGTTTAAGCTATTAGCAAGCAGCATTATTTAGAGAAACTGCTTGACATCACTAACCAGTCTATGACTCAGTAGGCGATAATAATTACATTTTTACTATTTTACAATTAATTTAATAATAAGCATTATAACTGTAATAAAAGTGGAGTGCAACCTTACCTTAGCAGTATGACTGAGCTCTCTCAGTTTATAGGTTTGTGGGTTTGTAACACCGTGTCTACACTGGTGACAATAGAAAAGACAATAGAACCCATTATAATCAGTCATATCATATTGTCTACACTGGATGCAGAGTGACGCGACACAACAAATTCGGAATTAAGTAAACGGATTCCTTGTTCTATTTCTGACGTAGTCCAAGTGCTTTGCAACTGTCGGTTTGTAGTTCAGTGTAGAGAGCTTTTAGCTGTTGCGGCGCGATGCGACGCGACAATGGTCGCATCTGGTGTAGACACAGTGTAAAATCTTGCACTGCTTCATAATATAATGCTTCATAAGCTTCTAATGACTTAAAGCGTCTGAACTCTTGCATTGTGTTGGCACCGATACCATACAAACCAGATAATTGACGATGTCAGGGTATGTGGCAAGTGGTAGTGCTTCTCAGTCTTTTATGCATTCTGTTGCTGGCAGGTCGCACCGTTTGATGTTGTTGATGTCAAGCAGTTTCTCTAAATAATGCTGCTTGGCGGTGTTATTTAGTCTCTCCCAATAGAACCCTTTTTCTTTCGTTTCCTTGTCCATTTCTTTCCAAGAAACTGCCGTATTGCAAAAATGCAAACAAATATCAAGCTGTTTTGCTATTTCTCTCAGTCTCACTGTCGAAGTAACCATGGTAACGGATAGAGTATTCTTCTAACATGGCGATGCCTTCCCGAAATGCAACACGGAGTGAAAACATTTTGATGTAACTCCTCATTCTCTATTCGGTTGTTAAGTCTGACATCATGCGGCAGCGCTTCCGAGTCCAAACGCTCTATCTCATACCACAAGAAAACGATGGGTTACATAACGTAATCCCGGGTTCTTTGATAACAGAGTGAGGTGTTTCACTATGAGAAATCGCTTTGGGCGTGACCAACTACGGAAGCTCCTATGACACCACGTCTGTCCTTGACAGACAGGTCGATCTGAGATCAGGCTCCGTCCCACCTATATCACTCAGGTCGACCCCTATTGAGATCATTATAGAGAGATTTCTTCCCGTTCCTGTGCAAGGAGGGAAGTGTTGGTGAAACACCTCACTCTGTTATCAAAGAACCCAGGAACTTCGCTCGGTGTTTCACTATGGGAGATATAGACCACTCCCGGATTGCACAACATATGCTATACATAACGATTATGTGGGTCCCAACCCAATGACTCCTACCATCGCATGTGCTGCAGATGGCTCAGACACATTTAGTCTATAGAACCGCACAAAAGTGTGCGGCGTAGCCCAACTTGCCGCCGCATAGATATCCTGAACCGAAACTCCACTAAGTAAGGCCCATGATGTGGCCATGCCCCTAGTGGAGTGGGCCCTTAAGCCTTCAGGAGGATGAGATCCTCTGCATTTACATGCTAGAGATAAAGCATCTACAATCCAGTGGGACAGCCGCTGACGCGACAAAGGCTTCCCTTTATGAGGAGTAGCCCAAGACACAAACAGCTGGTCATTCCTTCTAAAACCTGCTGTTCTCTCCACAAACACAAGAAGCGCCTGTACTGGACATAATGCATTCAATCTCCCCTTCTCCGGAGAAGAGAAAGGAGGAGGGTGAAAAGCTGTAAGTTCTGTAGTTGGACATCTATAAGCAGAGTCCACTACTTTAGGTACAAAAGCAGGGTTAGGGTGAAAAGAAACCTTTGTAAACCCTGGAGAAAACTGTAAACAAGACAGCCTGATAGACAGGGCCTGTAAGTCACTCATGCACTTAGCAGTGACCAGTGCTACAAGCAGTGTTGTCTCAAGAAAGAGAAACTTCAACCCAATGCCCTCTAACGGCTCAAAAGGGTGTTGAGAAAGGGCCTCTAAAACCAATGACAAATCCCACAAGGGGACCATCTCCCTGACCACTGGCCTCTTGCGGCGTGCCTCTTTCATAAAACGACTTATTAAAGGGTGCTGACCCGCCGTCTTGTCACCAAAACCAACATGACAAGCAGAAATAGCTGCTAAATATACCTTCAGGGAAGAAAAAGCCTTCCCTTTATCTAGGAGATCCTGGAGAAAACATAATATGTCCCTCACTGAGCACTGAAAAGGGACAATATTGTAATGTTTTGTCTGTAGTTCCTTATTTTCACCACAAGATGGTGCTAATTCAACCCAGACTAATGGGGGCCTCCTGCACTCAAATTCCACCTCTCACGGGCCAGGCCCAAAGATCTATCCTGTCTGGGTGAGGATGGTAAATTCGCTCGCTCCAGTGATGAAACTAGGGAACCTATCGCCCTCGGCAGTCTGCCTGGCTGCAATAGTGAAACATTTATTGTGTGTTCTATATTTGGAGAGCATATCACCCTTAGCTTGTGGCTTGGATGCGATGAATCAGTGGGTGTTTGAGTGCTTTGTGACACTGATGAACATCTTCCTCTATTTTCTGAACTTAAGGAGAACATACAGAAACAGCCCTTACCAAACTTAGAACTGCAGGGCTGGAAGCCTTCCTTCTCTTTGCAGGTGTTTTCGTGTCAGGTCGCACGCTTCTTCTTCCGTTCCTCTGGGTGGGGCGGGCGGTTCCTACCCTCCGCGGCAGCAAATGAATGCTTCCCCCATGGTCCGGAGCCATCTGACCTCTGACGTTGGTCAGTATTCTGCCCACTGAGAGCAGGTCTCATGTTCCTAGCCCCCGTCCGTCTCCCTCTCGCTACAGCGGCTGCTGCAAAGCCCTGTCGCGCTGGCTGAGAGAGTGGACGTGGTGTTTGCTTGCGTGGTAAACAGAGATTAAAAGCTTCATCCTCTTGTTTCCTGAGGGTGCTGGTTTCTCTCATTTTCTCGAGAGCTGGTCCGAACAGACCTTTAGTTGGATCATACGCTGCGTCCATCACATTCGCTTTCTGAGCGTCACCCAATCCTGACAGGTTCAGCCATAAAGCTCTCTCACCTGACACGGCCAGACCCATCACGCGGCCACAGCCCTGAACCGCTCCACGTGAAGAGCGGAGAATTAAATCGTTCACCACACATATTTTGTCCCAGAGTGCTGGGTTCGGCACTCCTGTGTCAAGCTGTCCATCTCCCCATTTCCTCCAAAATCTCTGCTTGATACGCTGACAGTAAAGTCACTGCGTTCAGCGAGCACACCGATTGTGCCGCGTACTTATACATCCTCTGATAGATGGACGCGGTTAAACGTTCCATCTTGCTCGGCAACGAAATTTGAGATAAGGCAGAAATAGAGCGCCGATTCGGGTGGAGATGATAGGCCACTGAAGACTCTATCGCTGGGGGTCCGGCCAGCCCCAGCTCACCCATCCCCTGAATCTCCATCTTAGAATATCCTTTGGCCGGGAGCTTGCTCTTAAAGGGGCTGCACCAATGGCGAGACATTTCCTTCATGCAAGCGGGCCAAGCTAGGCCCAGTTTCGCCGCGGCTCGTTTACACACCTCATGCAGGTTACTGTCTGCCTGAGAGGCTGAGTCAGTCATGCTGGGGGTCTAGACTGTGGGATAGGGAATGGAGAATTCTCTTCCTCTTCCTCATCATCCATGTCTAAGTCGAGGAGGTCAGAGTTAGCATCGCCATCTGCGTCCTCATCAATCGGTTCTTCCTCCTCCTGCGCGAGAAGGCCCTCGAACAGAGGAGGCATATCCGGGGATTCGGCTTCCATCATGTCCACCCAGCTCGTGGTAGCTCACGTATGATGCTCAGTAGCCGTAGATTTTGTGGCAGCTTCGGACAGACATGGGTCTTGTTGGTTAGCCACCGCTACTCTCAGCCTTCTCTCTAAGATTTTCACCGGCACTGACGCACAGTGAATGCATGTTTGCGCGTGTTTTGGGCTCATACACACGATGCACATTGGGTGAGGGTCCCTGCTCGAGATGGTTGCTCCACATGACAATGGACACGGGCGGGATACAGCCTTCCTGCTCTTCGACTTATTCCCTTTGGTGGGGGTAATGACCGTCGACATGGCTGAAGAGTGAAAAGGTAATCGTCGGGTAGTTATCCCTTCCAACGGCTCGCCTTAACGCGTAAGCCTGAAGTAGGCTTGACGCCACTGAAGATCGTAATTTAATACGAGGTAGTCTGAACAGAATAGCTCGCCTTGATGCGGACACATTCAGAATTTATGATGTCACTCAACACAATCCAATCCACTGATGTCGCGTTCGGTGGCGTAATCCAATGACGGTATGCCTGTTGAACAGTTTAGCGAAATCAGCAACGACGTTGGATGTGCTGAGAGAGCTTGTAGTCCCTCACGGGAAGAAAGCGCGAATGATCTCGATAGTGGTCGACCTGAGTGATATAGGTGGGCCGGAGCCTGATCTCAGATCGACTTGTCTGTCAAGGACAGACTTGGTGTCATAGGAGCTTCCGTAGTTGGTCACGCCCAAAGTGATTTCACACAACGTGGTATAATACTACCAAAAAATTATAATCATAACCTTTATCTCCATACCAAAATTCCAGATGGCCAGACAGTGATTCATCTTTTATAAATCATTAAAATATTAATGTCTGTAACGCTGTGAGCATGGCGACTGTTGTATAGACTGTAAGTATTTTAAATGTTTAACTTTAAAATGTTAAATGTTGTAGCAAATTAGCTCAAAATAAATATGAATAATTAATCATAACTAATTATAATTAATTATTAATATTTGGATCAGTTAATAAAATTAACTTAATGTAATAAAATTAATATTACAATCAATTAACCCGTTGTCCAATGAACGCACAGTGTTAATTGTTTATTAATTCTAAGAAATGTTCATTTCCAGGTTATGGGAAATAACAATCTTATTGTAAAGTACTACTAAAAGCCTGTAGTCAGGACCAGCATGAATAGGGACTCCGGTATGTGAGCGTGAAACACGGACAACTTTACGTGTGACATGAACAAGACTTTATTAACTAGACTAAACACTTAAACTACTCTAACATTCACACACATACATGCATACAGTTTACCAAGAGAGAGAGAGCTAAAGCAGAGTACAGGAAAGCAAGAAGTTACAGCATTGTTTGACATTCAGCAGATCAACAGCCTTGAGCAAACCATCAGTTTAGTTTTAACAGGCCCTTCTTTAAAAGGGGTAAGGATACTCAATGTATCCGATGATGAGACTAAGTTTGATACTTGCATGTCTCTCCAAGTTGAATTAAAACTGTCCTGATGCAATTTGTGGAGGCTTCCGTTGAATCTTTGCTGATATTGTCTTGATGAAAGAGAACCAGTTGGATTCAGAGGATCTTTGGTGAATGGAAGTTTCTAGGCCGAAGCCTGGCACAAGCTTTGGGTTTCCGTAGAAGCTTCTAGAGCATCATCTTAACATCCGCATTTGTCAGTAAAAGAGAAGAAAAAGAGCAGGAAGAGAAGAGCGCAGGAAGCAAGAAGCAAAAGTTTGATCTTGTGATCAGTGAATATAAGGGGTGAAGATGTCACACCCTCTTGAGGTGTCTGAGCCAATAAGGAGTTTCCCTTTCAGAGGGAAGTTTTACGAGTCTTTGTTCTGTAGCAAGATATTAGCATAAGACACGGGATTGGATGAATGAGAGAATAACCTTCTAGATTCTTATAATACTAACATGTCACAGAGTTAGTAACATGTAACATAAATTACCAAATAGGAAATGAAAGTTGGAGTCCGTAGATACCAAACATCCTGCCAATGTGATCTCAGTTAACTATAAATTCCAGCTCTGGAATATATTAATACCCAAAATAGTTCAAAAGAGAAAATTAACAAATAGAATAAAGCCTATAAAAGGAAAGTCATGAGATGGGAAACTTGGATACATGTTTATACATTTCCTAAGTAGTTATATAGAGAATACATAGGATTAAGAGAGTTTATTTGTCCTTCTCAGGAAGAAGGAGTCACTAACATTCTTTCTGATCATATAAGTACCCTGTATCTGTAACAGGACACCTAGTTCTGTCAGCGTGTTAGCTACATTTGGGATGTTGGTTGCAGTTTTAGGGGGATGGGTTCACAGAACTTTGATAGTGGGAGTGAGTTTATGGGTAATTCATTAAATACAATGAATAATTGTGTGGCTGATTGATCCAGACGCTACATCCCCCCTTTTCAATCGTTGTTGTTCTTTCTATGGACAACAGCGAGCGACGTTGAAAGTGCAGAAAGATCAGGCACACCACTAGCACACAAGGCTGGAAGGCTGTGATGGACTCTGGTTGTAAGTGTCTCCTGGAGTGGTGATCGTTCCATGGCGGTTGATGTAGACAGTAGGCAAGCTCAGGTCTCTGAGCTGGTGCTGCAGGAATCAAGGCAGCCAGTGCCTTGATCGTGTGTCATCTGTCAGTTAGTGTTGGTACAGTTAATGCAGGCAAGATGTTTGCTGGTGGCAAGGTTCAGGTCTCTGAGCTTGCTCAGCAACAGGTGTCCAGATGACAGGTGACACTGTCAAGGCACCTGCTACTTCGACACCTGTGGAGCAGGTGGTTGTAGGAGGAGGTTACAGGAGTTGTAGTGTGAAGAGGGTTTCAGACTCACCTAGGTCTGATGGCAGAGGAGCAACCGGTGATTGTAGCCTCTGCTCTCAGTCAGAAGCAGTCTGAAGTTTGCAGTGTCACTCTGCTCTTGTGGCGTGGCTGGCTTGAGCAGGGCTGCGTGGTGTTGTGTGAGTGGTCAGAATCTTGTGCTTCTGAGTACTTCTCAGGTAAGAACTGTTCAAGGAGCTCTTTTACTAGCATTAGAAGCTCCTGTGGGTCCGATGCAGGCGTGTCCATTCGTCCTTGTGCAGCATCTGTATGGCTGCTGTGTGAAGGGCGTGGAGGAAGAGGTGGTTGCTGCCTGCTGTTGGAGGTCCTGCGGGGTCTGCAGGATGAGGATGCTCCCATCCATGGCTTCTTCCTGTGGTAGGTCTGGTACCTGGGTCTGTTGCCATGGGGACAGTTCTGTCCTTGGCTGGCTAGGAGCCTTTTGGAGAAGGGTTTTGCATTGTAGCAATGCTGTGCGCCTTCTTTTGCCAGCTCTGGGTCCTGGGCTTTGCAATTCACAGTTCCTTGTGTGTTACAAACCCTTTTTGATGAGGCCAGGTGTTTGTTAAAGGCCTTCTGTGTCAAGTCACGTAGTTGGCGAATAGGCATTGTGCGGGGGCAGGCCGTAATGCCTAAATGGTGGCTTACAATCGGATGGAGATTTCGGAGGAAAAGGCTCTTAAAGCTGGTGTCCTCCTCCATCCCAGGCTCGTTGCGAGCTCCAAAGTAGGCTTGTCTCAGTCTATGGTAGTAGGCGTAAGGAATTTCATGTCTGCCTTGTTTGGTGTCTAGGGCAGCAATCAGTCCACTTTCAGACTCTGAGTCTGAGAATTCCTTAACGATGGCTTGTTTCAACTGCCGGTAGTCAGATTGGATGTTTTCTGGCTGCCGGGCCAGAAAGCGCCGCACCTCTGGTCCGGAAGTGATCCAGAGAAGAAAGAGTCTATCTTGGTGGGTCGCACTCGTCAAGTACTGCAGGTGAAAGTCAATGTCTCGTAAGTAGCCGTGGACATCGTGGTCTCCTGCGAGCTCTGGGGTGAATGCAGGGATGTGCTTGGCTATTCGTTGGAGGTCTTTGAATGCCACTTCACATGATGTTTCAGGGTCTGTCTGAATTAATCCTTCTCCTTCTGCAGCTGCAGAGGATTTCAGGAAATTGTCTGATATGGTGTCAAGCAGAAGGCTTTGGCTCCCCCCTTGGTACCTCTGTGCTTGGCTGGGGGAGGTTCTTATGCTGACTCCATGTGGTGAAGTGAGATGTTTCTCCTGCAGTGGTTCTGTTTGCTGCAGGTAAGAGAGTCTCAGTTCTCTTTGGGCCATGTCAAGTTCGTCTTTGGTGTTGTCCAGGTGACGTTCACAGGCCCTGATTCTGGCGTCTTTGTCCAAGCGTTCAGAATTTGCTGTTTTTAACAGGGATTCTTTGTGAAAGAGTTCCTTTTCCAGGTTCTCTCTGGCGGCCTTTTCCAGCTGCTCTCGTTGCTGAGCAGCTATCAGAGCCTTTTGAAGTTTGTGGATTTTCTTCTGTGACTCTTCTGTGTCAGGGTCCTTGTGTCTGTCCTGAGCCTCCATCTCTAGCTGGTCTATGCGGCTTTTAGCATGTGTCAGCTCCTTGTGAGATCCTGCGATCTGGAATTTGAGGTTGTTTACTTCCTGTTTCAAACATGTGAGGTTGTGGGCCAGGAAGAAGATGACCTCAGTCAGATCTTTGTGATCATACCTCTGGTTTGAGTCATCTTCCTTTAGTTCTCTTCCATTGTTGTCCAGTTGCTTTTGGCTCTGGTGTTGCAAGTGATCGGCAGCCCTGGTTAGGAGGGTGTTCCTCACGACACCTAGCCAGTCCTTTTGGTCTGCCATCTGGGCAGTTAGGCTGAGCATCTGCAACATTTAGGCACGCTTGTGGTGAGAGTAAGGGCAAGAGACTAATGCAAGATCAAACAGAATTTGGAGCTGAAGGCACAGTGGGGCAGATAGGTGTATAAAATACAGCTAGGTTTAATAAATGCCTTAAGATGGTTCTTAATGGTCAAATTATGTCTCAGAACTTGCTGATGGCTCACAACAGGCTTGACCTCTGAACAAATGGAAAAGAGAAAGGGAGAGGAAGAGGAGAGCTTTCCTATTAGATTGTGTTTATTAGTGGTGCTCAAAATTATGCCATAGCAATCGTTCAGATTACTTTTGTAGCTGGCTCATAAAATTGAAACAATTGTTGTAAATAAACAAAATCAAGAAGGAAAGTGTGTCTAACTACTTGTGGTTCTATTGGGAATTTAAACCACACGAGACCAAAAAGGAAAATGTACATAAATCACATAGATGAACAAAATAATACTAGTAAAAATGAATAGCTGACTGCTATTATGATTAAAATCAATACAGGATTTAAAGAAGTGATTAAAACAGCAGAATGATCTGGTATTGGGAATAGTCAATAGCACTAGTGATTAACAATTAGATTAGCTTTGGAAATCAGTCTGTAGTTGGTCACAGCTGCAGCATGTTCAGGACCACACCATGTGTGTGTCCCTCCCTGAAGCTTAGTCAACGTGCTATTGAAAAATCTCAATAAATCCTAGAATTCTTCTTTAGCTAAACAATTTACATGTAATTAAATTTAGATTTAATTACCCTAGTAACTGCAGATTTAGCTGAACAGTGTTCAGGGAGAAATGCACCTAAGTGCAGATGAAATTAGCTGAGAAGAATTCAAGGTAAGGAAAGAGAGAAATCAGAAAACCAGGAATGTGGTTAAGGGAAATTGGTTTAGATTAGTTCACACTGCATACACACAAGCTATAGTTAAGGCTTCACGTAAATGATGCTAACCACTAACTGTAGAAGCTATTAGTTAGCTTAGCCTGAGGTGAAGGGCTGCTAGGTGGGGTTAGCTTAGCCACCTAGCCTGGTTTGTTTACAATATGGCATCACAAGGTGATGAGTTAGCACTTCCTGTGACAAGTCGTTGTCATGGGAACCAATGCACTTCAGAGCAATTCAAACAGTTCATGAAAACTGTCTGCTCATTTCAAACGAGTTACATATAGAGTTAAAATTTGACGCTTATACTTTCAGATTTTCAAAAACTTGATATTACATTCAGTAAAATGCAAATATGTTTTGGCATTTGCAAATTTTACTCATGTAAACTCTTCTCTCTACTTTAAACAACTTCTTGTACTTGTTTAAAGAGTAATTACACAGTTTGCTGTAAGTCAAAGCTTGTTTAAGCATACATAGTTAAGTCCGTCTTGTGCATAAATACTGATGTTCCTTTCAGCGAGTGAAACACAGTTTTGGTCAACAGGTAGCTATGCTTGTAGATGCAGCCAAAGTTTAGGTGAATGACATCAATCTTAACTATAAAAGGGGAGCATTACCCAAATCTACATTTATATAACACTGTACTGATATTTATTCATCAGAAACAGGTTAAGCAATACTGCAATTGGTATTTCTCCAACCAAAGCAGAATAATCAAATCTGGTACAGTTTACATGCCGCTGAGCTGAGATTCCGTCGTCAAAACAGACTTACGCTTTAATACTGAGATTAGGGTTTCTTCGCTAAAATCAGATTAATTTTACTGATACCATTTGAACATATGCTAAAATGTGTCAAAAGTATACTCTTTCAGTTACAGTAGAGATGTCAATTCAAGCTATCATTTTATCAGCATTTAACAAGCCAGCAACTAGTGACCAAAATGTGCATCGTCTGTCGTATTCTGACTGGAATTATCAAATGCACACTTTTAAGTTGACAGTGATTTAAGCTCATAACCTTTGTTTAATCATGCCCGCATTCTCCACCAATAATGTAGCAAATTAGCTCAAAATAAATATGAATAATTAATCATAACTAGTTATAATTAATTATTAATATTTGGATCAGTTAATAAAATTAACTTAATGTAATAAAATTAATATTACAATCAATTAACCCGTTGTCCAATGAACGCACAGTGTTAATTGTTTATTAATTCTAAGAAATGTTCATTTCCAGGTTATGGGAAATAACAATATTATTGTACAGTACTACTAAGAGCCTGTAATTCAAGATCGGCATGAATAGGGACTCCAGTATATGAGCGCAAAACACGGACAACTTTACGTGTGACATGAACAAGACTTTATTAACTAGACTAAACACTTAACTACTCTAACATTCACACACATACATGCATACAGTTTACCAAGAGAGAGAGAGCTAAAGCAGAGTACAGGAAAGCAAGAAGTTACAGCATTGTTTGACATTCAGCAGATCAACAGCCTTGAGCAAACCATCAGTTTAGTTTTAACAGGCCCTTCTTTAAAAGGGGTAAGGATACTCAATGTATCCGATGATGAGACTAAGTTTGATACTTGCATGTCTCTCCAAGTTGAATTAAAACTGTCCTGATGCAATTTGTGGAGGCTTCCGTTGAATCTTTGCTGATATTGTCTTGATGAAAGAGAACCAGTTGGATTCAGAGGATCTTTGGTGAATGGAAGTTTCTAGGCCGAAGCCTGGCACAAGCTTAGGGTTCCGTAGAAGCTTCTAGCTTCTACAGCATCATCTTAACATCAGCATTTGTCAGTAAAAGAGAAGAAGAAGAGCAGGAAGAGAAGAGAGAAGCAAAAGTTTGATCTTGTGATCAGTGAATATAAGGGGTGAAGATGTCACACCCTCTTGAGGTGTCTGAGCCAATAAGGAGTTTCCCTTTCAGAGGGAAGTTTTACGAGTCTTTGTTCTGTAGCAAGATATTAGCATAAGACACGGGATTGGATGAATGAGAGAATAACCTTCTAGATTCTTATAATACTAACATGTCACAGAGTTAGTAACATGTAACATAAATTACCAAATAGGAAATGAAAGTTGGAGTCCGTAGATACCAAACATCCTGCCAATGTGATCTCAGTTAACTATAAATTCCAGCTCTGGAATATATTAATACCCAAAATAGTTCAAAAGAGAAAATTAACAAATAGAATAAAGCCTATAAAAGGAAAGTCATGAGATGGGAAACTTGGATACATGTTTATACATTTCCTAAGTAGTTATATAGAGAATACATAGGATTAAGAGAGTTTATTTGTCCTTCTCAGGAAGAAGGAGTCACTAACATTCTTTCTGATCATATAAGTACCCTGTATCTGTAACAGGACACCTAGTTCTGTCAGTGTGTTAGCTACATTTGGGATGTTGGTTGCAGTTTTAGGGGGATGGGTTCACAGAACTTTGATAGTGGGAGTGAGTTTATGGGTAATTCATTAAATACAATGAATAATTGTGTGGCTGATTGATCCAGACGCTACAATGTTTATTATGAATAAATAGCACTCATAAACGGCCGTCGAGATGGCATTCTCAAGTGAAACTAGTCGAGGCTTGGACCCGGAAACGGCGTTCCTTACATCACGACTTAACAAGCGGATAGACCTTATGCGCCAGAGAAACAACAAAGACTATAGAATAACACAAGACGCATCACTCGTATTGTTTTGAATGGGAGAAAGTGCAACACGCAATATGGCGGAATAAGTCCCGCCTTCTAAATAAGAGCCAATCGCCAATTGGTAAAGTCCGGTTCCTATAGAAACAGTCAGGCGCGCACCTCCTAAATGAGGCACAAGAGATGCGCATTTAGGACTGCGCATGCGCATTAGCTTGATCTAGCTTGAATAATACCGTTTTTTGTCATGATTCAAGCGTTTAGAAACAAAATTTATGAGACAGTTGTTGTCAGATTTCAAATATGAAATTTAATCGAAAGCTTGGCAAACAGCTTTGGAGAATTTTATGTTTCGGCATTCAAAGAGATAGGAGCTGCACTTGAATGCCCGAGAGGCATTTCAAAGATGGCCGCCGAGTGAAATGACTTGTCTTAAAGGGACTTTGGAAACAAGCACGCCACCATCTTTATAATGTTGTCTTTGAACTTCCGTTTTCGCTGTAGCTCTGTATATTTCTATGGCATCGCTGTCAAAGAATAATTAGCTGGTGAAGTGGATTTACTTGTTGTAGAGTTAATGAAAGTTATCATGAGCATTGTTATGTTGAAAGCAGATGTCCTAACAAATGTCAGTAGACCGGGAAAATTTTAAAATGAGCAGTTCATTCATAAATACATGAGTATTTGGTCTATAGCACGAGTTCATGCTTTTATTTGGCATACTCTTTATACGCAAAAGTAATCTTCTACGTGCATCTGGTATGCAAAATGTAGTGGGTGTGTGTGTATATTTCGTATAACATGCACACAAAAAAGTGAGTATCATTTGTACGCTAAAAATGTGTGTATCATATGTACGCTAAAAAGTGCATATTGGATGCACTTAAAAGGTCATTTACGCACATAAAGAACATGCAAAACGAAAGCATGAACTTGTTCTATAGATTTGATCGGTCACATCTGCTGCCTTTCTGTATAGTTTATTCCAGTTAATATAATTTATTCATCATGCTGATAAGATTGTGAAGTCTTCTTTTATATAAAAACATTTCATAATTGTTCTTAGATTGTTTTATCTGTGTAGCCAGAACAAACACAAAAACATTTTTATGTATTCTATTAATCGAAAATTAATAATCATTATTACAATATCAAGAATATTAATTGAAAATAATGACCCTGTAATGAGTTCCTGTTAATTTTATAATTTAAGAGTAACATTAAACAGTCTGTGTAAATAAACATTTATGCTATTTCAGATGCAGTTTCTGTTTCACCTTTGTAGTGTAAAGATGACTTTTGTTAATTATACAATTTTATTGGTAGCAGTCTATATAGTAATCTGATTGATTTAGCCACTAGTTAAATTTAAGTATTTGACATAAAAGACAACACAGGTAATCATAAAAATTGCACTTATGAAGGTCTGGCAGTTGCAGTTTGTACTTAGGTGTAAATTACTGAAATGAAAAAATAAACTTGACTGTTTTGGGGGAATTCAAATAGGGACGTTATCTTGTGATGATTGATGGTTATCCAAAGAGATTAATGGTAAATAGGAGGCAAAGCTGTTTTAAAATCTTCTTAGTTGCCAAATTTTGTATTCCAAAAGTTTGTCTTTGGCACTGCCACCTTGTAAAGTTACTGTCAGTGTTACTGGACACTTTTACTTACTTGATAAACATTGTTGGTTACCGTTGATATGTTAATCCGTTGCTACAGAGTGGAGTTCAGAAGGTCAGACACAATGTTCTATCTAACAGTCTTACTGGTGTATCAGCGTTATTTAAATAAATGTTTATTTCTTATTAAACCACATAGCTTGTCATTAATTAGGTAACACATATGTTAAATTTGAACATGGATTGTTATTCTTATTTTGCATGTATACACAGTTTCATGAAATGTTAGTTCATGAATTTTTGCCTCAAAAGTCATGGAAATTTACTGCTAGAAATGTGTACGAACCCAGTAACAGGAATGCTTTATCAGAACTTAACCCACCTGGTCTGATCGGACTTTAATCTTCTTAGTTGAGTATTCTGGCTCAATTTTAATTTTGCCATAATGTTACAGCCACACCAGTTCATTTGTTTTGCACTCCGTCATTGCTGTGTGCTTTTTTCTGCATCGTGGCGGATTTGTGGATTGTACACTTGTGGATTGTGCAACTTCTCCGACTTGCACCAGTTATTCCCAGCATTCTGTAAGCCTTGCTGAGGGAATGACCTACAAATCCTCGGCAGCCCACTTCCACTGACATGCCCCTGGTTTTCCAACCATTCCAGGGGCAGGCCTCCAGCAGTCCCTCATACTTCTCCCTCTTTCACTCCAGCGCCTCTTCCATCCTCTCCTCCCAAGGCACAGTTAGCTATAGTAGGATCAACTGTTTCATAGACTCCGAGACCAGGATGATGTCCGGTCTAAGATAAATAGCACACACTGAGCAAACACTGAGTTTCAAACGTTAAATGAAAAATGGTATTATAACCATCTCCATTTGCTCCATTACTGTAAGGAATGTTGAAAACTTCACATTTTCATAATCAAATAGTCGTAAGCTGTCTGAATGATTAGTAAATTATTAAATTGTTAAGTAAGTTATGTATAAATTAACTTATGTTAATGTTAATTTATGTATAAAATAATGTCCTCCAGACATGGATGTATGACCATTAAACATAGCCCTTTAAAGGTAATTACTAAGTTACTGGCATAACCCTTATTCTTTAGCCCTTGTAGAATCATTTCAATTTCTGCAAAAGACACCCATAAGGCACTGCGTCACCACACTCTCATAAGCACACACTTGGTGCCATCTCACCAGATCTGCAGCAAAAGGCACGAGCCTATGCAGCAACAGAGTATGGTCAGCCACGCAGTGTCACATTCCCACAGAGGGAACCAGAGTTACATTAGTAACCAAGACTTTCCCTTTTGTAAGAAACTCAACACTGCATCATTTCATAATTAGAACAAATATAATATATTATAAAGCCATGCGAAAAGTAGCTGCCAAGTGCTCAGCCATTGGAACAACAAGACTCACAAATTTTAAAGTTGCTTAAAAATTGCTTAGAAACCACAGAGCAACCTCTCCTGCAGTGCAACCTCTCCTGTTCATCCATCACAAATGTATGAGAAAAGGTCCGTACGGTAATGTATGTTCCTCTAGAAAATCCAACACTGAACCAACAGGACAGTGTCTCAACAGGACATTTCTCATCACAGACCATGACATAAATATACGCCATTTTAAAAGTTGGTTGACCCTGAAGCGCTGGCGGGGGGATCAACACGAGAACACGGCCTAGCAGATTCTCACTTGGCAAGCGCTGTGCAAAGAGTATGAACACTCATAAACTTGCAATGCCTGCTTATTGAACAGTCTGTATTGGTATCTCTCACACCCTCATTTTATTCATAAAAAAAAAAGAAATATGGGGTAAGGTATCATCTTGAATTTCGTTGTTGAAGACTGTGGTTGTGGACATAAGCACTATCGTCTGTAGTGCTTTAAATAATGCTTTAAATGAAACTTATATATAGTTTGTATATAGTTTCTAGTTAGTCCCCCCTGTAGTGAATTACAGTATTTAATTAATTAGCTCAAATTATGGGTGAAATATATATATAATTAAATCATAACGCGTTATGATTAATTATACTATAAATCGACCAAAAAGGGAATTATGCACATATATTGTGAATTAATTACAACGGATTATAATTAATTACATTAGTTCTAGTTTAATAGTCGTTTTAGAAAGACTAG
Organism: Anabarilius grahami; assembly: GCA_003731715.1. Lineage (NCBI taxonomy): Eukaryota > Metazoa > Chordata > Actinopteri > Cypriniformes > Xenocyprididae > Anabarilius > Anabarilius grahami. The sequence goes on from RJVU01031529.1 coordinate 72,136, forward strand.
TCTAGTTTTTCCAACAAACCATCAGTTTTCTCATTAACTATTTTAAAAGGTGGTTATTCTCTGGCCACAAGAAATAACTTCCTATTCTAGCATTAAATCCTAAAGCAGTTTGCAGAATCGAAACGTAGAAGTGACTTGGTTTTCTGAATGAGCAGCAGAAACAATCGAGCATGAATATAATCTATTTAATATATGAAACTACGAATACATAGGCTATGTGGCTAAATATACACCAATAATACACACATATACAAAAGCAAAAGTAAAGACAGGAAAAAAGAGAAGACAAATAGCAAAACTTACAGACAATCCTTAAGAGCCAGCAAAGAATCAGTATCACTTTGTTAGGTCATGTAACTTATCGCATCTAAGATAGAGAGAAGCGGTGAAAAAATCATCGTCAGTGAAAATCGCTTGGGTATGAACACAAAAAATGTCTCGAAAAACGCTGGCAATAAACGCGCGCAGTATTCGTCCTGGTGTGTACAGGCCTTTACACTCACATGTAAAGGTTTGGGGTACAATTCACACAACTATAGTCGTAACTTAATATTAAATACATGATTAAAACTGGAATACAGGCTTACAGGATTACATTTTAATCATATTTTAACGAATGTGACTTAAATAGAGTCCTGGTATGTTCCTCTCTGTGTGTGTGTTTGTGTGTGTGTGTGTGTGTGGTATGTATTGGGGTTTTGGCTGGTGCCTGTGGCCACCTGGCCATTAACCCACATGGTTAGTCCCCGGAGCTGGTGATGGGGTCTTCTGTTTGGCTTCAAATGGGCAACAAAGATGCCAAAGTCACAATCTCTTCCCAGACCGGCCAGAGCCGTGGTCCGTGAGTTATAGGGAAGGGTCAGATGTTAAAAGCATTCTTTACCTTACAGTGGTATTGCTGCTCCTGATCCTGTGCAGACGTTACACCCCCATGCTTCCAATACTGTCCTATATAAATACAGGCAAAAACAATGACAAAATAAATAAAATAAATCTTTGTAATCATACAAATAAATCTAAAAATATCTGTTGAATGCTTTATCTACACAGATGCTGTGGAGTCTTGTGCCAGCAGCACAGGGTCCCTGTCTCTATCCCGTTGCCAGCTCTTTGAATCTGGTTTTCCTCCTGAGACCCTGCACCTAAATGATCCAAGCTGCCAAGGGACCCTTGAAGATGGCAGACTTGTGTTTCAGTTTGACAATGAAGGCCACATATGTGGTACCATTCTGATGGTAATGATATTTACAATTCTGTTTCATCACTAGAGCTGTAGAGAAACAGAGATTCTCCTATAGCTTGAGACTGACATTTGTCCATGTCCTTATAGAGCAACAGAACTCACTTCATCTACCAAAACTCTATTCAGTCTAACTTGGGAGGCACTGGCCAGAGCATCATTACAAGAGAGAGATGGATGAATATTACTTTTTCTTGTGCATATCCTCTGATCCAGACCCTGTCTATGCCCATGGGTATCCAGGCTGAAGGCGGGTAAGGGTATTCAATACATTCTGAAAATACGTGTGTAGTATTACGACATTGAATAGTTTATTCATTTTAATTGCAGTGAGTGAAGCAAAGCAGTACTGCAATTTTAGAAAATCTTCATGTTTTTAACTTTGGATTAACTACATTCAATTTCCAATATTTGACTTGTCTGTCCTTTAGAACATGACAGAGGCTGCTTACCTACTCAAATCAATAAAATCATTGATCTCATTTAGGTATTTCCAGAGAATTTCCACCTGATGCACCTAATGTTTGTAACCAAGTAGATCTCACCCCCCATTGACTAACATAGTAGGGAATAAATACTATGGTAGTCAATGGGGGGCGAGATCTGCTTCGTTACAAACATTCTTTCAAATATCTTCCTTTTTGTACAGCAGAACAAAGAAATGTATACAGGTTTGGAACAACTTGAGGAGGAGTAAATGATGATAGAATTTTAATTTTTGGGTGTACTATCCCTTTAATAATTTTGGTTACAAGGTTACAGTGGTTATAAAGCAGGTTGTAGACTTAGTAAGTCTGCAGTTAAGCTTATCTTATGTTGCGACACAGTGCCTCAGATTTAGTGCTGGTAAGTGAAAGGTTGGTGATTTGAGTCTAGTAAGGCATGAGGCATCATCTATTAACCTGAGACATGAGCTATCACCATTACTATATCCTTAAGTCATGGTTACTATTGTTTTTTTTTTCTTTTTCCCCACAGTGAGATATATAAGGAGCTTCCTGGCCAGGGCACATACCAGGTCCGCATGATTCCCTACCATGATGCAGAGTTTACTAGCCCATTTGATGGGGAGGTGGAAATACAGGTGAACCAGCAGATGTATGTGGCTGTTGAGGTGGATGGAGTGGATATAAGTCAAATCGCAACAGTTCTGGACAACTGCTGGGCCACACCTGTTAATGATATCGACTATTCTATTCGCTGGAATCTAATAACTAGAGAGTGAGTGACTTTATGGTTAAATTACTAAATATGCTGTAATCCCAGAAAGTGAACACTACAGAATTGTTATACCATATGCTTGGTCATGGCAAGGCCATTGCTCTGACATAACAGCTCATTTTAATAATTTATTTTGTCTATGGGTCATTATACATCTTAAAGATTTCTGTTCTAAATCACATACAGATAAAGTAGCACAGTAAAAAAAGTACATTTATTTGAATGCATTAGTAAGAGAGTTTTGCAATGTAGCAGCACTTTATTTTAGAACGGCAATTACCTGTACAATAAACAACCCACCTTCTGCACGGCGGCCATGTTGTTAGTGTCAAAACCACAGGATCAGTGACTAGTCGACGTCAAGCTTAAAGCGTCATGGCAGAGCATTAAAGTCGACAAGTCTGTGAAACCCCTAGTCATGACCAAGCAATTGGTGCCTATATTTATGGAGCCCCGCACATGACATGCAAGAAGAAAAAAAAATTGTGCGCACAATTTACTAATTTGTTCCCTAAATTTACTAAATCGTGCGCACGATTTATAAATTGAGGGAACGAAATAGTAAATTGAGGGAATGAATTTGTAAATCGTGCGCACGATTTAGCCTACTGTTTTTTTTAAGATTTATTTTTGGCGTTTTTGCCTTTATTACGATAGGACAGTGATTAGTCAGGAAGCGAAGTGGGAGAGAGAGAGAGGGGGACTATGGAAGGCCGTTTCAGCATAAAAACGTTCCAGCGTTACTCGTCGTAATTATATTTTTACTAGTAACAATTAAATTAAAGAGCTCTATAATTCAATTTTTACTAGTAACAATTATGATTATAGAGCTCTCTAATTCAATTGTTACTAGTAACAATTCCAATTAGAGAGCTCTACAATTCATTTATTACTAGTCATATGTCTCCATTGACTTCCATTCATTTTTAATTATAGAGTTCTGTAATTCAATTGTTACTAGTAACAATTGGGATTATAGAGCTCTCTAATTGAATTCTTACTAGTAACAATTACAATTATAGAGCTCTCTAATTGAATTCTTACTAGTAACAATTACAATTATAGAGCTCTCTAATTGAATTCTTACTAGTAACAATTACAATTATAGAGCTCTCTAATTGAATTCTTACTAGTAACAATTACAATTATAGAGCTCTCTAATTGAATTCTTACTAGTAACAATTACAATTATAGAGCTCTCTAATTGAATTCTTACTAGTAACAATTACAATTATAGAGCTCTCTAATTGAATTCTTACTAGTAACAATTACAATTATAGAGCTCTCTAATTGAATTCTTACTAGTAACAATTACAATTATAGAGCTCTCTAATTGAATTCTTACTAGTAACAATTACAATTATAGAGCTCTCTAATTGAATTCTTACTAGTAACAATTACAATTATAGAGCTCTCTAATTGAATTCTTACTAGTAACAATTACAATTATAGAGCTCTCTAATTGAATTCTTACTAGTAACAATTGAATTAGAGAGCTCTGTAATTCAATTATAGAGCTCTGCAATTACACATATCTTTAATGTGTATTTTTACTAGTAATAAATCAATTGAAGAGCTCTGTAATTCAATTGTTACTAGTAAGAATTCAATTAGAGAGCTCTATAATTGTAATTGTTACTAGTAAGAATTCAATTAGAGAGCTCTATAATTGTAATTGTTACTAGTAACAATTGAATTAGAGAGCTCTATAATTGTAATTGTTACTAGTAAGAATTCAATTAGAGAGCTCTATAATTGTAATTGTTACTAGTAAAAATTGAATTAGAGAGCTCTATAATTGTAATTGTTACTAGTAAGAATTCAATTAGAGAGCTCTATAATTAAAAATGAATGGAAGACAATGGAGACATATGACTAGTAATAAATGAATTGTAGAGCTCTCTAATTGGAATTGTTACTAGTAACAATTGAATTAGAGAGCTCTATAATCATAACTGTTACTAGTAAAAATTGAATTATAGAGCTCTGTAATTGTAATTGTTACTAGTACAAATTAAATTATAGAGCTCTTTAATTTAATTGTTACTAGTAAAAATATAATTACGACGAGTAACGCTGGAACGTTTTTATGCTGAAACGGCCTTCCATAGGGGGACGGGATCGGGAAAGGACCACGAGCCGGGACTCGAACTTGGGTCGCCCGAAGCGCATTGGCGCTACATGTCGGCGCGCTGCCCATGAGGCCATCGGCGCCGACAGCCTGCTGTTTTTTTCCTGCATGTCATGTCCCGGGCTCCGTATATCTTCAAATCTTGCTATACAATAATTTTCCCTTTACTGCCTTCCTTTCTATAATTCTTCTCTCCTCTTAGATGCCCCAACCCTGATGATGGCACAGTGGAGGTTCTTCAGAATGGCATCAGTACGACAAGCCATTTCTCCTTCAGGATGTTCACCTTCTCAGGAATCTCTGACCGCATCTTCCTGCACTGTCAGATTCATCTCTGCCTTGTACAGAATGGCAGATGTGCACAGGTATGTTTGGACAGTACATTTGAATGGTTCACCCACTGCATTGCTTTGACAGTAGCCTCTAAGTTAATTATGAACCTTTTATGACAGATATTTCTAAAATAAAACACAAATAAAACAGCAGTTGCATTGTATGATGATAAATTTATTTTCTTGTCTGTCATCTTCAGTCGTGCGACCCTGGATATAGACGTAGAAGGCGCAGATCTTTGGACTTCCACCACTCTGCTGCGATCACCATGGGTCTTTAAGAAAGCTCAATAACCGTGATGAATGAAAGATCCTGCATTTATATCAAAATACTTCTTGTGAATGATAAAGAAATCTTAATATGAAATTTCATATGAATTTGAAAGCACTTCCTTGTCTTTAAACATCAACATTTAAATCAGAAATATTTCAGATATTTTAAATAAACATATCACTTATGAAAACCAACTGCTAGGTGAAAATGGACTTAAAACCACTAAATCTAACCAAGACACAAAGTAATTCATTTATTTCCTAAAAAGTAATCTCTGTAATAACCTCTGTTTACATGTAATGTTTTATTGTTGTAGAGGAAGTGTTATTCAAGTACAAATCTAAATTCTTCTTGATTATTCAGGGGATATGATTACATTTTTTTACCATAAATGGAATTAAAAGAATGATTTAGCTCTCTGTCTTTCTCTTTGTTCAAGGAGTAATTTTTGAAACAAAAGACCAGACAATCCTTGAATAAACCTGCTTAGCAATGAAAAAAGCCTGTGACTTTTTTTTTCTTGAAGCTTAGTTTCAAGTGTTTTAGAGTGTTACTAACAGAGTATGTAGTATTGCAGAGAATGAACACATCACTCAAAGGTAATACATCTACTCATAATATTTGTAGTGATCAGCAGGCAGACATGAGGGAAGACACCCCCATTACATCAATAGTCCCCCTTCATCTGCCATAATGAAAAGCACAAAACTCACAAAGGACACAAAATAGACACACAGTGGACAAAATGGAGCAAATCTTCTCCATTTCTATTAACAGAACTGTATACTTAATGAGTGTTGTTTGTGTACATGCAATATATACAAACTTACCTATTAAGGTATACATGAATGCATAGGTGAAAGTTCAACATAACCCAATGATGTTTGGTCTTTATGTTTTCAGCATAATGCCAAGGTTAATCTGAAATTGGTTTGGAAAGTGGATTATGCATAGGAAAAACCTTAAAGACATTGTTCTAAATTATTCTAAACTTTAAGATATGCAAATTAACCTTGTGCAAGAGAAGGGCCATCCAGTGGCCACCTCTGACAGCATCAGCCAATCAAAACACTGGTTCTGAAAGGTGCCAATTTGCATCTCAGGACAGATTAAAAGGCTTTTCTCTGAGACAGAGAATTGTTCCAGTTGGGTTGCTGCAGTTTCCCATTCTGGTTCCAAGCTCCAGTCCCGGTTCAAGGTTCCGGTCCCAAGATGTGCTAAGCTAAGTCCAACTCCACAGAGTTGTGAAGTTGCTCTCTCAAGACTCTAAAGCTCTAAAGAGAGAAACAAGGACGAATTGGGAATTTGAAAACTGCAACTGAGACAACGAAGACAAGCTTAGCCATCTTGAAAATAACTTCTGCACCAACTTCAAAAGCCTCTCAGAGATCCTCCAGATCTGCATATTCCAGACTGACCAGATCTGCACTGACTTCAAAATCTAAAGATTCTTCTGTCTGCGTGTTCTAGAGAATATTAAAATAATATTAGAATAATAGGAATTTATATTCTCTACGTACGTCTGTCACGTAGATTCTCCATACTACGACGATGAAATATTTCACACTTGCAGGGAGAAATGTATCAATATTAAACTAAGAGGAAAATTTTACTATGTGGAGATTTATATGCTCGAACTGGTTTAGAACCAGATTACATTGATAATTCAGGAGATAAACATCTGTTCATACAAATACCCCAAGACCTCTTTAATACCCTACCTAGAAGAAATAACCAAGATACTGGAGTTAATAGACATGGGAAGGAGATAGCTCACCTTTGTTAAACTTTAGGTCTTTATATCATGAATGGTAGAATCAAAGAAGATTCCTGTGGACACTTTACCTATGGCTCAAATCTTGGAAACAGTGTTGTAGATTATGCCAAATATAATCCCCTCCTATTTCAGTGCATTTACCATCAAAGCTCAATCACCCCTCTCTGATCACAGCCAGATCAATGTTTCCATTAAGGGTGAAAAGTTGTCAGACGCTCTTCAAGACTGCTTTGATACAACTGACTGGAATATGTTTAAGCAGGCTACCACTTACAATAACACCACTGACCTCCAGGAGTACTCAGAGACTGTCACTGCCTACATCAACAAGTGTATTGAGGATGTAACAGTTACAAAAACCATCACTGTCCGGGCTAACCAGAAGCCGTGGATGTCAGGGGAGGTCTACAGACTCCTGGAGACGCGGAACGCTGCATTCAGAGCTGGAGATGAGGTGGGCCTGAGAACAGCCAGGGCCAACCTATCCCGCGCCATCAGTGAGGCTAAGAGACAGTACTCCAGGAGGATAGCCCATCGTTTCAGTGACAGCAGAGACACTCGTAGCCTGTGGCAGGGGATACAGACCATTACGGACTACAAGCCCCCACCACGGACCTGTGATAGCAACATCTCTCTGCTTAATGAGCTGAACACCTTCTTCGCTCGCTTTGAGGAACAAAACGGCACCACTGCACAGAAGACTCCACCCCCTCCCGGTGACCAGGTGATGACGCTGACTCCGGACAGCGTGAGGAGATCCTTCAGCAGGATCAATGCACGCAAAGCTCCGGGTCCTGACAACATTCCTGGGCGTGTACTGAGAGACTGTGCAGCAGAACTCACTGATGTCTTCACAGA